>CM057455.1:606790000-607202500 GCA_016271365.2 Neoceratodus forsteri | reverse complement strand
TATGGAAACGCAAGCACAAACAAAAGCCAAAAGGTAGTGCACACGGTGGCGTAGACGGGAACGCTAATGCAAACAGTTACAGAAACGCAAGTGGAAACACTAACTGTAACAGTAACGAAAATGCACACTCTTTTTTCCCCAAAAGCTGCATTGAGAAACACAGTGAATACAAAGAATGTATGCATAATAATGGGCCTTGGAGCAGAAAATTAACACTTGGGGTGGGATATTCAAAAAGGTTGTGCATGGCGCAACCCACCAATGCACCCCTGGTGTGGTCTTCAAAGGTGAAAGTTGCACTGCGCAACACCCGATGCTCCAGGGCGCATCAATAATATATGCGGCGCAAGTGCGGGAAGTGTGCCCATGTATATGCAGCACATCCCAATATTCAGCCCGGGATGGGCAGTGCATATGCTGGCACAACCCACCTTGTGCCACTCAGGGAGGTGCAAAGTTGTGCCTGGGAACACCAGGAGCAAGTCCTGGCCACCCGCAGGAGAGCTACCATATTGCAGGGTGCAACACAGCAGCCGCCAGCTGTGGGTGGCCACACGCCCACCCAGAACACTGTCCACTAGCCCCCTGCCCTGGGAGCATTGTGCCCTCCCCCCACCCGATCTTGGGCATGTGTAAATATCAACCCTGGTGGTCATCCAGTGAACCGCTCCCTATTACCTGATCACGGGCATGTGTAAATATCAACCCTGGAGGTCCAGTGGAATGCTCCCTATCTTCCTATCGTGGGCATCTGTAAAATGTATCTCTGGTGGTCCAGTGGACCACTCCCTATCGCCTGATCATGGGTATAAGATAAATCTATCCCTGGTGGTCCAGTGGAACCCCCCAGCACCTGATCATGGGTGGAAATCGTAATCGCACCCTGGTGGTCCAGTGGTACCCTCCCACCCACCCACCCACTGTGGTCCCCTGCCACCCAGCATCCCCCAGTCAGCAGTGGGCAGCGGCACCCCGCCTCATGACACCTGGCCACCTGCCGACTGACAGAATACAGTACTGCCAGTATGCCTATTGGTCCACTGAGTGGGCCAATGGGCATACAGACAATACTGTACTACACAGGCCCAATATGTGAATGAACGCATTCATTCACATATCGGGCCTGTGTAGTACAGTATTGTCTGCACGCCTATGGGACAAATCGTCAACTTCGGAGTACCGTAACTTTGCAGCCCTGTAATATTTTGTCACTAAACCACCAAAAGGCACATCTGTGGGATCATGGCTTTCTTCCCTCCAAATTTCAGCCCAAAAGACCAAACCACTCTTTTGCAACAGGGTGGCAAAGATTTCCTAATCTTTTTGGCATACTGTTGCAAAGTAGTGCCGCAAATCACGACACTTTCGCCAAAAAAAAAATCACGAACGTGTTGCAAGTGCAAGACTAATTTGCAATGCTACAGTTTACAAAAATTTCAAAAACATATTTCTGAGGTGTTTACCCCCAAAAAAAAAGACATGGCTAGCATCCTCAGGGCTCGACTAGGTGAACACAAAAATAATTCTGTCCCTAGAGGGTCCCACATTTAAATGCCAAGCATTTCTGTGACCAGTAATTGAAAAAAATGGCTGACTCATGAAACTTCAGGGGTCATTTGCGACACTAAAAACTGCATTTGCGACACCGTAGATCATTTTCTTAACTTTTCCCTTTGACTATAATGGGAAACTCCACAACCGTATATTCGACCATTATGAAACTTGGCAGATACAGAGCTCTCCGGTACTGCGCCATGCCTGCCAAATGTCAGCCAAATCTGTCATATGGTGGCAAAGTTATTAACCTGCACAATTTCAGACTTTAACCTTAAATGGGATACTCAACCCTAACTATAGTGGCACTACCGTGCCACTATGAACATATATCTATGTCTGTATGGGGATATACAATGGTGAGCTGTCAGATAAATGATTTATCTACTGACAAGTGCTGTTTGACCTCGGATAACCCGGTGGTATAAACCCGCAGTGAGGCTATCAGAGGTCAAGCAGCACAATGTGAATAAATCATTAATCAAATAACTCACCATTATATATTCATTATGCAATAGGGATGCTTCTCATCAGTGCAGGAACATTTGGTTTTGACTGTTTTTTTTTTTAAATGATCATTTCTGGGACTTTCGGTTAACTTTCCTAGTGTATGTCAGCCTAGCGTGGTGGTAGCTATTAAATGAAACTCCACTCATTTTGTAGAGAACTTCTTGCTGAACAAATGTCATGATCACAGTACCATGCTATCATTTTTCATTTTAAAGTTATTTACATTTGTTTGTCTGAAGAGTGAAAAGACAATTGGAGTTTATGCTGTTTTTTGTTAATTATAAAAAAAAACCTAAAAGGTATCTATAAATGAAAAACCACTCATTTTGTAGACATTTTTGTCCCGAACATTTTTCGTGCTCACAGTACCGTGCTATCATATTTCATTTTAAAGTGATTTACATTTGTTTGTCAAAATAGTGAACAAAAAAGCTTTGATTGACAGTTTGCATTTATCCCACATATGTGGGATAAATCTAGGGTGGTTAGATTTATCCCACATATGTGGAAATAAATGGATTTATGCAATTGCTTTTGGTTCCACACCTATTGCATATATATTTTATTACTAATTGGGGCTGGCGATCAGCGGTGGGTGGGGGGTGCCCACTAAACAGCAAGAAAGGTTTTGTGGGGAACTGTGGAATTTTGCAGGTGAAATTCCACACTTCCCAGTCAATCTACCTCCTTGAATTTGTGAATTTCAATCAGCAAATTTTGAGCAATTCACAAATTATTTTGCATAGCGAATTTTAGGGACTTCGCCCATCTCTAGAGGCAGGTCCCACCCACTATCCTCCTTCCCATGCAGTACTTGGGCAGTGCTGTGCTACAGTGCCACTATATAACACCCTAGTCTCTGCTGTTCTCCTGCAGGCATGTCTCTGCAACTTGGCGCTGTGCACAGATGAAGAGCACTTTCCATGTTACAGTGCTATCACTGCAGGTGTGTGGCCCCAGGTGTCAACACCTCCGCATCACTTCAGCCAAGACCAGTTCCATGTTGTCCGTGTCCTGAATGACATGTCCCATGATGCTGTCAGCACTGTGTTGAGGTTGACTGTGGCATCCACATCCTCACAGTGGTGCAGTAGTCACAGCACTGCTACTGTGTTGTCATTGTTGTCATTCCCATGCCACCATGATGGCTGCATTGGTGTGAGGGTTGCTGTTGCCTGTTCATTGCCCTCAGCTCCGATGCAAAGCTGTTACAGTGCCCTGTGTGTGACACACCAAGCCTGTGGTGTGCTACACATTGGTGTTGCTGTATGTTCAGCTGAGGTGACTGAAAATTAGGTTGGCTCAGAGACATTGTGCTGCCACTGCGTGTGTCCATGGGTTCACCTGCATGCCTCTGTCATCCCGCTGTTCCTCCTCTCCACCCTACATGTCCTCACCTGGTGCCAGTTTCAGCTCAGGCATGGTGATTATGTGTGTCAACGCCATATTATGGAGTATGCTGCAGACAAAAAATATCTTGCATGTCATGGCCAGTATGTACTGCAGGGCACCACCTTACCTGCCAAGGCACCTGAACCACATCTTCAGCAACCCAAATGTCTTCTCAGTCATGGACCATATTGCTGCATGTGCCTCATTGTAGAACATATTTGTGTCCCACTCTCAGGGTGTCTGATTGGTGTCCCCAGCCATGGTTACTGAGGGTATCCACTGCCACCTGTGAAGAGATAACATATTGATTACAGCTGCCTGCACATCCTAATCCTGTCAGTGTGCATGTACCCTGCTGACTAAATGGCTCATTCATGGCACTCAGCTGGTTAGGTGTTTCAACCGTGCTGGCACAGATACCAGCATGGCTCACCATGGACCCTCTGACACTCACTTGGAGGCATACTGCATACGTCACATGCTGGAACATGTCCCTGGCTGTCATGCAACCTGCATCATCCACAGTTCACTGTTGCTGAGCTGCATGACAGTGTCACTGTAGCATGCTCACTGTGTTCCTATGCCCTTCAACCACATGGCTCATCTGTGGACCTACACATGGGGTTGGATGGTGCACCTGTTGTGCCTTCTGTGTGTGCACCCACCATTGCAGACCCTGTGGGTTATTACTGTCCCTGTATCCATGTCTTGCACCAATCTATGAGCCATCCATCCTGTATGGTTCCATTTTCAAAGGCCTGACACAACCCACTATTCCTGAATATGTGTGCATCATGGCATGATCCCGGATACTGTGCGACTACATTGAGGATGTGGATCTGACTACCTGCACACCACCTGTATATTTATGGATGGGCAACCCTTCCTGTTCACATATGCTTCCTGTCCAGCGGCTGGTGCCCTTATGGTGATATGGGTGCAGTCTATTGCTCCCAGCATACATGAGAAGCCAGCAATACTGTAAAACCCCCATTTCACAGCCTGCTACTGCTGTGTATCAGTGTGGAATGTGATGTAGTTGTCTGCCCTGCATATCTACCAGTGCTTCCACAAACTGGTTCAGGCACCTTGACAAAGCGGGCTGGTAAATACCCACAGTATTACTGCTCAGGTTCTGGAAAACCCCATTTTCTAGGACAAAGAACACTGCACTCACTTGCACCTTGACAGGTAATGCATGACCTCTCCATGTGTCATTCTGCAGTCACCTTTGAGTTCCTGGCACAGCTCTGTAATTGTGGCCTTTCCAAGCTGATATCCAGCAATGCATTGTTCCTCAGTCAGATCCTGGTAGGATGCTTGCCTGTAATAGACTAGTCTTGCATTTCTCCTGGTTCTGGGTTGCTGTTGCTTAGCATGACCTTGTGCCATGCCACCCTGTTTGCGGGCACATCTCTGCCATAGCTGAATGTCCAACCTAATGTTCAGTAGGGCCATTGCCCCTGACAATCTTGTCTCTCTCTTCTGCTGTTTTTGCTGCTGCAGTGTAGCCTCAATGGTGATTCAACTCTGCCTGTCTGCTGTGTGCCTTCTTTTATATGCTCTAAGTGTCCTTAGATCACCTGGGGCTGATCTAGCAGGTGTTTATTTTTGCCTGCACATTACACCTTTGAGAATCCCAAAAGAGGTTATGGTGTGGCATTTTTGTGACACAATGTGCCTTGCACCATGCCGCATCCTGTCCTTTGCCTCAACGGCTTCGTAAGCCCTCTTTGATGCATGCAGGCTGCGTTTGATGCAGGCTGCATATAAGAATTGCTCTTTGGCACAATTTCTATTGCAACCTGCACCTTGAGTCATTCCTTTTGATGCAAGCACCTTGCGTCATTTGGTGAGCTTTGAGAATTGGGACTACAGTGTTTAGTGATCTTTGTAATCCTGATGCATCATGATGTCCCGAAATTTCTGCTCAGAAAAAAAAGAGAACCTTATTTTTTAATTAAGCATTTCCTGCTGTGATGACCTGATGTATACTATTTCCTGTGTATTTTTTGTTGAACCATTTGTTTTAGCTTGCGTATTGTATTTTTCCATTTTATTTTCCATATTTTGATATGGGAAAAGGGAAGGCACAAGAAATCTTAAAAATAGACCTACTGGATCTTAGCTTTGTTTAGAAATAATGGTAATTTATGTGCCGTATGCTTTCCCATGATCAAGGATTTTATTTTTGTTTATTAATCTGAAGACTTGACTCTCCACACAATGCCTGGAATTTATTCAGTTTCATCAGTTTCCTTGTTGTCCTAATTTAGTTGACAAAAATAAAATATTCTTACTCAAATGTGGTGTGCACATGTATGGAACCCAAACCAAAGAAAGAAAGAAAGAAAGAAAGGCCTTAGCTGGGATTTGAGCTCAAGCCACCTTGTTGTGCTACCAGCTGTGCCACCATGGCATCTGGAAATGTGGAACTCCTAGAAGCACCTTACTTTTTCTCAAATGCACAACCTGGTACTGCACTGATTATTTCATTTTTATACAGAAGGGTGCAGTGTGCCTTAGAGAAAGAGTCAGGTGCTTCTGGGAGCCTCAGGTTCCCTGATGCCTTGCTTGCACATCTGGTAGTGCAACTGGAATGGTATTTTGTGTGGTGAGGATTCACATCCCAGGTAAGGTACATCTCTTTCTCTCTTCTGTGTGTTTGAGTTCCATATATGTGCACACCGCACTCTTGAGTATAAAAATGTAATTATCAATGCAGCACTAGGTTGTTCTTTAGAGAAAGAGTAAGGTTCTCCTGGGAGTTTCAGGTTTCCAGTTGCCTTGGTGGCACAGTTGGTAGCACAAGCAGAACAGTATACCATGTGGCCTGGGTTCATATCCCAGCTAAGGCACTTATTTCTTTCTCTTTTCTGTTTGTTTGTGTCCCATGTATGTGCACACTGCACCCTTGTATATGACAGTGTAATTAACTGTGCAGCACCAGGTTGTGCCTCAGAGAAAGAGTAAGGTGCTTGTTGGAGTGCCAAAAATAAAATAATACTGCCTGTATATACAAAAGCATAGAATACTTGTTTCTAATACTTTTAGATTATGGAACTCATTATTATTGAGTTGGATCAGGACTGAGTTACTAAACAGATTACAAGAGTTGACATTAATATGCAGCCTTGCTTAACTGCCAGATTGGTCTTAAATCTCCCTTTAGTGAGTATCTAAACAGGGTCCAAGATTCAGAACACAGTGTTATAATTCTATTTAGAAGATAAGCATGAATATTCAAAGTATTTAATCTTTTTCAGGGTATTTTTCTACTTAATTTGCTGATAGTTGAGAAAAATTGACAAAGACTAAACATAGTGAATAATTTTTAACCATATTATATTAATCAGACAGTTAATCTAAAATAAAACCATTATCAGTGACTGTATTCTAAATCTAGACTGGGATTCTAATAGAATTGTATTCATATTAGTCCATGCATTCAGCCTGTCAAGGATAGTTCTGGGGAATATGTTTTTGCATATTATCCATTAAGCTAAAAGGCTTATTCATTATCATGCCATCCAGAGCTCCTTTCTGGTGTATAGGAACTGTTTTAGTACCCATACCAGACTCAGGTGTAATATAGAGAATAATATATGGGGTTGAGTGTGTAACGAAAATGTTACATATATCCGAGGTGTTGGATGCTACATAAACCCCGAGAGTGAAGCCCAAGGGGTTTATCTAAGCATCCAATACAGAGGGTGTGTGTAAAATTTGAGTTTTACAGCACCCCATATTTTATTTTATATAATTGCTGGGGTTGCATTTTTTCACGTGACCAATGATATAAAATATGGAGAGAGGCAGTGACAAGAAGGGGAAGGGCAGTACCTGTAGGCAGTTGCCTGGCAGCAGTCATCCAGCAGCAGCAGCAGCAGCAGTGAGGGCTCTGAATAGCCCAGGTTTTTTTTTTTTTTTTTTTTAGTGAAAGGCCTTCAGTCTCTCGGCAGTAGCCTGGCAAAGAGCCATAGCAGTGAAAAGGAGGAAGCCAAGCAGGAGGCACAGACTGTAGCTGAGCCATGGAGGTGAATGACAGTGGACAAGAGCATCAGGCAGAACAGAAAGGCTCCTGAATGACCCCAGCTGCCCTTCACTACACCACCATGAACATACCTCCAGCTTGTCTTTTAAAATAAAGAAAAAAAAAGAAGTACATACATTTTATTTACAGCCCCAGAAAGCATGAAGGAAAAGCTCCCAAGAAGCAGAGCTGGCTTGTGCTTTTACTGTAGTAAAAGCGATGTGCGTTTGCCATTCTAACCAGCTGGTTATAACAGCAAATTACAACTGGCTTTTACTAAGAAAAAAAATGCGAACCAGTAATTATACCCCCGTACTAGATTAGATTAAATAATTTTAATTTCTGTAGCACTCCACATTGTCACTGGGTAGTTAGTACATAAGGGTAATGTGCGCCAGGGATCGACAAATTTTAAAATCTCATGCTAGTCCAGGACAAGTGGCCTTGACAAAAATGGTAGTCCTCGAGTTCCGAGTGGTAGTCCAGTACATTTCAATTGAAATATTCAACCGACTTAACAGAAATAAGTTAAATGGTGTGGCTATGTGGCAGGGCTTATATATTGTACTATTATTTCATAGGATGGATGGAGAGATGTAGAAGAATTTCATAAATCAGGAAAAACAATATTTTCATATATTTTTTTGTTAATACAGGCCAGGTTAGTACAGGCCGGACACGGACACTAAGGCACCTGACCCCAGGCAGAAGTCTGTATTAGAAGAGATTGGAGAAATGTTACAGAATTAGTTAAGGACAAGCCAAAACCAGCTAGGCTGTTGGTTGAGAAGAACATGAAATGGTGATTAAGGGCTAGGCCAGGAAAAAGATGATGGGTCACTGGGAGCAGGAGTACTAGCATCAAGAAGATCATCAGCAGCAGAAGCAGCTAAACCAGAAGATAATGTATCAGCAGCAACAGCATGCCCACAAACATGTCGAGTGCCTGGACAAGAGAGCAGCCAGTGGTTAATTGCTGGATCCGGAACAAAGTCATGCAGTTCAGGACCTTCTACTGCTATCTGCAGAAGAGACTGTAGTGAATCATCAGCCAGCCTTGTCCTGATTTTTGTTTTGATTAGGTTCTGAACAGAAAAAACTCTCTCACGTTTTGCAGTCGATGCACTCATTGCCATGAGTATTTCAACTAGGTCAAGAATGTATAATCTGGGGTGGTTTTTCTTTAGTAATCTGGTATATACCTGCAAATAGGGTTTTTCAATGGCAGATTTCAATATTGTTTTAAATGCAGCATACTCTGACTTTATATGTTCCTGCTGCTCCTCCATGAAAAAGTGAAAATATTCTGCCAGGTTTGCAAGTTCAGAGGTCCCAAACACCGCTAGTTGGTCTCTTGGCAGATCAAACTGCTTAAAATCTAAGCAGTTGAACCATTTGAGAGGCACCTCTGAGAAATTTTTAAATCTGTTGTCAATATACATTATTGCTGCATCTATTAAAGTCTGCAGTTGTCCATCTGTCACAAAATTGATTTCTGGGCAGTTGCCTCTTAATGGAAATGAACAGTCTTCTCCTCCCTCCTCTTTGTCACAACATATTCCATACATTTCTGTTCTGGTTTGTAATGGCTGAGGAAAGCTGCCATGTATTGCCCTGGCATGGTTTTCAGTTCCATAAGCTGGAGTAGGCAGGTCTCAACAAGCTGTGGAACTTCCAGTATTACTATGTCATCTCGTTGAAACTGCAGTGACAGGTTTTTTAGTATTGGCAGGAAATCTTGCAATATATGGATAGCTTTTACAAACTGCACACTCTGTGTTTCTTTTAAGAGGCCCTTTGTTTTTGAACCTTCATCACCACCAGCAGTCAAAGATACATGTAGGTGTTGTACAACAGTGGGTAGGTTAACCTGAACTGCATGTACCGAACGTGACCTACTGGCAAGCCATCTCACTTGTTTAATTGCAGTAAAGTGCGCCAGATCAGTATCCATCACGTTAGCAATTTCTTGGAGCTCTCTCATTTTTTTGGGACTATAGTGATAAAATTTAAATATTCCCTTGAGAGTACTTTCCAGCTTTGATACAAATGGATTTTTTTTAACACATCGAGAACTGCCAGCTCTAGCTTATGGGCAATGCAGTGCATCGCAATTATTTCAGGACGGCAGTGTTCCCGCAACTTTGCTATGGTTCCTCCTCTTTCGCCCATCATGACACTGGCCCCATCAAAATTTGCTGAAATAAGAAGTGGTCCTGGAGTGTTAACATTTTGTAGATTACTGAGAGGAAGATTTACTGACTCCAATGCAGTTGATATTGCATGGAATACACCTTCTGCATGTGCATGTTCCAGTGGCACAGCTTGGATAAGCGATGTATGCACCTGTTTTGAATTAGGTTCAACAAACCTTAAGAAAACATTTTCCCATTCAGTTATACTGTAATCAGTACTGCCGTCAGCAAGAACTGTCACATACTTAACATTAGCAAGAGTCTGCATCTGGGTTCTGGATATCACTGCTGAAATAGCACTGCAAAAGTCCCTGGCTCGCTTATCGTTAGTATAATTAGAACCTAGCTTAATGCCATCGTTTTCCTGTAATTCACAGAACCACTCCATGTCTGAGAAAGGGTGAAGATTTTTGGCTATGGAATACGCTGTGTTAAACAGGCATCTCATCTTTGCTTTTGTGGCCTCTTCCAACTGTGCAAAGGCTTGGTAAAGTGGTGACTCACTAATCTCACAACATACTGCTCGTTGGCCGCTTTCCAGAATATGTTGATTCTGGCATAGCACATGTGGATTGAATTTTTCATGTGCACGTAGTGACTCAATGCGGAAGTTGTTAGAGCCTGTGGCAAAGACATTTGTTTTTTTTGAAAATGCTGGAGTTGCAATACTGGGATACTTTTCACATAGTGTGCAATACATAAGCCCCTTTTTATCATTGTATCTCAACCATTTATAAGTGGGCAGCCAATGACACTGAAATAGTCTGGCCCTTTTCTCTTGGTCATATTTCTTGTCTTTACTACTCCCAACTGCCACCTCATTATCAAGCAGTAAACTACGTTTCTTAGCAAGTGACACAGGGGCTTTTTGAGATAAGGCTACTAGGGCTTCTCTGTTTACATCAAGTACCTGGTCATGGTCAGTAGTTATATCCAGAACCACAGATGCAGATTCAGTTTCATGACTTTTATCTGTGGAAGTAGTACCAGACTGTGTTTGTCTCATAAAAGATGGTGCTGCTGCTGACCAGAGAGATAAGAGACTTTGTTGTTTGGCTTTGTTCATCTGCATATTGTCCATATAAATTTGGTGGTCACTTTTTTTTTAAAGACTAATGGAACCAATAATAATAAACTTATTTTAAACACTGGTGTCTGTGTGTCCTTTTTTCACCGGTGGTTAGTGTGGGCTCATGGGCTGGGTTTTTCTTTCTATACACTGCAAGTTGTCTTGTCCTGTAACAAGTCAGGCAGCTGGCTGCAGAACACTCTCCACACAGTCACTCACTCTCCTCTCTCCCAGCACAGCCCAAGCCCAGCCCCGCAGTTAGGCTCCCTTATTTTACTATTACTTACACTTGTATTATATATATTTTTTTACTATATTTCTCTTTTTGTTTCTTGGGTACTTCAAGCCAAAAGCCAACCAACTGGCTGCAGGACACTGGGTCCTTCACTCCTTTTCACAAAATCTCTCCTAACAGCCCAACCAAGCCCATTGCATAGCCCCACACCACACACAGTTTGAGTTATATGCTTATTTCTTACTATACTATCTTTTTTTTTTACTAACTTTCTCAAGTCAGTCCTTTCCTTCACCCCTCCTCTCTCCAAGCTCCTCCTTCACTCCTTTACAGACAATCTCTATATCTGCGCTCTCCTCTCCCAACAGCCCACCATCCTCTTCCCTTATTTTCTTTCTTTTTTTTTAGCTTTCTTTTTATTATTTTATTTTTTCTTTGTTTATGCAGCTAGTAGTCAAATAAACTGCTGTTTTTACTGGTGGGCACTGGGCAACACAAAGCTCCCCGGCCCACAGCAGTAGTCCCCTGCCCTTGCTTCCTTCCTTTTTATTTTCTGTAGTCAGTGACACTTTACACTGCTGCTAGTTCTCAGTTGTCACAGATGGCAGGCAGTACCAGACAGTCCCTCCTCCCAAGTTTCTGTTTTGTTTCCTTTTCTCCTTGTTTCAATTATTTTTTTAGTTGTTTAACCAGGTATAGCACACTAAGCTAAGTGACCTGGGAGCACAAGGAGGTTAAGTGACTTGCTCAGGCAGTATGCAAGTGGAAGCTGTGGGATTCAAACCCAGGTCTGGTCTGCTGGATGTCACCAGATTTGCAGCTCAGAGCCTTAGACCACTGCACTATACTGCCTACTTAATTTATTTTATATGTGCCTTGATTGCTTTCACCCTGTTATGCCCAACCTAACCTCTTCTCAATATTTTATTTACCCTGCCTGCACACTCCTTATTTACTCAGATTACTCTTCTCTTCATTGATTTTGGCAAACTGGCATGGCTTGCTTGTCTGCTGCACTAATGCACTTGTGTGTAGTTAACAGTGCTCGCCACGCTTGCCCCACTCCTTAGTCCTCCTAGCTCCTGCCTTCCTCCTCCCGCCTTCACCTCACCAACCCTCCTCCTTAATTCAGTTTTAAATTTGTTTTCCCGAGTAGTCAAGTCCACTCCACACACACAAAGAAAGGTCGCACTCGCAGTCCCCACTCCCCGATATCCACAACAACGGACTGTTTAATTTGTGTATCCTCTAGTCTCCACCAACAGACAGTGAATGAGGGGCTCTGACGCAATGCACATCTTTACACTCGTCTCCACTACGTGCCAAATCACCACCGTGGCCAATGGACATTCTTTGTATCACTTACAGTTCAAGATTGTCTTCCTCATTTGGAAGGTATTGTTTTTTTTCTTTTACTAGGCTCTGTGCATTGTATGTGCCTGCTTGCCTGAACCTGGCATTCTTCCCTTAGTCTCATTTGTTTTTTGCTACCTTTAGCACTTCCTTTTTGGTTGTTGGTTTTACTTCAATTAGCTCTACTGAGCCGTGCAGACTCACGCCATTTCTGAGAGCCTGTCAGTTAGGCTCATGCTCCTTTGCAAGCCAGGTGACTATCCTGTACCCCAGCGCTATCATATTTCATGCCTCTTAGCTCTGTCGCATGCCACTGACATGGTGATATTATGTGTAACATCGTGACATCATGTGCACACATAAGCTCATGCGCATCAATGTTTTTTTAAGCACTAGCGGCGGCAGTGTTCCCCAGCTCAACTACTCTTTTCTTCTGGTCATGATCTTTCCTACTGCAGCCTTTCTTTTCTGCAGGCTGGTAGGAAAGTTTTTGTGTGATACATTTTTGCTTGTTTATGCCCTGTCTCTCAGCTAGTCTTTAGTTCTCAGCTATCTGTTGGTTTTTCTTTGCAGGTTTCACCACAGCGGGGCGGGGTTCAGAGCAGTGTTATTTAAAAATAAAAAGATCACAAACAATTCCTTGTGGTGTACTCTGGGCTGCTTTGTTTCTACTTTTGAGCCATTGGCAACATAGCATATTGGAGATCTCTAATTTTTAAAAGATGTAAGACCTGCAGAAGGGTAATGTGGCCCACATTGTGTTACTCAAGTTAATATGTCTGTCACAGTCCCCCCAGTCAGAACCCCAAGCTTGGGGGTGCACCTGGTGTACCAGTTAGCAGTGGCAAAGTTGAATTGCATAAATCTTTGTTGTTGCTCTTAGGTAAGCTGTTGAGCCCTGATGTTCTGTACAACATCCCTTTCAACACACCTGACCCCTAGCCAGGCCCTTCAGGTTGGGGGGGTCCACACAGTCATGTCCAAGTGAGCTAGAGCAGGATACATCTGCTAAGCTAGATCTGCTGGCAGACCCCAACCTTGACCATGCAGAGGGTCAGCAAGAGGATTCCAGAGATCTTGGGGAAAATCCTGACACAAAAGTATTACTTGATGATGAGGATGATCCCTCTGATGATGAGGAGGAAGGAGAGTGTAAGAAACCTAAGAGGAGGATTCCAATCCCTCCCCCGTTTGATAAAACATCTCTGTCCTATCTTATAACTGAGGCTTCTAGGACATTTCTGCTCCAGGAGGGGAAAACCATGGCGGCCTCAGATATGAATCCTATCCTGTCCATGTCCTCCTCTGCGCCCAAGTGTTTTCCAAACTTTATTTACTGTGATCAGATTATTCAACGAGAATGGGTAGGTGTAGACCAGAGAAAATATCTGTCAAAACTCAGGGTACAGTGTTTTTCTTTTATAGAAGGAAATACCTGCAAGTGAGAAACTCCACACGTGGCTGATAAGACTGTACATAAGTCTGTCAGACACACAGGTATTTCAGTTGAGGGATCACTGGCCCGAGCTGATACATGCAATAAGTGAGTGGGTGCTACGTGCAGAAGAGACTTCGCCTCCAATGGAGTAAACCTCCATACCTCGTATGCATCCTTTATTGTCACCAGAGCACAAAACTTGTGGGTTACTACACTAAGTAGTTTCTTTCTCCCAGATTTTGAGAGGACAAGCATTTACAGCTGAAATCCAAAGCTTTCACCTTTCTAGGAGATGCCACAGTACAGAACTTATGAATGTCACCTCGTTCTGCTTATCACATTGTGTCCGCCATGTGAGGTGTATGGCTACAGCATTGGGTCGCGGACCAGGAGTCAAAGGCCAAACTGTTTAATTTAGCATTGGAGGGAGGCTTGTTATTTGGACCAGGCCTGGATGACATTTTGAAGGCTATCCAGATTAAAAAGGGAAATCTTCTGGTATCAAAACAACAGCAAAAGGCCAACCCAACTTTAAAAAGATGGAGGATTTTTTCTTCCCTTTTGGAACTTCGGAAACCAGAGGAGCAAGGGATCCTTCTCTAGGTTCAAGGGTAATAGTGGCAGAGGATCCTTTGCCTGAAAATGTACTGGAGGTTCAGGGCAAAGAGGTGGCACATCACAATGAGGGTATGCGTGCCCACCTCTGTGCCCCTTCCCTTAGTGGAAGACTACAGAACTTTTATGAAATGTGAGCCCAGATAATATCAGATGCTTGGGTCCTGGAGATTCTGGCATTAGGCTACGCAATACAGTTTACATTGTTAGGGAACGCTAAGCCCTTCTCAGATTCTGGATGGTAATAAGCCAGTAGAAGAAATGACAAGCAAGTGGCACAGCAGTAATAACTTGTTTATTACTTATAAGGATTAGACTTACACCCTAAACAGTATCTTCAGCCAAGCTGATACTGGGAGCTGGAGTATATCAATCCCCCGTGACGGACTCAGTGAGAATACAGAATACAACCATTTTTATAGTAAGATAGCGACTATAGTAATGGCCAGTTCATACATATATTATAATTACTGTTAGAGTTACAGGCAGGCCCTATTGGGTAAGTGTGAGGTGGCTCCACAGTTATAGATAACATTATAGAGAAAGTGCAATGTTGGCTGAAAATGAATAAAGCCCTTATACATAGTACAAATGAACATGTGCAATGTTACATAATAAGTGCAGCATTACACAGATCCAAAAGATGGCAGTTCTGGCTAAGATATCAGAATATGACAAAGACAAATGTCTTGGCTTATTACATGCTGTTACTAAGCAGAATAAAATGGAATCATAATGTTTCCCTGGCTACTTGCACTTGTATGGTAAGTGCCAATGTCTTACAATTTAGTAGTGATTTGTCATAATATGTATAACATAAGGTTTGTGTAAGGTTCACATTAGGAGGCTAATTAGGGTGTGGGGACCATGTGTAACAACATCTATTCCCTCAAAGGGACATTTTCTACCATCCCCCATACCAAAGGACCCAGTGAAGAGGCAAGCAGTGTCTCAGACTTTAGGTCATCTGAAACAGATCAGGGTGATTGTTCTGGTGAATCCTGATGAACAAGGCAAGGGATTCTACTCAATTTATTTTGTGGTTCCCAAAAAGTCATGAGGTTTCAAACCTATTCTGGACCTAACACACCCTAAACAAGTTTATTTGCCATATGTCCTTCAAGACGGATTCCTTGTGGTCAGTCATCAGGGCTGTCCAGCAGGGGGGTTAATTAACATCCATAGGTCTAAGGGATTCATATCTCCACATTCCCTTTTGGCAGTCTCAGCAGAGGTTCCTGTGGTTCACTGTCCTGAGGTAATACTTCTAGCACAGGGTGCTTCCCTTTGGGCTGGCAACAGCCCTCATAGTGTTCTCAAGGTGCTCATAGGCCTGGTAACACAACTTCAGCAGGAGGGACACTATGTCTACCCTTTCCAGGATGACTTGGTCACTGGATTGCCTTCTGACACACTGGCAAGGGATTCTGTGACCAGGACTCTGGAGTCCCACAGGTGTATAGTCAATCATGAAGAAAGCTCTCTTAACCCATCTCAGAACCTGCAGCACCTGGGAGCAGTGTTCAGGATGGACAAGGGAAAGGTCTTCCTCTCAGCAAATGGGAAGGACACTTTAATATGAAAGGTTCAGTGGCTGAGGAGCCAATAATCAGCTTCAGCTCACAGTCTACTGTGGATTCTGTGTCTTATGACAGCAACAATAGAGATGCAGCAAAGTTTTACTTCGCAGGAGAATTTTAAGTTAAGTTGCCAAATTCGCCTCTGCAAATCACTTTGCGAAGTTGCCCCCCTCTTTAATGAGAATTCTCAATTTCTAACTTCGCCTTGTTTTTTTAGTTGTATTTTTTACTTGCAAACTGCAGAAAAACAAACAAAAAAAAAACAAAACAAAAAAAACACCAAAGCAAGGAGACGTGATCAATGGCAAATCCCCCAAATCCCTTGTGTCTAGTGGCTCCCCCCCCGGCCAATTGCCAGCCACAATGTAAAAAAGTATATATATCTTTAATTAAATCCCTGATGTCTAGTGGTGTCTCCCCCACTGCCAAGCACCGCCCATCATGTAAATAATTAAGTCCTTTATGTCTAGTGCTCCCAGCCCCCTGCTGCGGATCATGAGCCACAATGTAGTTGTTCTCCCCCTGATAGATCGAAGGCCTGAAGGTAAATAATTTCATACAATTTTCATTAAATCCCTGGTGTCTAGTGGCCCCCCCCACACCAATCTCCAACCACAATATAAGAAAATATATTTTCTTTTTCATTAAATCCTTGGTGTTTAGTGGACCCCCCACCACCCTGTTCCCTCCCACCCTGACTCTGAGTGGGTCACCAGCACAGCCCTCCACTCACCTCCATGGTTGACAGCCTGACTGAGCTCTCAATGAATGAGCACGTGCTTGTACACGCTCATTCACTGAGAGCTCAGTTGGACTGTTGGCTGTAGGGGTGAGTGGATGACTGTGCCAATGGCTGACTCATGGCCGAGGTTGGGGGGATGAGCAGGGTGGAGGGAGTCCACTAGACACCCGGGATTTAATGAAAATAAATTTACTTTTTACATTAAGGTCAGTGATCGGCAGGGTGGGGGGCACTAGATACCAGGGATTTAATGAAAATTATACATTGGCAAGAACATTTCCTTTCCTCTGATTGGTCAGTGTATGCCTGGGGCAGTGATGTTATTGAGCAATAACATCACTGTATGAAGTTCAGGCACACATGTGACCATATCACAGCAGAAGAAATCATGCCACCACTCCACAAAGTTACAGATGCTCTGAACCCACACTGTAGCATTCACAGCCTCCCCTCCCCCATTCTATCTCTCGGTGTGGCAGTCACACGATCTATCATTTTTGGGTAGAAAATAAAAATAATTGCCTTGAGAGCATTTTCTCCCCAAACTAACGACTTGAATGAACCACACAGACTATAAGTACTGGTTGCGCAGTTCACTGAAGCCACTCAGATTGGGGAGAGAACGGTGGCAAGAAAATTAAATTCAGTTTCTTCCATCGTAAAACTGCTGCTGTATTAGGTAGATCCCAACTAACCACAACAGAGTACCACCAAACTACAAATTCCCCCCCCCCCCTTCGTGACACTGCCTGTGATTTTGTGAAACCGTACATTTGGGCATACGTTGCACCTCGCTTCACTAAAGCGCACAGATCGTAACTGCCGGCAGGCACGATTCAGTGAAGCCACTCACTACAAAAACCTGCACCATGTCATAAAGTGAAACATCAGTACAGAAACAGGAAATAGTAAAACAGGACACTCTGTTTTAAAGAGGAACAGGACACGTAGTGACACACACCTTTCATACTTTGCACTGCTCTTTATTATTATACCCGAGTAATCACACACTGGCTCACTCGATCCTGACTGCCCACTTGTAACCACACAGATCCTAAATCAAAATGTATTAAAACTAACCAGAAAAACCACAGTCAAAACCAGGTGAACTAAAGCATGTCGCCAACAAAAACTTTATGTGTGTGTGGTGGTGCGGGGGCCCACTAGACACCAGGGCCCAGATATTCAAACTGCGCCCAAAAGGTGCGCAATAGCAGGAGCAAGCACAAGTCCATTGCGCCCATGCGCAAGAGGCACGATATTCAAAAACAGAGCAGGCCAAACTGCGACTACAGCCGACGACTGAATATCGCACCACCTGCACCATAGTACAACTAGGGAGGGGAAGCTGAGCAGATCTAATGCGCCATAGCGCAACAAGGAATGTGCAGCTGAGCAGTCCAGAGGCACCATAGCGCAACCAGGGATGCCCCCCAGCAGCAGAGCAATGCAACTGCACAACCAGGGAGGTAAGGGCCCACCACCCATGCCACAGATGGGCACAGGAACACACAGCAGAACAGACATCGTCCCCCCCACACCCCATGCACTGCACAACTGGGTGAGGGCTGGAATAACCACCGACCCATGGAGACAATCAAACAACCCACAGCTGGGCCATGGTGCCCCATCACACCCCCCGGTAAGCTGTGACTGGTACACAAGGAGGGCTGACCACCCCGTGCCACACCATCCCCCCAATGCAGAGCACACCCTGCACCATGACCCTCAGACACCCTCCCCAGGAGCAGCGACCACCACTGCAGGAAACCCCATGCATGCCGTCACCCCCACTGTGACACTGCAACCCTGTGCACCACAGATCCATGCAAAGCAGCACCACCACAGGCACCCATCAGTGGGTGGCAGCACACAGCGATGCAACAATGGCATACACAGTGCCACCATGCACAGTCCCCCCGAGGTACTGCTGAGAGACCAACCATGCATCGGCACATGAGGTACCCCACATGGGACAGGGCTTGCCCCGGACACCACCACCAGTGGTACAGCACCCTGCACAGTATCCCAATGACACATCCCGACCCAGCACTGGCCACAACAGCCAGCACAGACACCCACAGTGGTGTGTGGAAGCATGCACCACACCAGATGCCACACAGTGCATGGACAGACACCACCCATGCCCAAGGGCACAACAACACAGGAACGCGGTGGTGAGGCAGCTAAGCCCACAGCGTGGGCCCATGTAAACTGTGTACACACAACCCACAGTCCTCCATGGCACTGGAGTGCCAGCCACCTCTTGCGCAGGCACTATGGACCCGTACGCCACCAGCATTTCCTGGAGCACAAGTCACAGACAGTGGTGCACATCCTGCAACACACACAAGGCACAGCATGGAGGTGGGACAACAACTGTGGAGGCCACAGTGTCACCCGAGGCAGACATGCACCACACCAGTGACAGGAGGCAACCCAGCAGTGTGATGGGTACAGTGGCTGCCCTGCAGGGACTGCCACCACTGACATGCCAGCAGACCATGCAGGTCACAGACATGCATGTGTGTCAGCTGCACAGGCAATGGATGGGCTGATAGGGGTGCCATGGACACAGAGCACGCACCATGGACCACTGCACACAGTCAGCCAGTGCACAGGGAACAACACACACACTACAGACACTGACTGATAGCTACCCCCACACCATAGTCACCTCCACACGGACTCACACACATACCCATGACCACACCACCCCGAGGCCATGCACACCACTGCAGCTGAGCACCTATAGCCCGCTGCAAATCAGAGACCACCACAGTATTCATATCAAAATAACTGTATTGAAAAAACATATAAAAGTTAACTATTTACAAAATATATACAAGGTGGTGGTGAGGGCCACAAACAAGGTGGGGGGGGTAAGGGGCAGGGGTGGACAAATGGGACAGGAAAGGAGGGGTGTGAGGGTGGGTCCAGGGTGGTAGGGGATTTCAGGGGCTGAGGGACTCCTAGCGGGAGCGCCGCTCCCCACTCTGGCTCCGTCTCTGTCGGTGCCTCCGCAGGACCCCAGTGTCATCAATCCTGCGGAGGATGTCCAGCAACGCCCTTGCCACCTGGAGGATCTCCCAAAGCACCTCCCTGATCTCCCAGAGATGGCATGTACCTAGGACAAGGGAGCACAGTCAATAGGTGTGAATGCACAGCCCCATACAGCCCACCCACTGTGCATGGCACATGGCCGTGGGACATACCCAGGGCCCCGATTTTTCTGCGGCACATCAGAGCAAAGTTCTGTGGCAGGGTTCTCATTTGCCACAGAACTTCTGCGGCACTCAGCACCAATTTCTGCGGTAATTCTGTGGCACATTTTTAACCTTAATTTTTTTTCCTTTTTTTGTTTTTTTTTGCCAAATCTGACACAATGCACGCTCGTAACACAGTCATTTTATGGTCGTTTGTCACCAAATTTTCAACATAGCCAGTTTAAGACATCTGCTCATGAACAGTATCACTGAGTTTTTATTAATCTGTCCGGAACATTGATTTCGGACACTGACCACGCCATTGAGCGCTACATGTGCGAAAACACATTTTGGGTGAAATGTGAAAAATGACAGTTGTACTGTTCATAAGGAGGTGTGGTAAAATGGCAATATTGAAAATCTGGAGTGAAAATATTAAAAATGCTCGAAGTTACGAGCGTGCGTAGGAACTGCGCAATGCACGCTCGTAACACAGTCATTTCATGGGTGTTTGTCACCAAATTTTCAACATAGCCAGTTTAAGACATCTGCTCATGAACAGTATCACTGTGATTTCATTAATCTGTCTGGAACATTGATTTCAGACACTGACCACGGCATTGTGCGCTACATGCGTGAAAACACATTTTGGGTGAAATGTGAAAAATGACACTTGTACTATTCATAAGGAGGTGTAGTAAAATGGCAATACTGAAAATCTGGAGTGAAAATATTGAAAACGCTCAGAGTTACGAGCGTGCTTAGGAACTGTGCAACGCACGCTCGTAAAACAGTCGTTTTGGGGAATAACTTCACCAAATTTTCAACATAGGGTTTTTAGGAGCCTACCTCATGAACTGTGACACTGTCATTTTGTTAATCATTCTGGAAAGGTGGTTCTGCGCAGTGAGTGTGGAACCACCTTTCGGGACCGATTAACAAAATAACAGCGTCATCACAGTTCATGAGGTGGGGCCCCAAAAACCCCATGTTGAAAATTTGGTGAAAAAATTCCCAGAAATGGCTGAGATATGCACTAAAGTTGAAAAAAATCCATTTATGCCATTATACAGCTTACTGGCATTTCTTCAGTTCGCGGTCGGCTTTGAAGAGTGCAGACATGCTCCCAGTCCACAGAAGATCATCACGCTGGGCACCGGAGGTAAGTATGGGTCGAGGTGGGGTGAGGTGGGGGTGTGGGGAGGTGGGTATGCAGAGGTGGGTGCGGGTTGGGGGAGGGGCAAAGAATCACCGATGGAAGGTTTTTTTTGTTTCAGGGTTCTTCTGGATTCTCACACAAGGAGGGACTTTTGCCACACTGGGGTGGGCTCCCAGCATGGCATCAGGCAGCTTGGGGGAGGTCGATGAAGCTGACAGGGGATTGGGCACCCCCGTTGGCAAAGGAAGTTTTGCCACGCTGGGGTGGGCTCGCAGCGTGACACAGAAACATTTGAGGGGGCAGTGAAACCAACGGGGGTTTGGGCACCCCTGTCAGCAAATGAAGCATTTGCCATGCTGGGGTGGGCTCCCAGCATGGCACCAGGCAGCTTGAGGGGTCAATGAAGCCAACAGGGGATTGGGCACCCCCTTTGGCAAAGGAAGTTTTGCCATGCTGGGGTGGGCTCTCAGCGTGGCAAAGAAACATTTGGGGGGCAGTGAAACTGACGAGTTAGGCACCCCATTGGCAAATGAAGCATTTGCCATGCTGGGGTGGGCTCCCAGCGTGGCATACTAACATTTCAGAGGGGGCACATTTGTTCCACGGGCGGCCACAAATTCTGCAGGTGATGGCAAATTCCATGGATATTTCCACGGTTTGATGCACCCACGGAATCATGGAAAACTCGGGGCCCTGGACATAACTCTGTGATGGTGTGTGACCACCCACAGTGATCACGTCCATATGACCTGCCCATCCAGGTGCATACAGCCATGCAGAACGCTGCACACACCCACCGGCCAAGTCACGCACAGCACCACTGTGGCCATTTAGTGACATGGCTACATGGTGCAAAGGCAGTGGCACAGCCATGTACCCGGTGCACGCATGGACCACCATCGATGCCCTCCCAGACATGCATTGCCACTGGACAGTGTTGACTGCAACAAGTTGCGTGCATGGCAGTGGTGTCGATGGATGGTGGCCATGCCCCGCTGCCCACTCTGTTACACAGCATGCAATAGTAATCATGGAGTTATGGCACTCACCATCATTGGGCCGGTACAGTGGGCGGTGAGGGCCCTCACCCCGCCTGACTTCCCTCCATTCCTCCTGTCATTGAAGATCGTGGGCAAGGCAATGTTCCTCCGGGCCAGTGGTGCAAACATGGAGAGAGGAACATCAATACAATCCTGTAGCAAAGCCCCCCTGCCCCCAGGTGTGTGCCCTCCCACCCAGCCAGACCCACCCACCCCACACCCTGATAAACCACCACAGCCAACCCCAGACAGTCTCTCTCCCATGTTCTGGACACATACAACTGTGATACCCATATGGAAGATAAAAGTGTGATGACGTAACACCTACCTGGCAGTGGCACCGTGCTCCTCCTGGCATGTGCCTGCAGGTGGGCTAGCAGCTCCCGCTCCCTCTGCTGCAGGTCCCCATACCTGTGCCGGCACTGTTCTGTGCTTCTCCCCCATCCTGTGGCCTCCTCAAGCACAGTGGCCACCTCCTCCCACACCTGGGTCCTGGACCTGTCCAGGGGTGCCTCCCCCGAACAGTGGCCCATGGTGTGGCTCCACAATGGCCACTAGGTTGGCCAGCTGTATTGGTGGCCACTGAGCATCCCTCCTGCATGCCATGCTCTCTGCTCGATTTGCAGATATGGCACTCTGCAGCGCGGCTCCACACGTGCAGATGCTGCGCGGTACAGCGCTGCCATTCCCTATCGTGCTGTCACCGAACAGCACGATAGAGGTGCACCAATGCCTGACGCATGGCACCTAGGGGCAAAGGTCGGGCAAAGGGTCAAGGGTCTCTGGCGCACGGACACGCACAGCGCCATTGGAACCCAATGCATGTAGCGCGATTGGCTGCCTGTGTGCTATCACCAGTAGCGGCCTACTGCGCAGTTGCCACAGTGTGACTAGGATGGCCCAGTGCCACAGCGCCATGTAGAGGTGGCCATCACTACAGTGACACTGGCACATTGGTGGCCATGCCCTGCATTGCCTACCGCACACAGCACGTCAGCAGCGCGGTAGACGCCCGCGTCAGCAACCCGGGCATGAACAGTGAGGTGTGTACTACATATGTCACAGAACTGCGCCATTGGCTCAGCATGTTCAACACAATTGTGCAAAGCGCAAAAGCACGATATTCAGCCATCATATGCAAATCATCTAATCAGCCATTCAATGGCGCAGCACTGCAATTTGCATCCACTTAAAGTTGCGCCTCGCCTCATTTGCATGGGTTGCGCTATACAACTGTGACATTGGGCTGCAGTGGCTATAGTCAGTTACTGCAGTTTATTGGTGAGTTGCATGCTGTTTGGGAGTGTGGACTGTGGATTTAGGGACATGCATGGGACTGCACAGTCACAGGTAACAACTGCCATTCTTAAAGGCTAAATAATGACCGAGCAAGTTGTGAGAGAGGAGGAACACAGTGGTGGGAGGAGGAGGAGGCCTAACTTTACCAAGGCCGAGACCGAAGCCCTGTTTGAGGCCTACCTGGATCAGGACCAGCTTCTCAGGGGATGGCAGGGAACACCTCAAGCCCGTGCTTCTGCATGGGAGAGGATGGCACATGCTGTGAACCTGCATGGCAGCCACCAGTGCTCCATGCAGGAATGCAAGAAAAAGATGGGCACAGACAGGAGGAGGATAAAGGAGAACGTGGCTGCCATCAGGGCAGCATGAGCTGCAACAGGTGGGGGACAGCTGGAGGTGGTACATCTGACCCCACAGGAGGAGAGGATTGCTGGAAGCATGCAGCGTAGTGCCATTGAGGGTGTTCCGGGTGGTGGCTTCCAGATGGGTGGTGGCCCATCACTGCATGGTAAGTCATGGTCTGTCTATAGGGGGGCAGGGTAGGTCACATGCAGTAATGTGATTTTGCTTTCCCTTACAGATCCTGAGCATCTGCATGGGTCAGCGGTGGTGGGCCTGTCCACTGAGGACAGTCAGCTGGAGATGGAGGAGGGCCCATCCACCTCCACAGGTATACGTGACTCAGTGTGAGAGTGGGGCTGCCTGGCTGTCCACGCTGATGTTGCTGTAACAGGTGCGGAGGAAGCCCTGCCTGTGTACCAGTGTGCCAGCATCCACAGATGCCAGCATGCTGTGCCTGGGGCCGGTACTGAGTCCGTCACCGATGATGATGTCGCTAACATCATGGGCAGTGACACGTGTGCCACAGGATGGCCACACAGCAGGACATATTGCGGCCATGGCTGTGGGTGGTGCTGCCATGGAGGCCTGCGTGTCATCACAGTCCCAGCCTTTGCCTGTCAGCACCAGTGGGGCAGAACTGGTGTTTGTTCAGGACAGTGGGACTGTTGTGGCCACTGCAGCAGCACCACTGAGCCCTGGGGAGCGGCAGCCAGAGGGGCAGCATCAGCAGTCGGCCCATGGGCTTGGGGGTACAGAGTTCAGCAGCGGCGTCTGTGCACCACCTGTGGACAT
The DNA here is from genome assembly GCA_016271365.2 of Neoceratodus forsteri. Taxonomy (NCBI): domain Eukaryota; kingdom Metazoa; phylum Chordata; order Ceratodontiformes; family Ceratodontidae; genus Neoceratodus; species Neoceratodus forsteri. The sequence continues at coordinate 607,177,946 of CM057455.1, read as the reverse complement.
GCCCAGACCTGGTCCTGGTGCGCAGCGCCCACCCTCAATGGGTGCTGAGCATCATGGCCACGCACACCCTGAGGGACAGGATGCCGAGGAGGCTGATGACCTTTTGGACGAGCACACCCACCTACTGCAAGCATCAGTCCAGCAGCAGATGCGGCTTGCGATGTTGGCGGATGCACTGCATGTGGCTCTGGAGCGGGCAGAGGAGCATCGCAACAGGGACACCGCTCTGATCCTAACAGGGATGGACAGGTTGCAGGAGGATGTGACCACTGCCATTGACAGGCATGCACAGGCATTCACTGCTGTCATGGCCACAATGGGCACACAGTCATGTGCCCATGCGTCGTGGACACCACACAGTACACTGTCCACCCCCCATTCCCGGCGTCATGCGACTCCCTCCCTGTCGACACCAGGTTCAGCTGTGGGCATCCCGAGCACACCTGGTGCAGGCATGTTCAGTGTGCTGCAGACCCCTGCGCAAGCACGGTCGCATTCACACAGTAGAACCCCTTGGGGACCATCGGTGCCACCCCATCAGGCCAGTGGTCAGCCTGTCAGTGCTGACGGGTCTCGGCGGGGCCGCCCATGCATCCATGGCGGCCCAGGCACTGTGTCGCATGACTGACCTGTCTCCCAGCATGGCTACTGTTTGGTGCTGCCCTGTGTGCATTGTGTCTTTCAGTGGGCAGTGCGCGGGTGGGTACCCGGCCCTGCACGCGGACACACAGTCCACCTGCACACCCTCCCGGCTGCTGTCCACAGTTGCATGTGCATGATGATGCCTGCATTGTGCTGTACACCAATGTGCAATGATGCTCAGCATCTGACACACGCACACGGACAGGCAGTGGGTGTGGTGGCCTGTGGACATGTGTGTGGCTAGGTTTGGTGTTCTGGGTCGGTGTGCCTCCTGCCCTTTGTGCAAGTTTTGTGCATTGTGTGTGTGTGTGTGTGTGTGTACCCATCTGTGTGGCATGTTATTCCTCACCCATCCCTGGTTGTGTGTGTGGTTCCATGCCCTGCCACTTCCCTTGATGGCATGCACCCCTGGTGTGTGTCCATGTGTGTTTGTGGGTTGTGCCTTAGCCACTGTTGGCTGCATATGGCCCCATGACTTACCTGGGTTGGCTGAAGTACTCCTCTGTGATGGTGTCCCGGTGCATCTGTGCCAGCCGGATCAGTCAGGGGTCCTGTCGCCCAAGGGGGGGGCTGCCCATCACCATTGTCACCGGCATCCTCATTGTACCCATCGCTGTCCCCCTCTTCGACCTGTATGGCTATCCCACATTCGTTGGCCATGTTGTGAAGGATGCAACAGGCCAGGAATAGCCCACAGGCCTTTGAGGGGCTGTACTGTAGGGCACCGCCGGAGGTGTCCAGGCAACGGAAATGTGCCTTCAGCATCCCGAACACCTGCTCGATGACATTACGTGTGGTGGCGTGTTCCTCATTGTAGCATTGCTGCGATGGCATCATGGGCCACCAGTAGGGTGTGAGCAGCCAGGGACAGAGTGGGTATCCACTGTCACCTGTGTGTAGGGGGTGGAGGTTAGTTTGGTGATCAGCATCACCCTGCCCCGGGCCATGTAGGCCACTACCCATGTCACCTCTGGCCATGCCCCCCCAGGCCCTATGATTGTCCATGTGGTTTGCATACTCACCCACTAGGTGGCCAGTGGGGATGTCCACACTCTCGAATCTGTGGCACAGTGCCAACTGGTGCCAGATGAAGGCATCGTGTGCTCCACCAGGGTGCGTGGCACAGACATTGATTATGCACCCCCTGGCATCGCACACAACCTGGCAGTTGATGCTGGCATAGCCCTTGATTTATGTATGTGGCCCCCTCGGGGCCAGGTGGTGTGCATGTGGCCACATGGGTGCAGTCTATTGCCCCTAGCACGCCAGGCATATGTGCTACCCTGTGGAACTCCTGTATGTTTGCTGTGTGCTCCGCCGGTGTGCTGGGGAAATGGATGTACTCCGCAGCATGTGGCAGCAGTGCACTGAGGAATTGGGTGAGGTGGCATGATGTGGCCAACTGGGTTATGCCTATGGTGTCCCCAGTTGGTTTCTGGAAGGTACCCGTGGTGAGCAAGCACATGTAAGCTGTCACTTTAGTCTCCACTGACAGGGCATGGCTCCGTCGTGTGGGTGCCTGCATCACATCACTGCACAGCTCACAGAGCCACCTCAGAATTGCCCTATTCAGGTGGTGCCGGCCCACAATCTCAGTATCACCATACAGCTCAAAGCTGGTGCGGGCTTGGTACTGCCTGTTGGGGGCATACCGATGACGAGCCCTTCCACGGCCACACCCCCCTGCCACCCGCCTTCTCACCCCCCTCATAACGGCCTCCATCTGGAAGGTGGCACTGGCCATGTTCCTGGCTTGTGTTCACCCCCCCTGGCAGCTGTTACTGTATTTCCCCCGCTGTCCTCACTGCTACTTCCCCTAAAATGGGAACACCTGCATGTGGAGGTCTCTGTGCTGTGTAGCACTTCTCCCTTCTGCACTGGGTGTGGCTCCCCACACCTTCCCTGTGCCTCTGTGTTCAGGGTGCCCTTTCCCTGGCCTGCCCTGTGTGTCCCTCCTGCCCTGTCTGTGTGGCTAGAGTTCTGCCTCATGTGTCTTCCCTGTAGCGTTCTTGTGCCTCTCCCTTGCTTCTTTTTATTTTGGCTCATTTCCGCTATGGCACAACTTCTGCTTGCTCCCCTATTGCGCATGGCGCAAGTTGTTGAATATCGCACTGAGCCATTTATGCATGGTTCCTCCCCCTTCAGTTGTGCATGCCTTCATCATCATTGTGCTGTTGCTCAGCATGATTTCTGGGGCGCAACTGCCTCCTGCAGAATATCGCAGAATGGGGCAATTTCGGACTTGAGCAGGCGCAACCCTATTGCACGTGGCTCAACTCTTTTGAATATCTGGGCCCAGGTATTTAAAAGTAGTTTTTGCTTGAAGTGTGGAATTGTGCCCACAAATTCCACACTTTGCAGTCGATCCCCACTCTGTAAATTTGCAAATTTTGTGAATTGCACTTTGCGAATTGAGCGCAATTCATGAAATATTTTGTGGAGTAGATTTTGCTGACTTCTCACATCACTAAGCAAAAATAGATCTAATTCCATGGGCTTGCTTAAACATGCAACCACCTCACACTGAGTTGTTGACAGCCTGGGACCCAACCTCAGAGGACTATAAAGGCACAATTCCAATTTCCCCACAGTTTTGATAGCTGCTGAATTGGTTGGTAAGTTTAGAGAACCTAAGCAAGGGGTCCCCCTTGGAAGTTCCCGTAGAGTTGATCCTGATAACAGATGCCAGCTTGTTGAGCAGTTGCAGACCAGCTTCCCATTTAGGGGACTTGGTCTGCACAGGAATAGCACCTGCACATCAGTGCCCTGTAGATGATAGCTTTATGCCATGCTCAGCTTCATTTTTGCAAGCTGGTAAAGTCAAAAGCCATGAAAATAAAGGCAGGCAAAGTGGTCATGGTGGCATACATTAACAATCCATGAGTGGCAAAGAGAAGAGAGATGCTAAGAGAAGCAACCAATCTGCTACTGTGGGCAGAGGAGAACGTTCTCTCTTTTAGGGCAGTTTACTTGGCAGGGAGTTGAACATTTAGGCCTACTGGCTAAGCCACAAGAATATCCACCCAGAGAAGTGAATGCTGAGCCCAGAGGCATTCAACCTTCTGTGCAGAAGGTTTGTTTATCCACTGATTGACCCATTTGCCTCCAGTCAGAATGCTGAAGTGCAGCGATTTATCAGCCGATACCATTGTCCACAGGGTGAGGCAGTGGACGCTCTGTCATAGAGAAGGAACTTCTGCAGAGTGTATGCCTTCCTTCTTCTACTGCTTCTCACCAAGGACTTAAATAAAATGAGGCACTGAAAAAGATGTTTTCTTCTGATAGTACCAGAATGGCCCAGAATGCCTTGGTTCTCCAACCTAGTGACTCTAGCTCAACACACACCATTTTGTCTCCCAGTTCGGGAGGACCTTCTCTCACAATGTTCCATACCGCATCCAAAGCCAGAGGTGATGCAGCTTGCAGCCTGGCTCCAGAGAGAAAGAGGCTTCTGAAACAGGGTTTTTCCAGAAAGGTAGTGGATACCCTGATGGCAGCCAGAAAGAATTCCACATCTGCAGCTTATGCGTGAGTATAAACCACCTTTTCAGCTTTGGCCAGAGAGAAAAATATATGGACTTCGAAAGCAACAGTTCTGCTGATTTGGGATTTTTTGCAGATGGGAGTGGAACAAGATTTGGCCTTGACCACCTTGAGAGGTCAGGGGTCAGCACTTGGAGCCTCCTTGGGCTCATCTTTAGGGACTAACCAGGAGTATATCTGATTCTTATGAGCTTGTCAGCAGAAGCCAATCCCTGTTCCGATCCCATCTCCCCATGGGATCTGAATCTGGTTTTGAATGCTCTTTGTAAAGAACCCTTTGAACCTCTTTCATCAGTACCGGTAGACATTCTGTCCTACAAGGTGTGCTTTTAGTTGCTATGTGCTCAGTCAGGAGGATTGGCTAGCTCAAGGCCTTGTCCCACAAAGAACCATATATTATTCTTCATAAGGACAAGGTGGTTCTGAGAACAATTCTGTCTTTCATTCTGAAGGCTCCTACATCCTTTCATGTGAATCCAGAACTCTGTCTTCCATCCTGTCCACAGTTGACTCATCCAAGAGAGAAAGAGTTGCACAAGTTAGATTTGTGCAGGGCAGTTAGGACATATTTTAGACAAACTGCAGAGTTCAGAAAATTGGATAGGTTGTTTGTACTTTTTAGAGCAGGAGGCTCCAGTTCTCATCAACGTTAATTCCACCAGAGATACAGTATGGCCACCTCCTGGTTGGAGAAAGGTGAAGCATCTGACTTAGAATTGTGCTAGACAGCAACATGATCCTCCATACACACATTCATGAAGCACTAGATATTGGATGTTCAGTGCTCCATCATGTGGCCTTTGGTTGCAGAGTTTTGCAGGTGGTGGTTTGCCCGCAAATTCCTTTTCCCTTTCTTGCAGTTTGCATGCAGGACAATATTCTCCCCACTTGGTTGAATATTGAATAATGAGTACTGCTTTTTAGGAGCCATATGTACTAACTGCCCATTGACAATCTGGAGCAGTACAGAAAGAAGAAATTTCGTTATGCTTGCTGTAATTTCCTTTTCTGGTAGTTCCAACATTGTCAGTGGGGCCTCTCCCTGAAGTCTTGGCTCCTACTAGAAAATATTGCATGATGTAAGTATGGAATGACTGTTTTATTCTTCCAGAAATTATACTTTGAAAATATTGTTGACATCATATTCTGCTTTATCTGCTAATGTAAAAACAGGATACAATCTACTGAATTGCAGGCACACAGGATAACAGGTTGATATTTATAAGCATGAGGTGGTGCCTCTCTGTTACATTACAGGTTAGTTCTTACTGGTAGCCTGTGATGTGGGTGACTGAATGACGGCAACTGGTCATAAGGGCGACTGCACAATGGCATCGACAATGTGGGCAACCTTGGATTTCACCACTTTCCCCGAGTTGCACCCCCCCGGAGTAGGAATACTAATTAAGGGGTGTGTAGGGGGGTTAAGCCCACCACAAGGGGGGGTGCGGGCGGTGAACTCCCCCACATTAAATAACATACTGTTTTTCAGTCGCTCTTGTGGTTGTGTGTCCTTATGACCAGTCACTGACATTCAGTCGACCTTGTCACATAGAACCAGATTTACTCTGTTTTGCAGTTACACTGAATCTTTTTGCATTTATTACTGTTAATTTTATGTTGACAGCCCTTGCTGATTTATCTGCTACTTCTGCAGGAGGCAACTTTAAGGAACACTGTTTCAGCAAAAGACACAAAAACGCAGAGCAGGATCCTTATATATCAAGGGCAAGGTAAGACATTGATCATTGCTTTTTCTTCAGATAAATGTTTTTTTCTGCAGCATGATCTCCTAAATGTGGACTGGCTGCCAGTCTTTAGTGCACCGGCTGCTGACCTTGCCCTATCTCACTTCCTACACATCTTTAACCTTGCCTGGGAGTATCACGCTCACCTTAGAAAAGTCAGGGTGAAACACCACCACCACCCCTGGATTACCTCTGATCTTATCAACTTGTGTCATTCCGGGGACAAAGCCTGGCAACTCTACAAAGCATCCAACACCTCAAGCAACCTCCTATCTTACAAACAACTCAGAAACAGGTGCACCAAGGCTATTTGCCTGTCTAAGGCCTCCTACTTCAAATCCCAGCTAAATCTAAGCCAAAACACCTCTGCCTCCTTCTAGAAGGTGTTTCACTCCCTCTCGCTTCCCCCTTCCCAGCAAGCCTGTCCAGTCCATAGAACTGACGTCTCCCCTGTCTCTGACCCTACCGCTGTTGTTGAAGCATTCAACAAGTTCTTTATCTCTTGTACCTTACCCGATTCCCCTCCTCCCCTCGCATCGGACACTTCTTCCAGCCCTCTTAAATCCCCCCCATGCCAGCTGCCTCTTTCCTCCTTTCACCCCTCTTGAAGTTTATACTGCACTCATGTTAATCAACCCCTGTAAATCTAGCCCCAGTGATCTTCACCCTAGACTGCTCCACATGTCCACACCCACTGTAGTCACCCCTTTGACACATATACTACATCTCTCCAGCACTTCAGCTACTGTTCCTGAAGCCTGGAAATCAGCCAAATTCCTACCCCTACACAAGGGTTGCGATCCATCATCCCCCAGAAATTAAAGGACCATCTCTTTCCTCCCCTCCCTCACCAAAGTCCAAGAATCCCTCATTCTTGCAAAACTCTCCTTTTTCTCCTCAAATAACTCTCTCTCTCTCACATGTGCAATCAGGTTTTCGGAAACAACACTCCACAATCAGCTCCCTGTTAAGGGTTACAGACTCAGTCCTTACCACAATGGCCCAAAACCAAATCACTGCTGCTGTCTTTATTGATTTGGCTAAAGTTTTTGACTCCATGACTTTGACTCACTCACTCCTTCTTCAAAAACGTTCTTGTTTTGGCCTTGCGATACCCACAGTTGATTGGTTCCACTCTTACCTCCAAAAATAGATGACAGTCAGTACAAATAGGTGATTCTCTCTCCCTATCCTGTCTGGGATCCCCAAGTCTCCATTCTCAGCCTCATCCTTTTCTCTCTTTTTATAAATGATCTTCCATTAGGCTGTCATTTCTCTAACATGCACATGTATGCAGATGACACTGTCATTTATACCTATGGTCCATCCCATAAGAGCATCCTCCCCAATCTTCAAAATGATTTTGACAGAGTAAAGTGTTGGTTCCAATCAAATTAGCTCAAACTAAACACTAAAAAGACTGTCACCATGTTGTTTGGTTCCAGGCAGAAGCTGGCCTCCCTCCCTGCCCCCTGTGATCACTACCCTGGACAGTTTTCCCTTCAAGAGGGTCTCTGCTTTCAAATACCTAGGAGTCTGGCTGGACAGCCACCTTCATTTCTCTACACACATTTACATCATCTGCAATAAACTCTATCCCAAACTTGCCGTCCTCTACCACTACATAGCCAGCTTTCCTCTACCCACTCGACGTGAACCAGTACTTAAAACAATCTTGCCTATTTTAGATTATGCTGATGTAGTCTATGGCACCATCCCCACTTCTTCCCTCTCCAAACTAGACACTTTCATAAACTCCTTCTGCTGCTTTGCAACTGACTCCCCTCCCCTTACCCATTACTGCCTCCTTTATGCTCCCCTATCCTTTACTCAACTATCTCACAGGAGAAAAATCCACTGCATCTCCCTCATCACAAAGTACTGGTTTGGTTTCCTTCCTCCCTATCTCTCTCTTCCCATCTTACTCCTGCTGAATCCATAACCTTCTCACTTCACCAGAGGGACTTGCACACCTTCTCAAAAGTTGTACAAATAACGAGTAATATTTCCAGAATACCATGAATAATGTGCTATTCATTATTTGGATCCTGAATAATGAACAGTGCACTATTCATTCCCTATTCGGGAAACACCAATATGCATATCTAAAACATAAAGAAAAAGTCAAAAGCCCTCACATTTTCCTCCCTAGAGCAGTTCCGATGTTATATAGAGAATCCCCCCTTACCCCCACCCTCAGTTAGCACCCAAATCCCCCTTCTCCCCCCTACCACATTTTGACACGCCATTGATTTCTTTTATAAAAAAAAAAGAAAATGCAATGATGGGCGACCAACATAACCTGCCTGCCTCTATGGCGGTCACCAGGTTTCAAGGCCATCATCCCCCCCTACAAACACACACCCAGTATCTAGCAGCAGTCCCCTCCCCGCCCTGCACCCCAAACACTCCACACCATATTGTAAATTATAGCAGAAGGTAACCAGCACAGCCCACCCTTCTCCACAGCCGGCTGCCTTCTTCTGAATGAAGCCACTCATGTGCTTGCCTGCATAGCAGATCCAGCTGATCACATGATCAGCTGGTTTACTATTCAAGTAAGTGATGCATGCGGTGACTTCATTCAGAGAAAAGGCAACCCGGCTGAAAGAAATGAGCTGTCTGAATGCTTTCTGCTGTAATTTACTATTAGGCAGGCGTGTGGGGTGGAGGGTGGGGAGGGGAATATTGCTTGATACTGGAGTGTGTGTGTGTGGGTGGGGGATGACAGCCTTGAAACCTGGCGCTGGTGGTGGATGCTGGCGAGTTGTGCGGTCACCCATCATTTGCAGGTTTTTATAAAAGAATTAATGACATGTTAAAATGAGATGAGGGTTTGGGTGGTAACTGAGGGTGGGGGAAGGGGGCTTCTCTATAACATTGGATCTGCTCTGGGAGGGAAATGTAGGGAGCCTTTTTTTTTTTGTCCTTTCATAACAGAACACGAATACAACTTTTGGCTGAATATTCAGCCACATGGGCACCGGATACCGAATATTCAGGTCGAACATTCGAAAAAAGGTATTAGCACAGCCCTAACCTTCTCCATCCTCCATCCTCACTCCACTGCAGTTTAGTCCACCTTCTTGTACTGCCTCCCCTTCCTCTGGAATAATTTTCCCTCTGACCTCAGTCTTGCTTCTCATCTCTTGTCCCTCAAAATACTCTTCAAACTCCTCCCCTCTTCCCAGTGCCTCCAATGCTCATAACCTCCTGCATTTTCCCTTCTGACCCTGTGAGCATGTCCCACCTCATCCCCAACATGTCCTCTCATACCCTTCATGCTGTGGCTTCAGGTCTCCATCAGCCTACGCTGGTTACCTCCTGTTTCCCAAACTCTGCCCCAAATTGCCCAGTTTCCCTCTTATATACTTTGTTCATGTACTCTTGCCTAATTATTACTGTGCTTTACTTTTGTAATATTATGCCTAAACCAGATTTAACTATTGAATATGTCTGCAAATCTTTCTGCAATGCAACTTGTACTGTTACCACCTTTTTCTCACCTGTATATGTCTGTAATTTTTTGTATGTGAACTTGTACTTTAACTGCTATATACCAGTATGACTCTCTCACCAAGGTCAAACCAGGAAACGGGCTTTGTCTCAGTGTGCCTGTCCCGGTCATTAGTTTTAAATAAATTAATTTATGCACATGTGACATGTGTTGTAGTGGTAAAAAGAGAGGACTGTATAGTTTAAACACCCCTTTTAGGTTTTCTTATGATCAGATTTTATTAACTTTTGTAACACAAACAAAATAACAGACACAACAATACTGTGCATGTGCAGAGAAATACAATACAAGGGCATACAAATCTACCAGGGTGAGAATAATCTAATATCCAAGGGTAAAAAAGGGAAAGTTGATGATAATTCTAATAGAAGCAGTATGCAGACCCAAGTATACAAATTAGAGGACGATATTTAATGTAATCATGGGACAAAGGTGGGGTCTCATGCCATAACATATAAAAGCCAGCAAGGCCACCTATTCCTCCTTTTATTTTCTTGATGTTGAATAGTATATGTCAGCAGTTCCAGTTTGTATATTGAGTTGACTAATGTGATCCATTCTTCTACAGTAGGGATGAATTTTCTAAGCCAGCATTTAGTTATACATTTCGTCATCATTAAAACAAGAATACCTAGGAGATATCTGATAGCTGCATACTTCAACTCCATGGAGTATATCATAAATAATTATAAGTGTTCAGTTAGATGCAGATGAGGGTCAAAATACTGTTGGAGAGCAATTTCCACATCTGTTAGAAAGTGGGACAAATGCGGACAGGCCCAAAAGCACTCCATAGATTTTTATTTTTCATTCCACTTCTCTTAAAAAACAATATTTCTTACACACTAATAAAAACATTCTTTAAAATATTAGTTTTATTCTGTATAAAACAACAAGCAATTGTATAATAGGAATAATGCCCTCCAGGGTGGGTGCTATGCTGGGATAACATCCCTTCTTGGCTGTTGGACACCCTCAGCCAGTGGCCTTGGGCCCAACCACCTGAGGTGAGATGTTATCCCAGTATAACATCCACCCTGTCGGACATTATTCCTTTATTATTGCCCACCATGGAGGGTATTATTGTTTGCTTGTCTTTTCTCTTCAAACTTTCCTTAATATTTAGTGAAGATATTTCTTTTGCTCCCTGCATCTATCATTGTACCAGTTTGTGTTACCAAATTTTAGGAATAGCTTGCTTATATATTTCTCTGCAAACATACTCTAACAATACTTGAGACATACAATTCCCAAGTAGGGTCTCTACTAGAGAAAAGATTTATTTACATTTTTTTTGTAAATTGAAACTTCTTTGAACATAAAGATAAGTTTCCCATTTCTAATTCTTATTGGTCGTGTAAAGGTTGATTTTCCCAAGGTACTATGATTGCAATTTAATTACATGAATAAAGAGACTGGTAAGTGATCACTGTTGGACTGAGTTACCACCAGTATAGCCTTTACCTTGTGTCATAATGTTTTATTTTTGATTACACTGGTTACAACCTGTTGCACAAATCTGGTACGTTTGTGTCTGTTATACCTTTTCTGCCTTCATTACTTTTTGTTATCTTTATTCTTTCAAGTTACCCTGTAATTATGCAACTTTAACTGGTATGTACATTCTACTTTGCAATGTATTTGGGCCCTATGCACTAACAAAAATGTTGCCTAAATGCCGTGTATCCATGGAGCATAGACAACCTCAATGGTAAATGCTACGCAGTGGAGGACCAGTGGATCCCCAGTGGCATTCACCAAGGGCACGTAAGTGTAGCGCAAGGCACTTATGCACCTGCCTCCTAGGCCTCTCAGGGACATCCTCACTGGGGGGGTGTTTTGGAGGCATGCCTGCACTACGCAGCATTCACTAAGCTGCTCAGTGCCAGGTGGAGGGGCCACCTGGTCTGCCTGTCTGCACATGGCATAACCAGGTGCATGCCCCCATGAACGACGGCTGCTGGGCACGATGGTACCAGGAACTGGACCACTTTGTTGCCCCAGCCCACTGTGCTGCAGGCAAGGGCTGAGGAAGTAGCTTGGGTGACTTCCAAAGGTGTGACTCTAGTGCCACCATACACGGCTGTTCCCTTACTCCCTGCACCCTCCGCAAGGGCACAAGGAATTGACTCAGGGACCCAATACAGCATCTGATTGGATACCCACCTGGGTCCTTGGCTCCACCCCTTACTGCCCGAGTGACCATGCTCACTGTGGGGACATGGCCATGGACAGGTGCTAGTGGTAGTGCATACCGCTTACCCTGTGCCTGTCTGAGGCCACATAGGTATGTTGGTGGACTATGCTCCTCAGGCATGTATTACCCACCCTTTCATGAATTGGGCCCATTGTTATGATTTACCTCTTCTGTATTATGACCAATGTTCATCTACTGTAGTACTCTCCCAGGTCGTACCTGAAAATAGGCATATCCCATGTTTAGTGTACTCACCCAGATACCAAAAACAAACAAATAAATAAATAAATACCTCACCAAGGACAAGGAAGAAAAACATCCAAAGATTAAATCTATTGTTGAAGCACCCCATGACTGAAAAATGTATATTCATACAGTTAATCACTCTCTGTTCATTCAGGTAGGAATACAAATCAATGTTCTTGCATTAATTCCAAGAACTTCTGACATTTGGCTTTTTTGCCATCCAGGATGTGACAAATTGAACAATGTCTTGAGCTTCCAGGGTTTGTATTCATTCTGAAATATAGAAGTGTTCAGTATTCCCATCTCTTCAATTAAAGTCACCAGTGAATGTTACATCAGCTAAATGAAAATGTTCACCTAATTAGTCAAGGCCAGTTCTATGTTCCTTAAATATTTCTAGACAGAATATTTAGTACCTAAAGGGATAATGTAAATATTAACAATTATAAATGTCTCATTGTGATTTTTGAATTTCACAGCCAACATGTTTTCTCTCAGTGTTCCAGTATTCTTGCCTGAAGATAACAGGTCAATTTCTTTGAATTTTTGATGAGAATTGTAAGATCTCTCACTGGTTTTGCTCCTTTGTTATGCTTCACTGCTTCAACATTATAAGAGACATTACCTTTGAAGTTTAGAAGCACACTTGAACACCAAGTCTCCTGCAAAGGGATCACCTCATATGATATCAAAAACTCTCTAAATCATGTATAAGTTAGTTTATCTTCAATATCTGCACTATTTAATGTGGTCAAGCATAAATTGAAATCTACAACTTAAAAAAAACTAGTTGGTTATTACTCTGTCAAATTCTTATGTCTTCTAGGACATCATGCCCGTTACTCGTTTGTATCGGTTGGGGTACAGTCTTTGATATATTTATATGGGTTTCTCTCTCCTTCTTATGTTGTAATCTATCCACTCCAAAACATAGTGGGATTGCTCAGCAAAAAGACCACAGTCTGTTAATGATATACCCAGGTTATCTAGTTTCTCTCTATCATTAAGCGTTTTGCTAACTTTGTACTTCTTACCAGAATGTTAACCTGTGAGTCATGGGACTTAGAATTTATTTGTTTGTCTTCCTTGATGCCATTATTGCAAGTCTTATCGTTAGTATATTTGCAAATAAGGTACAGATTTTTTTTAATTGAGTTTTTTTATTCATTCTTCAAAGGAACAGCAAAAATTGAAAGAATCACATCTTGTTCATGTGATCCCAAAAGTTGGCTCCATGTTGAATCACGTCTTGTTCATGTGATCCCAAAAGTTGACTGCACATTGATATTCCTCAATTGCTTTTTTGATTCTGTCAATTGGGGACATACCATTCACTTGAGAATTTGACTGATTTAAGAATGCTGAGGTTTTTTTTGGTTCATCTAAATAAATGTCCAGCCCATCAAGGATCCTTGCTTTTTCTCATACAGTATTACCAGTGCAAGATTTGGATCTACTATGACTGAAAAGATCTGTGTTCAGTTATGTAGACTCTAACATCTGTGCACCAATTTCTTATGACTGTATCAGTTCCCCTATATAATTTTCTATAGCACACTCTGAATCAATTTGTATAGGTTTTCTTTGTTTTCATCCATTATTTGATCAACACTATTTGTTCTTAATATTACCTCAATTCCTGTCTTAGGAACTATATTTGTAAGTGAGAAATCCTAAATATTTGGGGAATAACTTTCTCTGGGGATAACTGTTTGAGGATTATATTTCCCATAGGAATATGGTCATTTTTTTGTTTGCTGCTGTTTTCCCTAGATGATATCAATCTGACATTCTTTTGAGTCCACCTTTTCATTAACCTGGTTTAATTTCTGTTATTCTTTAATACTCAATAAACTCTGTTTTGAATGAGTTTCCTTGGAAGATACTTGTTTTCCCTTTCTTGCTTTTCTGTTGCTTTTGTTTCCTTTTCTTATTTTTTGACCATGTCCATAGCTTCCACTCTGTTTTACTGGGTGTCTGGGATTTCAATGACACTAGAACCTGGTCTTAAAGTCTTTGCCTTGTGAATGTCACCCTTTGAGGGTTAAAGTGATTCAGGTGTTGTCACCTTGTATACTAATTTATAATAATTAGTTCTGATTAGTTTGAGTCTTCTTTCAGAAGCAGTGTATTAGGAAGAGCAGAGGGGTAGAGATAGCTGAAGCTCCCCCTTCCACTTTGCACATGAGGCAGCTGAAGGAAGGGACCTGTGAACTGGGAAAGCAGTGTCATTTTTTCCCCGGTTCCATTTCAATTCTGCTTTCAGAACCAATGCATTAGGGAGGCAAAAGGGATACAGTCAGCTAAAATTCCTCCCCACACCTCCACTTTGCACTTGAGGTAGTTGGGGGGGGGGGGGAGACATCCAAACTGCAAAAAGCATCATCATTTTTTTCAAGAATCATTTTGATTCTGCTTTTAGAAGCAGTGCATTAGGGGGATGATAGGAGTAAAGCCAGGTAAAGCTCCACCCTCCTCTTCTATTTTGCACTTCAGGAAGATAAATAGGAAAGGATTTGTGAAATGGGAAAGCTGGGACAGCTTTTTTCCCCAGATCCATTTTGATTCTGCTTTCAGAAGCAGTGCATTAGGGAAAGCAGATGAGTAGAGCTAAGATTTAATGCAAGAAAGTGCAAAATAATGCACTTGGTCACAGAAACCCAGTGGGGCAGTACAAAATGGGGGGAGAGATACTAAGGGGATATGTGATGGTTACGTATGTGATAGCTGATGTATCAGCATGAGTGGCAAGTGAGCTCAGGGTTATCACGGGTGGCATAGCCATGAGTGACTGAACCCTGAGCTCACTTGCCAAGAGTACTGATATTCAGCTATCACATATGTAACCATCATGTATCCCTTTTATATAATAGGGGTTTGCAGCTTATTAATTTATTTTAGCTGTATATTTATGTGGTATGCTGTTTAACTTTCTGGGCAGGGAACAGAGCACCATAAAAATGTAGTGTGCCAGTTTTTTGTTTCTTTTAGATCTTGGCATGTACACACTGGAGATATCAGGTGTTGCATAGAGACAGTACTGATAACTTTTCCGTTTTCCACTGTGTACACATCATTCATTGATTTTTGCTCTCTAGCAGTGATCTGGGGTTTTATCAGATGGCTTATTAGCAACCCCCTTTTATATAATAGCATCAACCAAGCAGGAAAGAGATTTAGGGTTAATCATATCGGAGGACCCAAGGTGGCCAGATAATTAGACAAAGCGATTGGGAGAGCTAGTGGGATGCTCAGATGAATAAGTAGGGGTATTGCCTGCAGCTGCTTTGTGCACCATAACATTCTTAACTCCAGATATTGAAGTAAAAATGTATATGTTTATTATAACAAATTTAAAATAAGGCACATCTCTTTAGAGGAATTCAAACTCTCCACAGGAACCACAAAGAACTTCCCAACATTGTTTGTTTCTGTATAAGTATGGGGATAGTGATGTGATTATAAATATAGCAGGAGAGTTCATGAGAAATGTTTATGACTGATTTTAATTGTGATTGACTGTATAATCTATCCCATCATAGAAGAGGGGAATGCAGCGTGTAGAACTTAACCCTTGTAAAGCACCTGCAGTGGTGCAAAATGGTATCAGGAAGTTTTGTAATTTTTATGGGAAGTTTGAACTCCTGTAAAGAGATGTATCTAATTTTAAATTTGTTATAATAAACTTATGCATTTTTACTGGAGTTAAGAGTATTTTGGTGCACTAAAAAGGTGTGAGGTCTTTTCATTTGTGATTATAGTGCCCTGGCCCATATATACTGCTGCTTTCAGGGCTACCTATTTTTTGTTCATATTACCGACAGGAAGAGGAAGTAGTGTTGCCACTATATAGGTCTTTAGTAAGACCCCACCTCGAGTACTATGTGCAGTTTTGGAGGCCACACCACCTCAGGAAAGACATAGACAGGATGGAGATAATATAAAGGAGGCCTACCAAGATAGTACAGGGTCTACATCAACTATCCTATGAGGAGAAACTAAAGGAATTCAACATGTACACCCAGAAAGAAATGAGATGAGGGGGATATGATCAGGACCCTTAAATACCTCATGGGGGTGAATAAAGTACCAGTGGAGAGATATTTTTCAGAGGAATGGGTGCTCCAGAACAGTGGGCTATTATATGAAGCTGTAGGGGGGAGGTTTAGGACAGATCTTAGGAAATACTTCCACATAGAAAGGGTTTTGGATGGCTGGAATGGTTTTCTAGTGGAGGATTTGATGGCAAAAACAATGGTGGGATTAAAAAAAGCCTGGGATAAGCACAAGGGAGTCATAAGTGTCAGTGTCAGTAGCTCAGTAGGTAGCACACTCACTTCTGAGGTCGGGAGATCAGAGGGCTGTGGGTTCAGTTCCCACATCTGGCACTTGGGTTAATATCCCAGTACTGACACTGTAGTGCAGCATGAGAGGGGGTGCTGTACTTCTGAGGTGTTGTCTTTCAGATGAGACGTTAAACCGAGGTCCCATCTGCCTGGATTGGTGGTAGTTCAGGTGGATGTTAAAGATCCCATGGCACTTATCGAAAAGAGTAGGGGTAGTTTTATTAAAGAAAAACATAACATCACAAAAGGAACATACAAGTATAGACAAAATACCATATTGTATAACAAAAACAAAAGTCATTCAGAAAAAAAAAAAGAAGACCATCCAAAAGAAATATATCATACCAATACATTATATAGGTATAAAATTTTGCCAAAATACATCAACTTTAGATTTGGAGAATTTATCCAAATCCCTAGTTTCTAACAGAAAGTAAACCATTCTCAATTTGTATAAACAAGGTGTGAGATAAAACAGTTTGTTGCTGAAAAATAAATTGGCAACTGACTTGCAAAGATAATAATATTATAAAAGCAAAATACACATTCAAGGTACTTCTATGATAATGACGCCATATCCCAGTATAATTGCCCAAAACTATGGTCTGATATGTAACGGTGGTTAAAAAAGTGAGGTTCCAATGTACAGCAGCGTCCTGCCAAAATGTTTGACTAAAAGGGCATGAAACCAAAAAATGAACCATAGTTTCCTCACAATTAACACAGGTGGGTTGTAAACAAAATCTTTCTGTAGTAGGTTTGTATTTCAAGTTACCACGAACCCCCAACCTTCCCTGAATAGAGAGCCATACAATATCCCAGATATGTGGGGGGGATCCTAAAATCTGTCAGTTTCCGAAAAGAAAAAATCATCTGAGAAGGTACACATTCTGGGAAAAGAGGAACACATTTCTGCACTTCAAACACAATAAACTTATAAAAAGTTTTCCTAGAGAGAGTGAGTAAATGTGGAAACGATATCTTCCATTGTTGTAATTCTTAAAAGAAGCAATACCATAAGAAGGCAAGGAATCTGACAATAATATTTTAGGGGGAAATAGTGACCATTTATTTAAATACGTAGACCACAAAAAATTGGGCCAAAGTTGCCAAGACATAGTGGGAGAAGACCAAAGATAAGAAAAAGAGTCAAACAAGAAGAAGGAGTGATAAAAAACGATGGGGTTAATCATGCCCAATCCACCCTTATTAATGGGAAGATAAGTAATATCTCTGTGCACTGGGTTCAGTCTATTACCCCACAACATCTGAAAAAAAAATACTAAATAGTCTAGTCTCCAGGTGAAGAAGAGATGGAAAAACATAACTTAAATATAAAAACACAGGTAACACAAATTTTTTAATAATTGCAATCCTTTTTTTTCTTTCCAAATTTCCACCCCTTCCTGCAGTGGATTTTAAATTCTCCAATGTATAGTTGCTTTTCCCAATTATGGGTAGCTAAATCTCCTGCTCCAAACCAAATGCCTAAAATCTTACGAGGAGAGAAAGCTACCAGAATGCCTGCAATAACAGAAGGATCTAAATGTGTAGACTTTAAGATAAAAATAAAGCTCTTATGAATATTAATTTGGGCTCCGGACAGTGCCTCAAAAGCAGAAAAAATGTGCAATGCATTTAGTAAAGAAGGAATATCTCCCAGTAATAAAGTGATATCATCTGCATACGCAGTTATTTTTTCCACAGGTAAAGTAGATGAAGGTGATAATCCAATAATATGCGTATCCCAAATAATCTGTCTAACAACAGGGTCCAAGACAAAGGAATACAAAAGTGGGCTTAATGGGCAACCCTGCCGAACTCAAATTGATATAGGTACCTCTGCGCCAAAATATCCATTAACCATGGGAACACAACTAGCACTCTTATATAGAGTGGAAATCCAGTTAATAAAGGGTGGAGGAATGCCATAACATAGAAGTATGGAAAATAAATAGTTATGTTTAACTCTATCAAAAGCTTTGGCTTGATCCAAAGCAACAATATATCCAGAAATATGGCCTTTATTACTAAGTTCAAATAGATCTCTTAAAAGATATAAATTATGTTGAATGCATCTATGAGGAATGGCACATGTTTGGGCTGGGTGAATAAGAGACCCGGCTACCAGTAATAATCTATTATTAAGAATTTTGGTAAGGGTTTTGTAGTCGCTATTTAACAAACTCAAAGGTCTCCAATTAGATAGTAAGGTTTTGTCCCCTGATTTATATAGAAAAAAAAGTAGAGAAGTATTAAACCCAGAAGATTCCACAGAAGAAAATAATAAAAAATTAAACACTTTAGGCAAAAAGTAAATCATGTGTGGTAAAAAAAGTTTATAAAACTCATTAGGGAGGCCATCCCACCCCGGTGAGGTATCCTTACTTAATTGAGATATCGCCTGTTCAACTTCCTGGGAAGAAATAGGCTGAATTAATTGAACTATTTGAGAAGTAGACAGGTGA
Source organism: Neoceratodus forsteri (assembly GCA_016271365.2). NCBI lineage: Eukaryota > Metazoa > Chordata > Ceratodontiformes > Ceratodontidae > Neoceratodus > Neoceratodus forsteri. Next base: position 607,159,239 of record CM057455.1, on the reverse strand, counting down.
GGAACAGGAGCAGTGAAACTAGAAAGATCAGGAAAAATAGGGGTAGAGTCATCCTGAAAAGAGACTGCAACATGTTGTTGAACTAGAGTCAACATATCCATATCTTTGGTAAGCAAAATACCAGTAGGCGCAACAAGCTGAGTCATAAGGGTGGCCTCTAACCTGTGTTTACATGCCATAAAGGGGTCAGAAGCAGGAACAGTCTTAGTACCAAATTTAAACTCTAGGTCCAGGGACTTTGCTCTATCATATTGATAGGATTTCATCTGTTCCTTCAGAATCTTAATTTGAGGAAGCAGATCTCGGGAACCTTCAAAAGGGGAGGACATCAATTTATATAATTAATTTCGGGCAAGCAAATATTGTATATATTTAGAATTAGCTCTAGCCTTTCTGAATGAAAGGAAAAGTTTCTTCAATTCCTGTTTCATGTCCATCCACCAGTTCAAAGAATCTGAGTATGCACAGAAAACAGATTCCCTGTATGCAAAAAAAAGGTCAGACTGAGAAAACAAAGAAGGGGAACCAAAAAGGGACATATTCAATCTCCAGCGATTATATTTGGAAAAGATTTTGGGAGGGATAGAATGCAGGCTAAAAGAACAAAAAGCATATTATGGTCAGAAAACTCTGAAGGTTTAGATTGGCAGAAATGGGATGTAAGTGTTGAGAAAGAAAACATATCAATCCTTGTGGTGTAAATAAACCTATGAGAAGTAGCACCAAGTCCCTTAGGGTGTAATTCTAGAAAGCATCCTGCATACTTGAGTCAATAAGGATTTGTTTCAGGGCATTAGAATCACAGTACATTTTCTTCTGGGTGGCTCTGGACAAAGGGGCATCTAACGTGCAATTAAAATCCCCTTCCCAAATGACATGCATTCTGGTGAAAAGAAATGGTTTAATATCTCCAAATAATGCAACCCTGGCAGACTTTGTTTGTGGGGCATAAAGGTTAATAAGATGGAAGGAAAAGTCTCCTATAGAGCCGTCCAGAATCAAGGCCCTACCAGGCAAACATCTATTAACCGGAAAATATGAATATTGGTGGATTTAAAAAGAATGCCAATCCCATCTGCAAGTTCCAGTCCAAAGGACCAAAAAGAGGGACCCCAGTGCCATTGTCTTTTAATTTCATCTACCTCAGTAAGTGAGGAAAGATGACATTCTTGAAGAAAAATAATATCCACAGGAAGGGTTGCAAAATAGGCCAAGACAGAAATCTGCTTCCTATATGTTTTAAACTGCATACATTAAAAGATAGGAGTCGTATGTGGTCATAAGATGTCATAGTTCAGCCAAGTCCCCCTTTCAAACTATTGCTTGCTTTTCTCTTTTTACCTTTCTTTCCTTTCTTTTCCTTAGCCAATTCTGTAGATCTACTGTCCTCATCTTCCGTAACTATCTCAGATCTATGGGACGCATCGGATTCCAAGTCTGAATCCCCCAAATCTTCTTGTAAAGGTAAAAAAATGTTAGAAGTTGGAAGAGGGCAGTGAGTGGGTAATTTTATGGAAGACCTGGTAAATCTCTGGCCTTTCACAGTCTCAAAGGTGGGGGGGGGGCATTGTAGGCCTGTCAGGTACATTTCCTAGGTCAGAGACTTGAGGCATAGTAGGAGGAAGGTCCGAGGTAGCCACCAATGGTACAGATGTCGGTGTAGTAGATACCGAAGGACCAGGATCATGTAACTTATCCTGAGCTTGCAGTACTAAATCATCATGGTCCCATCCCTCGGTTCTATTGTGCTTGGCCCAGGGGCATTGATGAAAGGCATGCCCCTTTTCATCACACAAGTTACACTGAAAAATGTTCTGACATAGGTCCATCTAATGGCCATACCCCCGACAAAGTGAACATTTCATCATGTCACAAGAGCTACTAATGTGAGTGTGGGAACCACATTTATAGCAAGCATGGGGCTGACCATTATAAAAACACCCCCCCTTTCCTTTCCAAGAAAAAAACTATTAGGTAGATGTATTATATCAGAGTTCACCTGAAACAATTTAACTTTAAATTTCCAGCTCCCAGTCCAAATACCCTCTAAATCTAATAAGGCTTCAGGGGGGCCTAGGATATCGCAACGCTTCTACAGCCAGTGGTAAATATCACTGACATTCACCCCTTCATTCTTGAACATAACAGTGATATACCTAATTTGTGGCCTAGTAAGAGGAATGGCTAAAAAAGGAAGCCATAAAGGGGTAGTTTTAAGAGCTGAGTATTTTTCCCAAAATTTTTCCAGACTATTATTAAGTCTGAAACTTACATCAAAGGAATCCTCCCCTGAAACATGAATAAGTGCAAAGAGGTCTGAAGGTAAAAAAGACATAGAACCCTTAAGCAGAGTATTAGCAATATAATACCTATCAGGATGAGTATTTAAACCCCCTCTATATCTTAATCGAACAGCGTTTCTCCTGGGAGCCTGTTCAAGTTTGTGTTTGAACAGGTCTGCCATAGGAATGCGAGGAGGGTTGTCAGAACCTTTACATGAACCAAATGTATCATCTGCTGCAGCAGGAACCCTGAGTCCCCCCCCCCCACCACAGGGACACTGGGGCTACCAGTAGCCTCATTGTCCTTCAACACTGGGTGCGCACCATTAGTAGAAACAACAGGATGAATAATGTCAGTACCTGAGCTCAGGGAGGTGGCATGCTTAGGAGAAGTATAGGAGACAGGCTTCCAAGCAGGGTCAGGCACCCAAGTTCCTAAAGCGTTCTGTGTCCAGCCAGCATTTAACAAAGAATCTTCCTCCGACCAGTCCTTAGAAGAAAAAGAGTCCTGAGTTTGTAAACCAAATTGAGTTTTTAGAGTTTGTGAAGTAGTAGGCATCCTCACGGGATCAGCAAGGGGCTTCCGAACCGGCGGACTGTCTGCTGGTGTAACCAGAAATGTACGGCGTTGGAAAATGTCTGTAGTGGAAACAGGAAGCACAGAATCTAAAGGTCCCAAGGCAGAAGTAGAGCACGTAAGTTCAGCAAATGTGGGGTGAAAAGTCTCCCGAATCGGCAGCAAACTGATCACCTCCGGGGCAGTAGACGGCTTCTCCAGGTCTGTATTAAGAGGATCCATAATCGTAGTAGCTTCTATAGAACAACTGAGAGCATTGCTAGTGGGAGCGTCCTCGCTAGCATCCATCTCCTCGCAGGAGACCAGAGCTTCTGCCATAACGCAGAGACATCTCGGCCCTCTACTGGCCACAGAGCACCAGCAGAGTAGGGGAATTTCCCCGGTGTCCTGGCCAAATTTCCCTCATTCACTATAAATACCACCAACAGCTTAATCTGGTTCAAAGTCAGTTGGCATTCATCTGCATCCCCCTTCCCCGGGTTATGCCTGAAAATAGGCAGGATTTGTCTAGTGCACTTACCCGGTTAACAAAAACTAAAAACAAAACAAAAAAAAAAAAATAAGTGATAGGTAAGGGGGTGTCAGAGAAAGTGCTGTAGACATGGAGAGGTCTAACGTCTAAGTAATGTAACAAAAAAGGGCAGACTGGATAAACCATGCAGCCCTTATTTACCTTCAGCTTCTATGTTTCTAGAGCTAGCTAAAGCACTCCATACCTCCTTCCACTTTGCACCTGAGGCAGCTTAATGGGAGAGCTCTTTGAAGGGTCAGGTATTTATTACCCACATTTACAGGTGAACTCAGGAGCTTCTGACACACAGAAGCTGGATGACCTGCAGACATCATCATCTCACTCTGTGGAGGTCACAGATCTGCAGGGAACTCTGAAAGGAAAATCCAGTTTTTTTTGGAAGTGCATCTCTGGTAAGTCTAACCATAGATCATACACTTGCACCCAAACTGCGATGCCAACAGAGAAGGGCCTATTGTTAAATATGTGTACTAACAGGCCTCTGTCATAATTAGAGATGTCCAAAGTTGACAAATTTAGCTCCGAAAAAGAATTTGTGGAATGTGCTCAGTACACAAAGCACAACTCATGAAATTTGCAGTTCACAGAGTGCAGGATCAAATGCGAAGTGTGAAATTTCATGGGCGAAATTCAACAGTTTGTACACAATTGTGCCCAACAAATATAAATCCCTGATGTCTAGTGATCCCCCCCCGCCCCGCTGCTCACCAACCACCACCCCCTCATCACTGGCCAGTCAGCCACAATTGGAAAAAAAAATAATACAAATATAAATATAATATATATATATATATATATATATATATATATGTAATAGAAATACCACTCTGAGGTGTGTGGTCGCACTCTGATATACACATGCCTTGGTATGCGTTGTACACACGAGGCCGCAGGCCGAGATCGTCATCCACACAAGGTGTGCATATATCAGAGTGCGACTGCACACCTCAGAGTGGTTTATCCATCTTATAAATATCAAAATTGTTTTGGAGGGGGGTTAAAGTGCAGGTGTGTGGTCATGCTTTGATATACACACGGTCATGTGATGTGTTTTATACAATCAGACCACTGGATTTGGATTTGGATGATGTGCTCATTTTTATAATATATAAATATATAAATATATATATATATATATATATATCCGTATATATATATATATATATATATATATATATATATATTTTAATTAAATTCCTGGTGATCACCCATCCTCCTTGCCCGCGGATCACGGGCCACAGTTTAAATGAAGAAACTCGCCCCAGGACCCACACACACCCCCACCAAGCTCTGGCCAATTGGCCACAATGTAAAAATATAAAATACATTTTTGTAACTTCAATCCCTGGTATGTAGTGGACCCCACACTCCCCACCCCATCAGGGAGTGCCCAACAAGTCCAGCCACAAAAACCCTACCCTCATCCTGATCCCATCCCGACCGGGCCACTAGCATAGCCCTCCGCTCATCTCCATGGCTGGCAGCCCGACTGAGCTCTTTAAGAATGAATGCGTGCTTGTACAAGCACACACTCATTCATTGACAGATGATGGTCATTTTAAGGAGGTTTTGGGGGCTAGAGAATGGGAGGGGTCTGCTCCAGTCACCAGCAAGGAAGGGCAGGATGGGGGGGATAGGCCTTGTGGACCATGGAGGGTTGAGAAAGATCTTAATAGGCTTGAAAAACTTTCAGGATAGAGATGTAAATAGAACATGACAGCTGAAGAATATGCAGCACTGTGGAGTTTACAGAAAATGACACAAAATAGGAATTAAGAAAGTGGACAGAGGTGGAGGGGTGGCAAATATGTATCACTTACACTATAGGGAACTACAAGGATGCCCTCGTCTCTGTAAATCTCACACAACTGGTCACCACCCCAACCCACCACAAGTACAAAACAGGCAGCGCCTCTCTCCTGGACTGGGCCTTAACCAGCCACCCCACCCGGATCTCCAATATCTCCTTTCTCCTTGATTCTCTTAGTAACCACTCCCCTGTCATCTGCGAATGGTCCAACAAATTCTACAAACCACCACCATCCATTACCACCAGCAGAACCATTCCCTGAGGAAAACTGAAACTACTAAAATCTCTCCTCAAGCAACAAGACTGGTCTCCCATTTACAATGCAACTGATGTGAACTCAGCCCTTGATTTCTTCATCTACTCCTTCAATGCAGCCTGTGACTCGTACACCCCCTTAAAAAAGTGCAAAGTCATAACGCTCTCCTTCCTTGGCTAACCCCAGAACTAATCACACAAATAAAAGCAAGGGACTGCCTCTGGCTCCTGGCTCCTGGCTTGAGAGTCCAGCATGCAGACCAACATTCAGAACTACAAACATTCCCGTAATGCCTGTACCCGGTCAATCTGGCTTCACAAAAGCACCTACTACAAAGAAGCGCTCACCAACACTTGGGGAAATGGGAAAGCATTCTGGAAAAATATTAAAGAAATCTCTGGAAAACAGCCAAAACAAAACCCTACTATGCTACTCACGGATGGGTCACTCAATCCTGCCACTATTGCCAATACCTTCAACATGGCCTTCACAGATCTAAGTAATGTTCTCCCCCCTGACGTCTTCAATGATGACTACTCCCCCTCTCAGTCTACCATCACCACCACCACACCCACCACTGCCCTCTCGCCCTTCTACTTTAAAGTCATCAAATTGCATGAAGCTCGGAAATACATCACAAATGCTATCACTAAAACAAGACACAGTGAGGATACTCTTGACCTAAAGCTGCTGTACCTCACCCTTGATGAAGTGATCAGTCCTCTTACCAAGATCTTCAATCTCTCCATCAGCCTCAGCCAGTTTCCAGACAATTGGAAATCTGCCACCATTACTTCAGTCCATAAATTAGGTGACCTGACCAACCCTGGTAACAATCTTCACTCTGCCGCTACTATCCAAGGCCATCAAGCACATAGTTATTGACCAGCTCACTGATTATCTGGATAAACACAATATCCTTTGCTCACAAAAACATGGCTTCAGGAAAGGACACAGCACCACAACAGCACTCCTGGAATTCACTGGAGCCACCCACAGCGCACTGGATAATGGACATCTAACTGGGTCAGTCTTTATAGACCTAACCAAGGCCTTTGATACCGTTCACCATCACCTACTCCTTGAACAACTCACAAACGCAAGGCTCTCCCCTGAAACCTCTGCCTGGTTCAAAAGTTACCTGGAGAACAGATTGCAAAGAGTGAAAATTGCAGGTGTCCTCTCTGAAGCATGACCTGCCCGCTCTGGAGTCCCCCAGGGTTCCATTCTGGGGACCCTTCTTTTTAGTGTGTTTTTAAATAACCTCCCCCAATCATACCTGGAACATCTCATTCTCTATGCTGATGATGCCGTTATCCTTGCCACCCACAAGGGACCAGCTATCCCTACAGAACAAACTCCAACTCGGCTTCGCCTCCATGGAGCACTGGTGCAGCAAACAAAAACTGATCCTTAACTACAAAAAACCAAATCCATGCTCTTCTGTAACTCTCAGAATAGGAACAGGCAACATCCACTAATCATTACAAACCACCTTGGAGTAACTATTGAAGCGAGTCACTCCTTTAAATACCTGGTGATTACTCTGGACAAAAACCTGGCCTATGGAGCCCATACTGACTATGTAACAAAGGAGGCTAACCTGCGTCTAGGCCTCCTCTACAGATATAAGGTGCACCTTACCCCTGAAGCTCTAAGGCTAGCTGTCCAAAGCTCTGTAGTCTCTGTTATTGATTATGGCCTTATTATTTATGGCTCTGCCACCTCCAACAGCCCTCAGGTGCATCTTAACTGCCCTAAACAAAGCCTGTCATCTTCTAACTAGCACTCACCACCTAATCTACACCTGTGACCTCTATGCCCAAACTGGTTGCCTACATCTATCAAACTGTATAAAATACCAAACCTGCATCATGACCAAGAACATAACATTGGGTCTTGCCCCACCAGGCGTCCTAGCCCTCCTGAGTCCAAATAATAACCCCCACCACACAAGGGGATCTGATCTTCAACTCCTGTTGACCCCACGTTGCAGAACATCTATGGGTCAACACTCATTTGCCTTCAGAGCACTGAACTGGTTAAATAATCTCAACAATGAAATCTCCTCCATCACTGTGCTTGGCACTTTCAAATCCAAGCTCTACCGCTTGCTCTCTGCATCCAGTACCTGTTACTGCCACACCTAAACAGCAACCCATGCTACTCTCTCAATACTGCCTAACCGCCCAACCTAGCACTTTACCTCTCCTGTCCTTGACTTCCTCCCTCCCCTTTTTTCCCATACCCCCACCTTACCCCTTACCACTCCCCTCTGCACTTCTCCATATTTCCTTGACAATGTCCCTCACAGCTCATATTCCCCCCATGTCCTACCCTTGTCTTGTAACGTTGTAGCATCCCCCCTTTTTTTTGCCCTAGACCTGTGTTTACCGATGACTCTATCCTGTGTTCACCTCTCTCTACTTGTGTATCTGCTGTTTTTACTTGCATAACCATGTAAGATGTAGCAATTCCACTCACTTTTCTCCCTTGACCAATGTATACCAATATTGTTTGCCTCTTCCCCTATACGTTGATGTACCAACATTATCCTGTGTATTCTAACTTCAGATTGCTGTATCTTTGTATTATCTTGTACAGCCTCAGTTTGTTGTACTATTTTCAAACTGACATGGAACCTTTGTAAAAGAGCCTCTGGCTCAAAGGTATTTGTAATCCTAGACTAACTAACTAACTAAATAAACTATAGAGAGGAATGCCTAGGACTGCTAAATAACAAAAAGAATTACAGAATGGCAAGTGCAAACCCCACAGAGAAAGTCAAGACACTAGTAAATAGTTTGCTAGAGGAAGGATCAGAAAAGAAATACATTACAGAATGTGAAAGGAAGGCCATTTACAGACCACATCCTATCATGCCAGTATTTTATATATTGCCTAAGATACATAAGGACAAAGAGAGACCGTTTGGAAGACCTGTTGCTGTTTACAAAAGAAAATATACTGTACAGACAATTGATAAGAGAGTAGATAAACTGTATCAAGAATTATGATTACATGGAAGCTGTAGATGTGCTACAGGAATGATTTAGAAATGGGTTATAAACAAAGGACATTGAAAATCACTAAAGAAAAAAAAATGCATTTCACAGAAGAGGGAAGGAACTACTAAGGAATGGGTGTACTAAAGATGAGAAGCAAGTTAGAAAATGGGATAAGAAATTCCAGAGGTCTGATTGGCTGATAGCCCTGTCAAGGTGGGCATCCATCAGACAACAGAGCCTGGGAAGTTTAAGTGTCAGTCCCCACAGACCTCATAACCGATATCAAGCAGCCACTGGAATTTTCAATTCAAATAGCTTGCCATTTCGCTTAGCGAGAGCTAAGACCCTACTCCAGTCCTCCAGCCATTCTCCCGATCTCTCAGACTCCTCTCATTTCTTGTTACAGTTTAAAGGCTCAGTAAAAAATGTGAAGTTAAAAAAAAAGGGAGCTGATTGCCACCCTGAACCTGACTGACTACCGTAATGTTCTTCCCCGACACACTCCGGCTACACCACTGCTCACTGAAAGCATCCACTAACGTGTGTTTTTATTGAGTGGGGAAAAAACTACCTGAAACTGGCACTTAATTTTTGATCACGGTAGGCTGTCACAGGACTACCATGTCTGTCTTGCTCTTGCAACTGCACTCAGCTGTGCTGGCCTCCAATCACGCTCAACACTCATTTACTGCTGAGGGTGTCAATTTTGCCACACTACAAAAAATTTCTCTCTCAACCACACTACAGTGGACACTTCTGATTTAAGAAAAGAAAAAGGCACAAGAAAACTGCCACTGTCTATTGAGTACCCCCCTCGCCATCACAAAACCCGAAATTGCACTGAACATGAGACTACTGCTAGTTACTCTAGGGAATGCTCCTCTCACACATGGTAGCGGAGATAGTGCTCTTTCTCACACGCGCTCAAGTCATTTACCCAATACAAGTGAGCTCCTCCTCCTCCCACTGCAGTTAATGTGGTGACAAGTAATAGAAATAAAAACAGTACCTAGGTGCTCACAAATGCTGACTACCTACTTCAACTCCAATACCTAACTCTCTATGTCTGTTGGGGGTGGTGTTGGGGTAACCATGACAACCTTCTCCACAAAAAAAACAACACTGTATTCTGATACTGGGAGAGGAACTATTTGACTATAAAAAATAAATAAAAACCTGACATTTAACTATGTTTTTCTTCAAACATACATAATACAGTTGCCCATTTTCTAAGCACAATAATACCCTCCTTGGTGGGTGGTATTATGCTATATCAGATCTTCCAGGGGCAATAAGGCCCTCTGCCTATCATTTCAGTCCTTATTATGCCCATGGGCAGTCTGGTATAGCACAATACTACCCACCCTGTCGGCTACTATTACTTACACAGAACTGCTGTGCCAATTGATTTTTTTCATATCATTTTGGAGAAGTAAAGTCTACCATTTTAAAACACTGCAGTGTGTTGCAGTTCAGTGAAGTAAGCAGTGGGACCTTCAGAGAAAAAACTTAGGTCATTGCAAAAAAGGTAAAAAAAAAAATACAGGTGACAGATTTGGCCACTCTTTCCAAAATGCAAAACAAAAAGAATATTAAATATTCCAGGAGGGAGAACCGATATTGGGGAGCTACCCATGTAGCATTTGCCAAAACTGCCACAATACTCATAGAACTAAAACAGACTACAATTGTTACAGGGGAGAAGTGATTCACATCAGACAATTTATTACATGCCATATAGAGCATGTGGTATATCTCTAAAGATGTTCCTGCGATCTGGCATGTATAGGGAAAACCATTAGAAAATTGAGAATATGTCTCAATGAACATGACAGTCACATCAGAAGGGGGATGAATCATCTTTTGGGGCATGTCACACAGGGGAGAAGGAGGTGTGCAGAAGTCTCTTCATAAAAAAAAAGGTCCTACAAGAGCTCGCTAAGCTCATGGTGGACAAGGCAATAGGACCTGATGGCATACATCCCAGGGTACTAAAAGAGCTAAGGATGGAACTAGCAGAGCCATTATCAGAACTGTTTAATGAGTCTCAGAGCATAGGAGAGGTCCAAGAAGACTGTAGAATGGCTCATGTGATCCCACTCCACAAGACTGGCAGCAGGGAGGAGGCAGGGAACTACAGACCAATCAGTCTTACCTCAGTAGTGAGCAAGATTAAAGATACATTCTGTAAGGAAAGGATAATGCAAGACCTGGAATCCATAGGAGCACAGGATCCAAGACAGCATGGGATTACAACAGGAAGGTACTTTCAAACCAATCTCATAGATTTCTTTGACTGGGTAACCAGAGTGGTGGACCAAGGGGGTGCAGTTGATGTTGCCTACCTTGACTTCAGCAAAGCTTTTGATGCTGTTCCACATAGAAGATTGATTAATAAGCTGAATAGGCTTGAGGTGGATCAGAAGTTGGTCAACTGGGTGGCAAACTGGTTGGCGGGCAGAAAAAAAGAGAGTGGTGGTCAATGGTATACTGTCAGAAGAGATGCAAGTCACAAGTGGAGTACCTCAGGGATTAGTCCTGGGGCCAGTCCTAGTCAATATCTTCATCAGTGACATTGCAGATGGACTGGAGGGTAAGATTTGTCTGTTTGCAGATGACACCAAGATTTGCAACAGAGTAGATGACCCAGATGGGGTGGGCAGAATGAGAAGAGATCTGGATAAACTGGCAAAATGGTTGATGAGTGGCAACTGGGGTTTAACGCAAAGAAGTGCAAGATCATGCACATAGGGAAGAGAAGCCCTGAAGCTTCCCATTGGTTGGGAGGATATCTGCTGGCAATCACAAGGGAAGAAAGAGACTTTGGCATCATCATTACAGATGACCTGAAATCATCCATGCAGACCACTAAAGCAGTAGGCAAGGCTAGATGGATATTGAGGTATATTAGTAGGGGTATCACAAGTTGTACGAGGTAAGTAATACTCTCTCTCTACAAAACACTGGCTAGACCCATCTGGAGTACTGCATGCAGTACTGGAGGTCGCACCTGCACAAGGACATTAACAAAACAGAGGCAGTCCAGAGAAGGGCAACCAAAATGGTGCAGGGACTGCATCAGAAAACATATGAAGCTAGATTAATGGAGCTCAATATGTATACCCTAAAACAAAGGAAGGATAGAGGTGACATGATCAAAACATTCAAATATCTGAAGGGCATTAACAAGGTGAATGAATCTAACATGTTTCAATATGAGAAAAATTGCAGGACAAGAGGGAACAGCATGAGATTAGAGGGAGGCCGACTAAGGGGTAATGTGAGAAAGTTCTTTCTCACAGAAAGCGTGGTGGATTCATGGAAAGGGCTACCTCAGGAAGTGGTGGATATGAATATAGTGCAGGGCTTCAAGCAGGCATGGGATAGGCATAAGGGAGCAATACAGTTGAGTACGAATAAATAGACCATTGACAGAGTAAAGGCCTATGGCATATTCATAAGATAGAAAACATGAGCAGACTAGATGGGCCTTGCAGTTCTATCTGCCTTCAGCTTCTATGTTTCTATGTCATTTTATAAGTTTCTAAAAATACAATGGACTGGCTTTTCTAATGATCAGGATTGCCACAAGACATGGGTGCGACAAAGATATGATGCACCAGGCTTGAAATAATATAAAGGGTTGTTATATCCCTTGTGGCAATTGTTTGGTGTCATCGCTCCAACCTTGTTCTCTGTCTTCCTAGCAATTATCCTAGTCCTCACCAAAGGCTGCCTTCCCACTGGAATTGACATCGAATACAGAATGGATGGAGGGCTCTTTAATCTTGGACGTCTCCGTTCAAAGACAAAAGTTTGCAAGACATCCGTCATTGACCTCCAGTATGCTGATGACTGTGCCATCCTTTCATACACAAGGAGCGACCTCCAGTCTGCGCTAGATCTCTTTTCAGAAGCTTACCAAAGTTTGGGACTCTTACTTTACATCAAGAAGATCAAGGTGCTCTATCAGCCTGCTCAAGGCCTTGTAAATCACCCTCCACAATTCATCATTGAAGGACAGACCCTGGAGACAGTCGAGCACTTCCCTTACCTCGGTAGCCACCTCTCCCTAACAGTGAACATCGATGATAAGATTCAGCACAAGATCCATTGCGCTAGTACCTCATTTGGGAAACTGCTTCTGCTCGTCTTCACTGACCGTGACATATGAAATGACACCAAGATCCAGGTATACAGTTCGGTTATCATCCCTACCCTTCTTTATGGACATGAAACTTGGGTGACTTCCCAACATCATCTAAAGAGCCTGGAGAGCTACCATCAACGATGTCTCTGGAAAATCCTCCGCATCAAGTGGGAAGACCACCGCACTAACGTCAGTGTTCTCACTGAGGCCAATGTCACCAGCATTGAGGCAATCATCCTCAGACATCAGTTCCATTGGACTGGACACTGTGTATGGACACCAGACTCTTGACTCCCCTAACAAATTTTATACTCCCAGCTCAGTCACAGCCAGAGATCCCATGGTGGTCAAAGGAAATGCTACAAAGAAACACTGAAGGCATATCTCAAGAAAACAGACATGGACATCATGAGTTGGGAGGAGCTGGCCACCAACCGACCTCAACGGTGCCAGAATCTCATAAAGCGGGGGCCTGCTTCGAAGAGAAAAGCCTTGCCCGTGAAGCTGAAAAGAGAGAGCGTAGGAAGAAAAGGGAAAGAAACCCCAGCCAGTGAGCAGTTCTCCCACATGGAAACATCTGCAATTTCTGCAGATGAATCTGTGGCTCTAGGATTGGATTACTGAGCCACCTCAGTGAACCATGGTAGAGATCATCCTCGAATAGAGGGATCACCAAAGACAAAGATTGCAATTGTTGCTTGCTAGACCATTTTTTTGTGGTCCAGCTTCCATCATAATGGGGACCATTTTTATCTAGCTGTTGCCCAAGATTCAGTGCAAGGTGCCATAATAGCATGTAAAGTGTTGCAATTACACCTGAGACTGTAAAATCAAGCACAGGTACAGTATGGCAATCTAGAATGCCACAGCTGTAACAATGCAAAGGTTTGACTCAGGGCTTGATGCAAGCCCTATACTACCCTTTGAAATTCTGGCCCTTTGTTTTGATGATCAGGTTTGTGGGTCTAGAGACAGTGGAATGTCCTCCAAGTCATGGGGATATTGATAAAACACTGATATTAAAGGGAGGCTTATTGAATAGACAGATTTGAAACTCTGGATCATAAAGACAGCCTGAATGAAGAAACAGCCTGGAAGAAATTTGTGTAAAAGAATGGGCAGAAATTGTGAATATGGCTTGCTTAGGCTCCCTGTTAGGTGGGCTATGCAGGACAATATTAAATGAAACTCCATTTCATGACCTACTTTAGGTACTAGGAAAAATTAATTTATTCCTCCTCCACCCGTGATTCTATTAGATGCTTCCCCCTCCCAAATCAACCTCCCCCTTTCCTGTCAGAGTCCCCAAATCTGTTTGGAGAATGTCTAGTAGGTTGGAGTAGTACTCATTTTAAATGGTTAGGGAGGCTCTGGAACAATTACCAAGACATAAGGTATACTTTTCTAAGGTACTATACACCTAAGTCCTTTCTTTACATGATCAGCCCTAGCATACAAGGTGGTTGCTACACGAGCCACCACTGGTAAGTGTATTTTTCCAGTGGCCACATTCAACAGCACTCACCTGGAGGGCTGGGTCGGTCATGATACAGGGCTGATTTCTTGGCAAGCTGTCTGTCCTAATTCAGCTGCTCTGATCTTTTTATAGAAGTATTAGAAAAGAGAATAAGGGCAGGGATTCATTTTACACATTTAGCTATAACATTAGGAATTTGGAGACTACATGAATAAGTAACAATAAACTGAATTAGAATAGCACCAAGAATAACCCCATAGCATAAACTACTAATTGTGTACTAATAATGAATTGAGACAGATCTGTAGATGCATTGCGCTAGTTAACACTATAACTGGAATTGACTGGAGAAGCAGCAATAAGTGTTTAGCAGAAAGGGTTACAGCTCAGATTGCTTTTCCCAAAAATTTTTCAAAGAACAGGTTTTGTCCCACTGAGCTTACATAGCTACATGGTGCCTTTTGGGTTACCTAAGTGATCACATCTCTGTTTATGGGCCACAATCAGAGTGGCCAGTGCCCTACAAGATTGAAAACTGCCATGAAGGAGGTATGACCCTTAAAACACAATTGAAGTTTTAAAGAAGGTGCCTAATAATATTATAATGCAACAGGCTACAGAAGTAATTGCCAGTTATGCAAAGATACATAAGCTAGGGGATGTACATATAAACAAAATAAAACCAATAAGCATTATTGATTATGATATAGCCTCTTCCCCTAAAATGAAGAAGATTACGAAAATGACAATTTTTCTGGGGGGTGAAAAAAAGATTAGTAATTAATATGTCTGAGATTTAAAGGTTAAACAAAAGAAGTTGGTTATCAAAACCTTGAATGGATGTTTTATACATTCAAACCACAGAGCACTTAATTCATAGTAAAACAGCAAGAATAGGTAAAACTCTGTGTACACTGATTGACATTGTCTTTATCAACTGACAGTGAAGGCCAGATTGAAGCTGGAGGTTTCATGGACTGAGAGATACTTGTTTTCCTTGTAAAACTGGTGTTGTTCATGTATGTTTGTATATACATCCCATAAAGGGTCTTATCATCAATTGGTATGCTCCGTAATATTAGCAATGCAATATAAATTGCTGACAAAAAATTAAGAAACAACTTAGAGAAGTTCTCCACTTATGATAAATGTGTTACACTACATTATAAACAGTGAAATGTGTACTGAAATTTCACTTGTGGATGCCAGAGGTGAGGCAGTTATAATATTGTTTGAAGTTCTTAACTATAAATATAAGATGTTACGATTTATTTATTAAACTAAAATCATACTTTTTTGGACATCAGGGCCAGATATTCAAAACTTTGCCTGCGGCAAATCCTAGTCGCCCACACAAACTGGTTTTGCCTTGATGTCCTATATTGAAAAGCCTAGTTAGCATGGTCAAACAGGGTTTTCACCCAGGTAAACTTTGGAGGGGGTGCAATGCAATTTGAGGGCTTGGGACCTGAATATTGGCACAGTCCTATAGTCATAGTATTTGCACCATGAAATGGCACTGTGTGCAGTCCCCCTTAACCAGTGCAAATACTACCATTCTAAACCATGACTTACTCCCACGTAACCCTAGTGGTTGGTTGAGGATGTGTGGCACTGCCACCTTGGGCTGGTTCCGAGCCACCAAAACAGTGTCCCTAGTTTCCAGTAGTCACTCCCTCCACCTAACCCCATGCCCAGAGTAGAAAGATTTTGTCCCAGGTGAGTAGTGGTCCATCCCCCACCTGATCCCATGCCTAATGTCCAAATCCCTTGTCCCTGGTGTCCAGTGGTCTGTCCTCCCAAGTAGCCTCATCCCCAAGAACCTCCTATAATTTTTGTGTCCCTCCTCAAAGATTGCCAAGGCAGGCACCATAAGGTGAAGTGAACCCTCTCAAATGGTCAGCAGCCAGTACCACCAGCAGCACCCCCATCTTCAAGGAACTTCCCCACAAACCATTGATCTGCATCCTCATTACAACAGTCACAACCAGTCTCTTGGTATGGGGTGTGGACTGGGGACTGCTGCACTGCCACAAAGTAGATTATACTGTACACAGTAACAAGAAATCTTCCCCCAAAAATGTACTGCAGTTTGTGGTCTAGGTCCCTGGCATCTAGTGGACCCACCCTATGGCACTGAACATCCAACCCCTATACAATCACCTGTCCCTATCCCCCAAACACTGGTGCCACAATTATTGAATGACAAGCAACAAAGCCCTCCACACACCATCTCAGCCACCAGCCATCTGACAGAAGTTAGGACTGTGCTGCTTATTTATAGAGTAAGGTGATGCACTGCTGAAATGGGGAGAAGATCATTATTTTGGGGGGGGGAGTTCCTGGAAGATGGAGTTGCCACTGCCAGCACTGGTTGTAAACCAGTTGGGGGAGGTTCATGTCACCTCATGGTGCCTGCCTTGGCAACCATTGAGGGTGGACACACAAATTACCTTCAGGCCCTCACAGTGGCTTATTGGGGAAGGGGATTCTCAGGTGGAGGGACCATGGGACCCAGGGACAAGAGTTTCAGACATCATGTGTGGGAGCAGGTGAGGGAGGGACCACTAGACACCTGGGACACAAGTTTTATACATTGGGCATGGGAACAGGTTGGGGGAAGGGACACTGGAAGCCATGGACACCATCATTTTTCTACATTAAGCATGGGATCAGGTTGGGAAGGAGGCTGCTGGACACCAGAGAAACCATTTCTCAACATCAAGCATGGGATTGGGTGGGGTTAGGAACTATTGGACACCAGAGGCATCATTTCTCTGCATTGGGCATGGGATCCAGTAGGGAAAGCAACCACTAGACACCAGGGATACCATTTTTCTTCATCGGGCATGGGATCAGGTGGAGGGGGGGACAACTGGACACCAGGAACACTATTTGTCTACATGGAGGGTGGGATTGAGTGGTGTGCATGAATGGAGGGGGTGGGTACCACTAGCTCCAGGGAAATAATGTCTACATAATGGGTGTGGGATTGATGGGACTGGGAACCACTAGTTCCAGGGATAGCTCCATGACTGGGACCGGGCACTTGGGGGCATGGTATCATGCTAACATGGTGGGCTACCCATGCAAATTAGTCCATAATGGGCATGCAAATGACCCCTTAGTGTCTTACATGCCCAATGGGCTCATATGCATGACCCATTTGAATATCAGAAATTTAACATGTGTGCAAGCCAATGTGGTGGCCTATTTCAGGAGTGCAGTCGGGGCATTGCTATGTGGCTTAACGGGCACAGCATGGGGTTACAGGATGATCTAGCTGATGCATGTGTTGCTCTGGATCCCCACACCCTGAACCCAGTAAGGAAGTGTAAAGATATGGAAATATGAAAGAGAGCTTAAACTAGCTGAAGGACTGGGGGAAACTGAAATGACATTGATTAATGGTCTAACTAAGGATGATGATGAAGGGGCATACACTTACATGGGAATTAGAGGGGTTTCAACAATTGACCTTTGTTAGATATCAGTAAATTTAATATTAAAACTGGATAACTTTAGAATAAGTTCAAGAACTGACAGGGGAGGGCAGTGGACATGGCCTATCTGGACTTCAGCAAGGCCTTTGACACTGTGCCACATAGAAGACTATTACACAAACTGGGGAATATGGGTGTGGGCAGGACAGTAGTGTGGTGGGTAGGTAACTGGCTGGGTGGCAGGACACAGAGGGTGGTGGTAAATGACTGTCACTCCACAGAGGAAGAGTGACCAGTGGGGTACCACAGGGATCAGTGCTGGGACCGGTCCTATTCAACATCTTCATCAGTGACATTGCCTGGGATATATTGAGGACCCTTGCCTCAGTGTTTATGCACAGAGGTTCTTTGTCTTTTAAATAGTTTTTTATTTTAATGGGTTCACCACAATATATCCCAGGCACACTGCCTTAGGGGTAGCTGGTCCATTCCACTGGGGTGTCAAACAGATGAGGCATACTGATGAGTCCTGGTAGGACGAAACACGTGTCTATGTCTTCTGTTAGCACCCTTACACAACTGTATGAGAGGCCTTTCGCACTGTGCAATTCTGCTTAAAGTTGGACCAGCTAAACATTCTGTGGTGATTTGCATATGCAGCCCATGATGCTTTGCATTGTGGGGGCATGTGATTTTGTATTTTCGAAACTTACTTCCCAGCCAAATGCCCTTTGGGGTCACCCTTGCCTCAGTGTTTATGCACAGAGGTTCTTTGTCTTTTAAATAGTTTTTTATTTTAATGGGTTCACCACAATATATCCCAGGCACACTGCCTTAGGGGTAGCTGGTCCATTCCACTGGGGTGTCAAACAGTTGAGGCATACTGATGAGTCCTGGTAGGACGAAACACGTGTCTATGTCTTCTGTTAGCACCCTTTGCAAACTGTGTGAGAGGCCTTTCGGCACCATGCAATTCTGCTTAAAGTTGGACCAGCTAAACATTCTGTGGTGATTTGCATATGCAGCCCATGATGCTTTGCATTGTGGGGGCATGTGTGATTTTGTATCCCTAAATATAACCTATTACTGTGTCCATTGTACAAATATCAAAGAAATTTTTATTTGGGAGAAATCCTGATGAACCTAGATATGGAACCCACATACCAATTTAACTATCTATTAAAAACAACCAATAGGTTCCATTTAGTTAGAGATTCACGGTTTTGCAGAATCATTGAAGCAATGAAGCTACAATATACAGAAAAAATGAAGATATAAGCAAAACATTCGTTAAAACAGAACAAAAAAAGTGCAATGAATGAATTTTAGAGAGGTAAGCAATCATAAAATGTAGGTTTTCAACTAAAAACAATATGATGAAAAACAGGTTGACAGTGTGCCTTTAATAGCATTGCTTCTGGCCTCAATAGCTACAACATCTTGTACAGCCAAAAATTTTTTTACAGTGAAATTACAGTAAATAATAATACTAACATAACTTTAATTCCAAGAGGGTGAACCAAGTAAGCAGCAGAAGAAGCTCAGGCAAAAAACCTTGCCGCCACAGTAGTGGAGGGTCCCTGCTCTGAAGGTGAGAGGGTAGGCCGCTCACCAGATCTTTGAAGGGAGTGAGAGAATAAGAGTCTCTCATGTGGGGGAATTCAAGTTCAAGTTTATTATTACAGGAATTACTCCATTGAGCAAGCTCATTCACAAGGAGGTCCTGGAGATTTCAAACAGTACAATGAGGTACATGATCTTATACAAACACAGATAGCACAAGTAAACAGCAATGGCAATGATAAGGTACAGCTTGGATTGTTGCACATAACTGATGCATTACATACAAAAAAAACTAATGCACTAATGTGCACATAGATGATACACATATAGTGAGACAAGTCTTCATTGGGGGCAGAAGGAAAAGGAAAAAAGAAAAAAGTGAAAACATGGGGCTGTAGATACCATCGCAGAGGAGGGTGGTAGGTTCAGAGGGACAGGAATATTATGCACTGAGATGGGGGTACAGGGAAAGGGGTTTATGGGAGGGTGGTGACTGGGGTAGGGCTAGTAGGGGGTAGGGAGACAGAGAGGTGGGTGAAGGGGAGGGTGGTAGGTTCAGCAGGACAGGAATATTGTGCACAGAGATTGGGGTACAGGGAGGGGTCTGGGGAGGGAGGTGACTGGGGTAGGAGAGGAGGGGGTAGGGAGACAGGGCGGTGGAGGAAGGGAAGAAGTACTAGGAGGCAGAATGGGGAAATGGTGTTGAGGTAGGAATATTAGGGGTAGTGGAGGAGGGTGTAGGGGAGACAGGGAGGTGGAGGAAAGGAAAAAGTGCTAGGAGGCAGAATGGGTAAGGAGGGGTTGGGGTAGGAATAAAGGGGTGGGTGGGGCAAATGGGTGAGAGGATAGGCTAGGTGGTTGGTGGGGAGGCAGGGATAGGATGATAAGCAGAAGGGATGGTGAGGATTCATATATTAGCTTAGCATGAAGAGCAGTGGTAGACCACTTCAAATGCTTTCTTGACTAGGGACTTAAAGCAATTTAAAGTGACTATCTCAGTTAGTTTCATGTTTTTTTTGCTGCTGGTTCCATATAGATGGGAAGATGAAACTAATGGCACCTCTGCCCTGATTAGTACATATCTTGGGAAAGTCTAGGAGCACAAAGTCTGAGGTGTGCAGTGTATACACATTGTGAGACTTGTGCACTGGGGAGCATATGTATTGAAGTAACTTGCCAGTCAGCAGTTTTAGAGTCCACTGCCCAATATGGAACATATGCCTGGTTGATAATGAGGTCTTCAAAGAAGATTAGAAGGTACAATGGTGTGTCCTGGTCAGAGCATTTAGTATGAAACATAATGCACGATGGTACAGGACATCAAGTTTGCGAATGAGTTGGTCCACTGCAATTGTAAATGATATCCCCGTAGTCAAGGAGTGGTAGGAATGTGGTCTGGCTCAGTCTTCTTCTGCAGTCGAGTATAAGTAGGGATCTGTTCTTGATGAAGAACCCCAGCCTGGCTTTTAGCTTGTTGACAGGACAGTTGATATGGGCACTAAAAGTTAGTTTACTGTCTATCCATATTCCAAGATACTTGAATTGATCCACAACCTCAAGGGTGTCCCCGAATATAGTAGTGATGGGCGGTGAGGTACTCTGAGTACTGAGAGTAGATGGCATGTGGTTTGATGAAAAAAACATCACGTGTCTTCTTTGTATTTAGGAGAAGTTTTGAACAGGCCAGGTTGAGCTGTAGCAGATTGAAATCAGATTGTAACTTGGCACAGGCTTCACGTAATGAAGATCTAGAGATGTAGAGGACCATGTCATCAGCAAAAAAGTGCAGCTTGGACTGCTGAATGTTCTTGTCTAATGAGGTGTTATATATAGTGAAGAGGAGGGGCCCTATAATGGATCCCTGAGGGACTCCCCTCATGATGGACACTGTGTCCAACATGGCTCCATCAGCATTGATTCTTTGCAGCTTATTTGAGAGGTAACTAGAGAACCATCTTACCGTAGTGGTCATGAAATCTCAGGGATATTAGGCAGCGCAGGAGAAGGGTATGGTCCACTGTGTCAAACTCCTTGCTTAAGTCAAGGAAAATGGCACAAGTAGACTGTTTGTTGTCAATGGCAGAGAACTAGTCATTAGTTACCTTTGCCAGGGCTGAGATTGTACTGTGATTCTGCCTAAACCCTGATTGGAGTGGGATAAGTAGGTTGAAGTTCTCCAGATATTGTTATGTTTGAATGTGTATTAATTTTTCCATTAGCTTGGACAGGACCTGTAGAATGGAAATTGGTCTGTAGTTGTGGAGATCGCTCCAGCCTCCAGACTTGAATAGTAGGATGATATGCACAGTTTTACAGCTGGAGGGAATAGTAGTCATGGTGATGGAAAGGTTTAATATGTGCATAATGGGAGCAGCTAATAGATGACGCCATATTTTTAGAAAGAATTCTTCGATTCCGTCAGCACCTGCCCCTTTCCTGGTATCCAACTTGAGTAGGAGTTGCTTGACTTCCTTGAATGTGACCAGGGAGAGCTGGAAGGAGGCATGTGGTGGTGAGGATTCAGGGAAGTCTAGAATGAAGGGGCTGGTGGCCAGCTCTGCAGCTGGTGAAATGTCAAAGGTTATGCCAGCTATGATGAAGTGAACATTCGGGTTTTGTGGCTTTCGATAGTCTTGAAGGTGCACCATATTCTTGCTGAGCTGCTTTTAGCTTCCTTAAGGTTTCGACATAGTAAGTGGCCTTGGCACTCCTTATAAGCTTGGTGTATCTATTTCTAGCTGCTCTGAGTTGATTGGTGCTCCCTATGGGGGAAGTTCACGGAAAGACGGTGGGTCATCATAGCAACTAATTGTTGCTATGGAGGGAGGGGTAAGAGGTAAAAACACCAAAAGATCCTTCCTTTAATTAGTGTCAGGTTCGGGGGAAGGCAGAGATAATATATGGATCTGAGGGTGTCTCATTGACTTTCCCCATCCTTTAGGATATGTAGTAAGGTAGAGGTAAAGTGGAAGTAATGAGATTTTCAGCAGCCAGTGTAAGTTGGTAAGGTCTTTAATGGGGATTACATTCTATGGATGGCATTACTATCAAACGAATGAGATGATGTCATATAGGAGAGGTGGGTACTTCAGAACAGCAATCTGTGGTACCCAGCCAGTCACCTGGGATCAGACAAAGGTGGTGTGACCCAGTGTCTCAGTATCTCAGAGCTATTCATGGTGTTGGGGAAGCCAGTGAATTCAGTGGGTATGTTCAGTATATATTAATCAGCCCAGACCTCCCCAAATGGGGGGGCACAATCCAGGGTCCCCCTACTCTGTTAAGATATCACCTGACAACCTTACACTTAAGGTAGTGTGTGCTCCTTATCCTGTACTGGGGAAGTACTGCTGATCAAGTTCAGGTCCTGTGTGTGGTGTTCCATGCATTAAGTGATTGAGGGAAAGCAGTGTATTTGGCAAACCTCTTGCCTCTGCAGGGAGAAGGGTGTGGGATTTGACTCCACTGGTAATCTGCCTCCTTGTGGCCCAGTGGGGTGAAGTCATGTGAGCTGGAATGTTGCCTTAAGTTTTAGGTGAGAAATGCAGCAGCCAGTGAGATGCAGCACATGGATGATATCAAGCACTGGACCTTGAAGCATCATGGGTACACTTGGTCCATTTACAACATCGCGGGGGGGGGGGAGGACTAACACCAGGAAAACTGGTGCCTGATCAGATGCTGCCTTGCTAACACTGCTCTGTTGTGGTCTGTATGTCTGGCTGTCCCCTGAGGGGGGAGTTAGTAAGGTATAAAAGAACAGTTATGGAGGGTAGCTGGAAACCAGACTGAAACACTCTAGATGGTTTGAGTGTCGAGGGTTGGGAGAGCAGCCTCCATATGG
Organism: Neoceratodus forsteri; assembly: GCA_016271365.2. NCBI lineage: Eukaryota > Metazoa > Chordata > Ceratodontiformes > Ceratodontidae > Neoceratodus > Neoceratodus forsteri. The sequence continues at coordinate 607,136,297 of CM057455.1, read as the reverse complement.
AGAGTGGGGTAAACTTTCAGGTTTGTTTAGCTCCTATAACTATTAGAGAGTAAGGGGGAAGAGTACTTGGGGAGGGGGAGAGTACATGGGAGATGCAGTAAAGTGGTTAGTGGGCAACAGTCCATAAAATGGATGCACATATAGAATAATGGATAGGGAACTGTGCAGTTCCACTCCGCTGCCGACCCCGAAGGTACCATTGCTCACTGTCATCTGGCTTAGCTTTGTACGGAGGGACCACTGATTTATTTAAATAAAAAAAAAAAACTGCTGACAAACTGATAGTTTGGAAACAGGGTGCCGACTATGGCAGTCCATGTCCAAACTATCTGAAAAGCTCGTGCTCAACCACTCGCTTACCAGCGCTGCCATGCTGTGCAGTATTTTTTGAAAAGCCAATGTTTCAACCAATCGGGAAACAGTTGAAGGTTAAGCAGTTGTTGTACTATCATTGTGACATCAGAACTATAGTACAACTTTTTTGACCATTGAACTGTCCTACAACAGTATTTGGAAAACCATTGTTTTCCATCCACAATAAACCCTAACCATATACTATAAAACAGTAGTATGGAATGTCTCCAACAAAAAAAATGGATCAGGTCAGTGGCATGGTAGCATAAAAGGGAGCTCCAGAAAGCAGATGGTGTAGATGAGCAAAGATGGAAGGGGATAATTGTAAGCCATTAGGTGTGCAGAACTGGAGGGAACATCAGCCCATGTACCCAGAAGTACCACATGGAGTCTAGAGGGCTAAGGTAATTTTATTTATTTATTTATTTACAAGTTTTACCAGGAAAACATACTGAGCAACATGCTCGATTCCAGATGCGACCTGGGGGCCAAGACCCACATACAATAAAAATGGAAATGACTTGTTCAAGTTCAGTGTGCTAGTATCTTTGGATTTGAACCTGGGATCTCCTGTTTCAGTTGAATGTTTGAACTGTTTGACTATGCTGCCTATACAGTATTGTACTTTCTTGCACATCATGAAAGTCTTAAACTACAGCTGTATATCTTGACCAGCCATTTTCTGTTAAAGGCAGGATTCCCTGATCTAGATGGGTTCCTGTATTTTACTGAAAAATTGTTCCCATAGCCTTGCATTGGCTAAACAGGAATGGAGCAATTCAGTCGGAGAAGATGTGAAACAGACCCCAAAGCTCTGTAAGGGCTACAATAAGATCTTGCAGTATTATCTAACATTCTATTGCAATGGCTTTCCTACGTGACCAGTCTAAAGCTGTCTGGACTGGATAAGGGCTGACTCTACAGCTCAGTGTACGATGGAAGTTGTAGTGGAAGCCATTCTGGATTAGAGCGATGAATGGCTGGAATGGTAATCACCTGTCCAACCCAATGTCCACTTCCTGAATGATAAATTGTTCATTTTTGTGATTTAAAAGCATTGTATTATATGCCTACAGCACTGCTAGTGTAAAGTGGCATGGTTGACATTCTAGCCTTACTTGATTATGGAGAGGGGAGCTGTTTACTAGGATAGATGTGTATCCCACTGCAGCACACTGAGAACCATATGTTCTGTATTTACTTAGGGCTTCAACCTCTAGACACTAAAGGTCCAAGTAGAAAGTGTAGGAAAATCTGGAAACCTAGCTGTTGCTGAGGAAATCCTTATCTTCTGCAGACAACCTGCACATGCAGGTATCCTACAGTAAAATATACCTTCTCTTCCAGTCCTCTGTAACTGGAGACTGTATTTTCACTGGACATTACATAGTGTGTGTGTGTGTGGGGGGGTTAAGTCATAGATTAGTAATCCACATTTTCTCATCTGCAATTTTTTTACCCCCAGAGCGGACTGCCCTATCACTGCAGAATAAGTGCCTTTTCACTAGTCAAAAGCTGCATTGTTGACCCAAGCTGGATAATTCCCTGTGGAGATTCTGCTATCATCAGCAGGAGTGTGAATCACAAAGCTGCTGCTATGATCCAGTTTCACAGGACAGTCCATGCTATTATGGGAACATAGGTTTGTATCGGAAGGATGGAGACTCTGCAGCCATTATAGTACTTGATGACTTAAACTTCCCATATCTTGCTTTCCTAGTGAGGGTGAAATGCACAAAGGATGGACACTTCTTGACTGAGATCTCCAAAGATGTAACTGTTCGCCGCTGCTCATGGAGTCTGTTCATCTTGCTAGCCCAGGCACAGAATGCCTGCCTGAAAGCATGTTGGAAGACTCACTCCTATTTAGAGTGCCTTTTGCATCTTGTGAAACCTCATTCAGCATAATTTTAGAAAGGAAACTATAAATTAGTGGAAGGGGTTTGAAGTTTGGTTGAATAATTACAAGATATGGTATCAGGTATTGCCTGTTTTCAGTACTGTCATGTATACAAATGTAGCCCACCCTATCCCCGGTGCCTAGGGGTACTCTGATGGTAACTGTCCATAGGAGGAGGCGGTCACAACAGAAACTGCAACGAGATTGCCTTCACTTACCAGGTTCCTGGTGGAGGAGTGCTCTTGTTTATTTTATTTATTTATTGAACATATCGGAATTACAAACCTTTGAGTGAGAGACTCCTTTGCAAAGGCTTCAAGTCAAAATACAAGTTAACTGTACAATACAAATTAAAAGAACAAGTGGATACATGAGTACAGAGCTGGGTACAAGACATATGGGGCCAGATTCTAGAAGAGTTGTGCCTAACGTAACAGCAATTGAGCCAAGTAGAATGGTGCATGTAGCAACTTACGCCAGCAGTTGCGACATGCGCAATTCTACAAAGTGGCCTGTGACATGTCGCAGGCCACTTGCACTGAACAGCAGTTACACCGGCAGTTGCACCATAAACCCCCTGCAACATGGCGCTAGGTGAGTTATGGCAGCAGTTGTGCCCCATTCCAGAAGGGCAGCAACAAACTCCCCAATGTCGGGATTCTACAAGAACCCCCAGAGGAGAACCAGCAACGTAAGTTACACCAGCATTTAGCTAGTGTAACTTAAAGACAGCCCTCCCAGGGGTCCTGTAGACCCGCTTGCAGTCATGCCACCTTGTCCACCCCCCATGCTAGCATACCCCAGTGGGGCCCTGCAGGGATATCCATCCTCCCATCCTTCCCGAAACACCAGTTGGCACAAGCCCTGCAGGGCTACCCATCCCCCCAACTCCCCAAAACACCCATTGACACAAGCCCCACAGGACTACCCATTCTTCCAGCCCTCAGAAACACCCATTAGTAGAAGCCCCACAGGGCGGTGCTGCCATCCCACCACCCATGCCCTGACCCCAGAGTCGCTGGCCACAAATGCGGCAATTACCCATCCCTGGTAGTCTAGTGGCCCCCCGCCCAGCCATGCCAGCCCACCCAGCACCCCCCACCATCCCCAGCTGGCGACTGGCACAGCCCACCTCTCACCTCCATGGCCACCCACCAACAGAGTTCTGTATGAGTGCTACTGGAAAGACGCACTCAGAAATTAATTATAGTTATTATATTATTATATATATTATTTATAGTTAAGCACGAGTTTGTGCTCAGTGAACCAGGCTTATGCTTCAGAGAAGAAGCTCTGTAGGTCAGTTTGGAGGGTGAATGGGTTTGGAAGGCTACTGTAAATAACCATGTTGTCTGCATAATGAAGAAGGCAACCTCTACAGGCTGAGGGAAGTATGTTTCGGAAGAGACTAAAGAGGAGTGGACCTAAAATGGATCCTTGAGGGACCCCGGAGAGAACAGGCAGGCTGGAGAGGGTAGAGCTAATTTTAACTTGCTGAGACCTTGCACTTAGATAGTTTTCAAATCAAGAGGTGGATTCCTGCATAAGCCCAAGGAATGGTAGGGTCTTGAGGAGGAGGAGGGTGTGATTAACTGTATCGAATGCCTTAGTTAGGTCTATATAGACTGCCCCAAATAAGTGTTTGTGATCAACAACTTTGTGAATAAATGAAGTATATTCCAGCAGGGCAGTGGTGGCACTGTGGCCCTTTCTAAAACCATGCTGTTCGTGGGAGGGTAGGTTATATTTTTACAGGTAATTGGTTATCTGGTCAGCAGCTAGTTTTTCAAGGGCCTTAGGTAAGGAGGGATAGAGACTGGGCAGCAATTGCCCTGGGAGGTGGGGTCATCAACTTTATAAATGGTTGTAATCACAGCATGTTTTGAAAGTGTTGGAAACTGGCTGAGACAGGAGAAAAGTAGAGGATGTTGGTGCGGGGACAAGGATAGTGCCAAGGGTGAGGCAAAGGAGTATAAGGTCCAGGGTGTCACCACTATGCTGGGATTTGCCTAACGCTCTAGTTAGGTAGCATCAGGCTTTGCGGGTGGAGATGACCCTGAAGTGGAAGCATGGTGTTTTGGGGGGACAGGGGAGTGTGCATGCAACTGGGAGAGTCACAAAAGCTGGAGGGAAGCACACTACTAAGGTTCAAAAAGGCAGAGTTAAAGGCATTAGCTACAATCTTGGGGTCCTGCAAGAAGGCGCAATTGACAACAAGTTGGGGGGGGGATGATTTACCACTGATCTCCTTGATGTTATTCCAGAACTTATGCTTTGAGCCCCAGGAGGATGTCAGCACCTCTTGATAGTAGGCTGCCTTGGCTTTATGGAGTTCAAGTACATTTATTTCTAGCTTCCCTGTAACGTCTGTCAAGGAGGAGGCCTGATTCATGGGCTTTTCACCAGAGGTTATCCCTGTGTTGCATAAGATCCAGAAGGGCTTGGCTTCCAGGGTGTAGTATGGCCTTTAATTGTTTATTTTTGACAGGGCGAAGATATCATTCTGTGTTGAAAGTGGAGTTAAAGTAAGCTAAGGCAATGTCAATGGACTGTGCAGTGTCAATAGTGGACCAATCACAATTCAAGAGATGGTCTCTAAATAGGCAAAGGGAACCTTTTTTCAGATGTCAGAGATAAATTAGTTTGGGGGGTGGTTTTAGTGCCCTGGCAGACCACCAGCACAGCACAGGAGAATGGTCAGTTAGTGCATCCAGAAGGATAGTGACCATCAATATCCATTGGGGGTGGTTGGTAAGGATTAGTTCCAAAGGGGTGGACAAGCCAGTTTTATGATTAAGCCTTGTAGAGGATGGGATGACTTGAGTGAGGTCCAAGGCTGTAATGTTGTCCTCAAAGTGGGCTGCTGTGGGCAATAGCCAGTTGACATTGAAGTCACCTAGGGCAATAAGTTTGCATTTAGTGGGAAACTGAGCTATGTAATTGGTTACTGCACTGAAGGCCAGTTTTTGGTTTCTGGGCAGAATGTAAACCGTTATGATAAGAAGCGACTTATCAGAGTTGTCCACACTCCTCTTACTTCTATCTAGCAGTCTGAGTTTAATAGAGGGGTAGCAAGGGTAGGGTAGGGTTGAGGTTTAGTTCCCACCACTGGGGTAGGGAGGGACCTGATGTGGTGAGCTAGTAGCCCAGGTAAGTGTAAGATGGTGTAGTAGGGTTAATGTTAAGCCAGAGATGCTGTGAAGCAATTGGCATGGGGGATACTAATAAATTCATTACAATGGACTAGTTTGGTTAAGGGGACCATGGGTCCTATGGGGGGGGCGGGAGATTGGAGTGAAGTGCATGAGCTAGTAGGAGTAGCAGGCAGGTGGTTATCTGAAAGATCCAGGGTAGATTCATTTTATGAAGTCTGACTGGGGGATAGTGGGAGTGGAATAGAGTGATTCTGGTATCTGATTTGGGTACTAACAGAGCAGAGTAAGGACAGAAATAGGCAGGGTCAAGGTAGGGTGCCTGGTTAGTGCAGTGGAATAGGTACCGACTATGGTGTACAAGGTACAGGGTTTGAGACCATATTGGGGCTAATTAAAATGGTAGATCAGCAGATGGGATAGACAAGACTTGAAGGTTCAACAGGTTATGATCTCACAGTGGCCCCTATGCATGAATGGGGCATAGGTATGCACAAAATGCATGTACCCCGCCCGTGACCCTCCACCCTTTGGACAGGGGAACCCATACCAGCATTCACCAATGCCAGTCACCTATCCATGGCTCCTCCTGCTGGCATGCAGCACTTCACAGGGTGGCCGGGGGAGGAGTCATCGCCCATCCCAGGAGAGCATCCAATTAGATGCCCCCCCGAGACCCATGGTGGATCCCACACATAGGTTGTCATGGGTCCAGGGTTGTGCAAGCTGATTGCATGCACCCGGCCCCACACAACACCTTCAGTCCCAGTGCTGCCACTCAAGAAATTACCGGACACTCGACCGTCCAGCCACCCTTGCTGCCTCCTGCTGCCCAACGGTCAGGGGCAGCATGGTGTGCCCTTTCCTGGTCCCCTGGTGATTCCAGGCCTGTGCCCATGGGGCATGCAATGGGTTATGGCAGGGTCTTTCTGGCATACCCTGAGCCACACTCCACAACCATGTGGCCAGCACTACTCAGGTTAGTGAATACCACATAGTGCAGGTACTCCCCCAGAATGCCCCCAGTGCAGAGCTGTCCACAGACATTGGAGATCAGGTTCAGTGGGTCTGTGCACCCCCTTTTCATGCATGCTGCATGGGGGGGTGCAGTAGGTGTGGGGTAGCTACTCACTCATGTTATACTATGTGTGGCCACTCCGCACCTTAGTTCATAGGGCCCAGTAAAAAAGGAAATGCATCAGGAATGAAGTACTGCACCTTTGAGAGAGAGAGAGAGAGAGAGACCTGAGAGAAGTAGGGGTAGGTCACTTGGGTGCTGGGTTAGGGAAGAACCGGGAGTTAGTAGCAGCAGTGAACACTGAAGAACTCAGGCAACACTTTATTTACCCTTAAAACAGTGGTATTCCATTTAATACCACTAACTCCATGGAGCAAACAAAGCAATTCATTTCAAACAGGAATCATTTCACACTGGACCGAAATGGTCACTTCAGGTTCATAGTCCAAATGTCCGCATTGTATAATGTCCCTACCATGGGGCATGATCTGGATGACCCCAGAAACCTAACCAGCATCTCAAATATTAGAGACCACATGGTCCCAAGGGTTCTATATCACTGTCATGCTCTCTCTAGCCCACAGCAGGACCCAATATGATTTGTCCCTTGGCACTGCTACCTTTTAACTCGAGGCAGCCAGTCCTCTTCTAAATGATGCTCCCATCTCTCCAATCCCTCTGGGTGACTGCCACCTAGACTTACAGTGACACATCCCCAAAGAATCTCTAGCTCAAACTCACCTGAGCTGTCAAATATAAACTGCTCTGTACCCCTTGAATTTCCCTTGGGACTCATATCCAGTCTCAATGTTCCCCTGGTGCTTTCTCTCATATGTGGCAGGCTACTGGACCCAGCTCTCCCCAGCTGGGGATATGCCTCAAGATGGCCACTGCCATGACAAGATTCAGTGCTCTTTTTTCATGGCTGCAGTGGGTGGAGCCTGCAGCTGTTTTGCAGTAGCTCTAAAAATGAGCTACCAGATTGACACTGTGAAACGCTTCCATTTTGGAGTTGCAGCACAGTCATTCCATGACTCCAAATGGTCTGCTGTGGGTGCATTATTTCTTTGGCAGATGGGCAAAACACAGCACAGTCCACCATGTCCAAGATGGCCACTGGAGTCCAGTGCGCATGCCTGAGTCATAGCATACTGAACTCTTTAAGTAAGTTCTAGCAAGTGGCCAAAATGAGTAGTCCATTTTGGTATTTTTTAGTTCTAATGATAAGCTCAATAATGGATATTGTATTTTATGTCCAAGAACATTTCTATGGAGTTTTTGGCATTTTATAATGGTTTGTATTTCAGACATTCTCCAATATTTTGTGAGACATCACGAATCTCCATGGAACAAGCAAAGTATGCTTCTTAGTTGTGTAAAATGTGTACCTCTGTGCATTTAGTATTAGCACTCGAGAGATATGCTGACCAATCTGTGAGTCACGTGCACCACTACCACACTAGCTGGCATGCATCTGCAGTGCTGTGGTAATGTGCTCTGCCTAGATGAGAGGGATTCCGAGCCCATGTGAGGGTAGCAGGTATATTAAAGTAAATGACTGTAATAAAATTCATGACTTAGAGACACTTATTTGTAAAATGGTAGCTTCATTAAATTTTGAGAGGCAAAAACTGTCTGCTGTGGCTGCCAAGGTAGTATCCCACATGGCAAACAATCCCAAGCTTCAGCTTCTCAAAACTTATTCAGTGTTGCTTCAGAGAATCTCTCTGGTACAAACTTGCCAAAAAAGAGCAGCAAAAACAAGAATATGTAGGTGTGTGCAGCTCTTCCCTCCAGATGTCATTGGCATCCGAGTGAATCTGGATGTCAAAGACTGCACCTGGGTCTTAAATGCGCTGAGGTCATCTGATCCAGTGGAGCAAATTTTAAAGTTAAAAATTACAAAATTCAAAAAATTACAACTTAATAGAAATAAAACTAAAATCAAATCATTATAAAAGAATTGAGTATAATGTTGATTTAAAAAACCTATTGCCGAAAAAAGTGGCCAGAGCAAAAGAAAGAGAGAAGGAAGAATGGGGGGACTGTGGTGCCTCTTATATACAGTAAGAGATACTAAAAATATTCACAGTATTCCATGTGTTCCATGTCACCAACATTGCCACTAAAACTAATCGTGGCTTGACACAGATAGTCACAGGTAAACCTAAAATGTAACCTAAATCATAAAATACATGGATCCACACTGATCCAACATAAGAAATACAAATTCAAGCCTCCAATACAATATATAGAGTTCTTTTAGGCTTTTCTTGAGTCAGAGCACTTGCAAGATATCTGACAATTTTTCTCAGTTGTCTGACTTTGACTCATACAGTTCTGATGGCATGTGATTTTACCACCTTTACCATCTTGTGACTATACCAAATAATTTCCTATGCTTTGAAATATGCACTGGTGCAGTCATCGTGAATGATCCCTCTGGATCTCCCCAACTCCAGTGGTCCCACTATTGATCCACTTTCCTCATGGGGGGACACAAAGACATACAAGAAATTGGGCACATCACTGAGGTTTGAAATAAGATAGACTGATGAGACTACTATGAAAAGGTAACAATGGCATACCTTTAATAATATAATAAGAGCGTTATGTATCACTGCTTACTTCTCATGTTTACTGTTGTATTTCACCATGCAATCTGCTTTATAACTAACGCACACTACAGAATCCACCATTGTGCTCTTTACACGGCTGTAGGCTGGGCATCCTTGATTGCAAGGATGCTACACATTAGTACCTGGGCTCTTAAAACATTTCAGAACAAAGTCCCTTCCTACACCACCTCCCATTTTCATTGTTATCATACAGTAGCTCCTACTGTATGTCCTTATAAAAAAATACTTTTATACTACTAAAAGTACCCAAATTCTGCACACTTTATGGTAAAGCTGCATTCAGCCATGTAATCCCGTCCACCAGGGACAAACTACAAGCCACACTAAAAGTCCCCAAACTGGTCTCCTTTAATATATTTAAAACCCTGGCCAACAAAGTGCTTATGGAAAATTGCCACTGCCAAAGCACCTACAGTAGTAGCCCTCCTAGTGAAGAAACCGTTATAGTGTCATAAAGCACTTGAATGTTAACTTCTTTCATGTTCCCCCTTTTCACGTTTCCTGCCTGTTAGCTTAGTTCCTGAAATGTATACAATTTAGCCATAACTCCCCTCCTACTGTACACTGTTTACCTATCTCAGCACTGTTTGAACTTGATGTATCACAACTGAGCTATACTGTATTGTCTTGCATTGTACTATAATATTGTGTATACTTTGTACCAAGTTGTCCAAGACCTCCTTGTAAATGAGCATGCTCAATGGAGTTTTCCTGCAAATAAACTTGAACTTGAATTTGTTATACTCTAGAAGCAAAAATAAAAAGTATCAAAGCAATTTAAAACATTTTGCCTCAACACTGTATAGGTGTGCAAAACTTTTGCAAATGTTTTAAAAGCAGATTTGGCTACAATTCAATTAATTCAAGACCTAAAACCACAGCAAAAGAGAATTATAACAGACAGCAAATTAAGAATATCTTGCCTGATAAGAGGTTACAGCCCTGGAATTAATTAATTAAAGTTCAATTAAGATCTATGTTTGCCTTCTTCAGCATACGGAAACAGGAAGGTACAATATGAAAGTTCAGTTTCAAGTGCTGAAAGGTCTTTTCAAAGTCCTTTTTTAAAGAATCTGAATAAATGTCCCCCAAAAAAATTAGGAGCTGCAGGTGCAATATATAAACTTCTTTTGATGTTATTTTGGCTTCACATATGGTTTATCAAACTTGAGATGTTTTCTCCAGTGGGCTGCCCAAGAACCAAGATTTTCACAAAACTAGATAGACCTATATAAAATATTTAAGAAAATGCAACATAAAATCATATACTGACAGATGCTTTTGCCTAAAATTTCTATAAGCTGTAGGTTATTAAGAGCAAGATGTTTCTACTGGAACAATAAATCACTTACTCCAGTCTCTGCACCAGACAGAACTTCCAGTGAATAAGATCTGTGCTTGACCAATAAATTCTGGTGGTGCTGCTTTAGATACTAGCAGTACTTTGGACTCTCCAACCACCAGAAACAGTGCACATGAAGGACTTAAAAATAACACTCTCACAAGCTGCATTTAATACCTTAAATTTATACTGTCAAAATGACAAACTTGATACCTACACACAAGCCATTAAACTCCCCAGTACTGCAGTCAGGGACCTTTGTCAGGGGGCCCCTGATGAAGGTTCCTGCCTGAAGAACTGGGGAGTTTACCAGCTTGCATGTAGATATGGGAGTTTGCCATTTTGACAGAATAAATTTAAAGCAGTTAAAGCAGCTTGTGGGAGTGTTATTTTTCAAGTCCTTTGTGTGCGCTGTTTCTGGTTGGTCTGCATCTGACAGAGTTTGTGGGAGAAGGACTCAGCAGCTAAGGTTTTCCATTCTCTGAAGTTTGCTGATACAACACAATCAGTTCCAGATGCAACTGGGGGTATAGGGGGTATAATCTGTTACTTTATCCAGTTTTATATAATTTTGAGTGAAATATACCTTCATCAAAAGCTTCTAAAATGAGGACAGTAGTCAGACAGTACAGCAAGCTATTTAAACCATTAGTCTGGGTAACTTCCAAGATTGCAACTTCATCCTTGGGAGCACTCTGGAGCATGTTGCTGTCTCACAGCATTGTTTCAAAAATATCTGTGTGTGCATGTATCTTAAATAACATTAGTACCCCACCACCTGACACAATGCCCAAAACATACAACTATAGCACTTTTCTTTCAAATGTACTGCTTTTGAGATTTAACTAGATTTTGTTTTGTCTCTGCTCTTAACACTGTGCAAAACACACTTCTAAATGAGGATAAGATATGATCATAACTTCAGCCATTGTACTAAATATCATTTTTAAGAAGACTTTAAATAAAATGGTTCTGTCTTAATAAAAACTCAATTCTTCTCCAGCTAATGCCTGCTGTCCTCTCTTTTTCTTCACCAATGGTGATTTAATCTTGGTCTGATTTCAGACCTTTTGTCTCCATCTTCAGTGCAATGTGTGGTAATAAGTGTGTTTTATCCACAAAAAGTTTACATAGTTACTGAATTATACAGAAATAAAACATACATACACACACACACACACACAAACACACACACACACACACACACACACACACCAACAGCACAGTCAGCCTAGACTCCCAGCGCTTTGATCCTTAATGAATCTTCATCAGTTCATCGTTAAAAGTCGAAGCACTGGAAGTCTAGCCTGGCTCTGCTGCTATTGTGTATGTTTTTTTTATTTCTGTATTATTCAATAACTAAGTAAACTTTTTGCAGATAAAACACACTGTTGGTACTGCTTTTCCTTTGAGGTGCTTTATACGTGGGGCTGGCCACCCTCATTCCAGCTTGCACCGGCCCTGGTAGTTGTATCGCAAGATGCCTTTTTTGCATTTCACTATGTGGTAATGCAGCAGTAGGGTGCCTTCTCTACAGTCTGCAAAGAGAAACATAATCTAAGTGCAGAGCAGTCTAATATCAAATTGGTGACAAACAGAACAATGCCCACATGCTTAGATAGCTTACCATTTCTAAAGTAAAACAGACCTTTTGTTTTATAATATAACTACACCTCAGCACTGTTCACAAGAGCTGCAGGATACTAATTCTCAGCACTCCATTTCAGTTGCCATCTCCTTTTACCTTCTGGGTGACCAATTCCAGGAAGTAGCACTTTTGGAAATTGTATGGCACACTGATGGCAGGGAAATAGAATTACCAGGTGAGGAACAGGTGGCACTGGAGCAGGAGTTAGAGGACTAAGGTGTAATAATCATGTCAAAGTAATAGGAGCAAGTGGTGGCAGTATGGAAAGAATGGGGGCTTGCAGTTGGAGGAAAGGGTTTAAATAAGTTAAAAAATGCAATACTCATCATCTGTCTGAGGGGGGCACTGTTAAAAACGAGGGACAGAATAGACATGACCTAGACTGTTACAGTAATTTTTTTCTTATTGCAAGTAAGGGAGACGGGGAAGGAAATGACTGCTAGTTGTTGGAGGAAATGGGTTACAGTGTTTGTTTAACAGTTAAGGCACTTCTGAAATCTTTTGAAGAAAGTAGACTTGATCATTAAAAACAATAGAATTTCACTAGTTTTCTCTGCAAAATACACTTCATGAACATCTAGGACTCAATTTTCAAAGGCCAGAAAATTGTGCACTGGAAACATTTACGGATTATGCCATGAGAAAGGATGGGTCTACTGTGGAATTAATCAATTGTTGGGGGGTGGTTAGGGCATGAAGCCAAGGGCCGAGTGCCTCCAACAACCCAGCCATGGATTAATTTCACAGTAGCCCCATCCTTTCGAGTGGCTTAATCCTCTTGTAACATGGCAATGATTGTATGACTAATATTCTCTGAATAAATTAGAACAGACACACTGATTTAGTTTTGGAATGCTTTATGCTGAGCTGTTAAACATGGTGTACACACAGTACAAAACAATTGCAACACACCTATTGGAACTATTGTGGCTGTATTTAACTTTTGCAAAAATAGCTTTCAATATAAACTTTAAGCTTTCTAACATCGAAACACATTTTCAAACTTTTCAAAAACTTGCAGTTAACTTTCTATGCTAGGTTCTATGATTTTCATCTGTGTGTATTACATGATAGGGGTTGCACTTCATGATGGGAGTGTACCATGGTAGATCTTCATGTTTTGTTCCTTCACCTCCCTTGGCAGACAAACAGATGGCTGTGAAACAATGCTAGCAACACAGCACTCTTTTTTTCCAAATGTACTAAATTGAGCCAATCTGAAAAAAACGTTCATAGACCAAGTACTATTTTTCTGAGTATTTACTTCACTTTTTTTCCTCTCTAAAATTATCTACCTCAACAGGAGATAGAACAACATGATGTTCACTGCTCTCACCTTTCAAATACTTGTTTTGACTAGTATTGTTAGTTTATTTCTTTGATTTCCTTTTGTTTTTCTCACTTTATTTTTCTTTTCATCCATAGAAGTAGCCTCTTTCTTTGATCTTGTTTATCGTACTGTCTTTGATATTTTTGCTTTCTGTTATAGAACATGCAGGTTCATCTTTACAATAGTGTGTATTTACCAAGGTAGTGGTGCCCACTACTCCACACAGACAAATTTAACATTAAAATTATGCATTGCTCTCCTTCTGTGCTTCATTTGTCAATGGTGATCCACTGGGTGGGTGAGTGATGAAAATCAGGGAATTTTGCTGTCTTAGGATGGTCATGAAATGATGCTAGCAGCACAGCACTGTTTTACAGCCATGTGTTGGGCTACCATGGGAACTGCACTAGAGCAAATAACTGCAGGAGCAAGCAGAAACAGCAAAATATGCGCATTCTGTTTTACTTTTATACTGCTTTTGCCTATGGTGGATTTTCAAGTTACTACATCACAAACCATGGTCTGCTTGGGAATTAGACCATGGTTGATGAAGTATCACCTGTTATATTTAGACCAATAGAAATTTAGTATTTTAATGTGCAGAGATATGCTACGCTATAATGTGCTTTGCACGCCCACACTTCCTGCCTTATGTGTACAGTTTGTAAACTGTAAAATTTTGCAGTCATCTTTGGTACCTGTTGGCAGCTTGCATTCATTTTACTATATGCATGCTGTGCCTGATATGATCAAGTATAGGATGTACACACAGCGGGGAAATTGGCATCCCTACAGAGATTCTGATCAAAATAGTAGACTGTCATCTGGTCACCTGTACAGAGAATGTTTTCTGCTCTGGCAAGTTGTGCTGCCTACAGCCTCTCCCAGCTTTCTAAAAACTATGCTGAGACACACTTGTCTATGGTATATTGAAAGGCAAAATGCTGGGTTTCAGGTTCATATAACAAACTACCCTTTTATTGTTCTCAAACGTAAAGTGGTAGTCCAGAAAATTATAAGTATTCAATTCAACTTTTCCCAGTCTGGTCAGGCAACATAAAATGTAACAGAAAACAGATCTTCAGCCTGACTTGAAACAGGAGTTTCTCACCACTTTATATGGGCTAGCAGTTTGTGTATAATACAGTTCTGAATGAGGCAACAACAGTGTCCCTGTGTAGGCTTGTCTTCAGGCACTTCTCAATAGCTGATTCTAGTCACTGTTCTTGGCTCCACTGGATACACTAGTCCTTGATTTCAGAGTTCTGTGTTTCAGACACCATCTAGTTCCCAAAGCAGGTTTCAGATCTCTTCCACAGCTCCCTGCACAGCTTAAACCTTTCTCTCTTGTTTTGGCACTGGTTCCTCTCTCAGGCAGTAGATTCCAAGTCTACCCCTCTGTGCTGAATTCTCCTGCCTTATTTCTAATTGTCCCCAAATTGGCCACACGTGAGGATGCCCCCCCCCCCCCTTGGCCTGTTGCAGTCTCTACACTTTCTCAGTTTATACTCAGGGGTTAACTCTGTTTTCCGGTGTGTTGTTTACCCCAGTCACATATGCCCATGGTGCAAGTTCATTGAAGTTTAGCCACATGAAGTGACCATTTCAAGGTGATTAGCAGATAACATTTCCCACTGCAGCACTCTGCAGTATCTGATAATATGCTTAATAATTTGTAGAAGCATGTTGCTTTTTAAGATGTTGTTTTCCACAATTAAGTTTGTTTAGTTTTCTATTAATGTAGACGTGTCATTATTATTGAGTACCTTAACATTGTTTATAGCCTTTACACTTTTGAAATGTTCTTTTTACAGCATACATATGTCTACTTTCAAACATATTTTATACATAGTGGTTGAATTTTGTTTATTTTGACAGATCAAGAGACATCTGAAAAGAATTTAAGGTAGATAAATCTCTCTCACATTCTTAAATACTGTATACAGTAACAGATGTGTGAAGCTGAGAAAACTTTGTTTCAACAGAACCTTGTAAAGCAGGCCAACTTCTTAAAGTTTGAAGTGCCAACTTCACAATGTTTTTTGCCAGGTGAAGTGTCACTTTTTTGCACGAAGTGACCAAGCTTCAATCAGGAAGTGGCCATTTCATGGAAAAAAGTGCCACTTCACCCGCAAAAATTTTGCAAAGTCAGTTAAGTCAAAGTTGGCGATATAAGTAAAAACTTCACAAAACTTTTGCATATTCACAGCAATTTCACCAACAGCATTTAACTTTGATCCATTTCTGTGCAGTACTTGATCAAAGTGCATGTACAAGTCTATATTTTAAAAGGGTTAGTGCTCCATACTCACGTGAATACTAGCAACATTAAGTCATTTACCAATCAATGCATTAAGTCCTACCTTAAAGATCAGTGCCTGTAGGGCTGCTTCCCCCAGTATGGCCTAGCTGTAACATTTTGCAAACTTTAAGATATAGTTCAGTCAAATATATTGTCTCTGTTGTGTTTTAGAGTCTTAGGGGAAGAACTGTTTAGACTCTTGGACATGGATAATAAGCAACAGTTTTATTCTTGATGCCCTTTGCAGTGAAAAAAACAAGAAATTTGAATAAGTACTTTGTCAGAACATGCTACATTTATATTTTATACAACAAATGTCAATAAACCTGAAGTAACCTACTACACAGCTTTCACTTTCTTTCCAGTACTGTGGTGGTTTTCATACATGTTGTGTCCCGTAACATTTCTTAGACCAAACTCAAAAAAAGAACCTTACAATATATGTGTGTGTATATATATCTATATATATATACTGTATATTTTCTGAAACATAACAGTAGTAGATAGTTATTAGTGCATTTAGTATTTCACACAAACATTAAAAGGAGGCTGAATAAGTTGTTTCCCAACCAATAACAAGTTCAATTCCTTTACTACTTTATTTCTCTAACATCTTAGCATAAAGCCACTCAATATACATTACATAAACTGCTTAGAAGTTTAATTATTGGGTATCAGTCAAAATTATTTATGGATGGCTACTAATCATGGATTGATTACAGATTAAGGAAGCACAGTTTAGCCAAATGGCTTACCTTCTCATTGAACAACACATGGAGTTACTCTTTTCCTGTGTCAGATGTTGATGGCCACTCTGAGGTGCACTTCTCCCTCGGGTGGATCTTCTGAATCATTTGTTTCCTGCTACATTCACCCCTTCTTTGGCTGAAGGCAAACATGCTGTCCACATGTTTCAGCATGGAAACATTGCTTTCAGTGATCAATGACCATCTAACATATTGCAAAGTCATTAAAGAGCTACTGACGCCTCAAAGGAAACTTTAAAAATCATAATAATTAGTACAAATCTACTTGCACTCCATTTATACACTTCTTCTTCCCATAATTTATTACTAAAGAAATGTGTACAAATATATGATTGTTGTCCCTTACAGTTCATTTTGAGTTCATCTGCCTCTATATCTTACTCCCTACTACAAGTCATAATACTCTGTTGTGACATCACAATCTGTTGCCACAGGACTAACTGTGAGGTCACAAGCAGCTCTCTATGACTTCACATAGGGGAGAAAGCAGCATGAATAGATGTACCCTTCAGGAGTAATGATTCTGTTTTCATGCAAACCTCACTACTAAATAATGGGGAAGTGGAATGCAAAACTAATGGGAAATATAAGCTGGACAGTTCCTAAATATGTTTTATTAAGGTTCTCCTCTGCATGTCACCTGCTCTTTAACTGTTTGTTGTAAGTCTCTTTCATTTGAACAGTTAATCCATTCCTTCTTCATCTTTTGATGCACCTTATTCCATAGCTTGTACCCCCTTGCTAACTTCTGCATGTATGTTTCTGCCATATTAACTATGAGTGGGACTTGTACAGTAGCTGATACATAAGTCTGCTTGGTGGTTGCTCCTCCCTTAATGGATGCCTTCTTAGTGGTCCAGATTACTGTGCTTCATGTGAAGTATTAGACAATTGGGATGCACCTCAATCTGCTGCAGTACTTGTTAAATATCTGTATTCAGTGAATAAGATGTGTTTGGACTGAGTTTCACTTGATCTTGTGAATCATTTGGGCACAGGTCAGAGACGCTGTTGTTGCTCTGAAATGGTATAGTGGTACCTCCGCCACATGTATTATTAGCTGCTAGTTCCTGGGTGTTTTGCTTGTTATCTATTACCATGACTGAACTCAGAAAAAGAAGATTATATTCCAGAGTGTTCAGGATTATCAGATTTGTTTATTTTGACAAGTATCATCATCGCAATAGATCATTACTGTCAAACTCCTAAATACAAGCACATCATCTGCTGACTCACTGTCAGATACATCACTGTCTTCTGCCACAGCCATGGTTAGAGGGATACTTTATCATATTGTTTCTGTTTTATTCTGTTCCACTGGGAAGAACATGCATTCTGTTAGAAGATTAGGCCATCTTCAGTATGCACATCATATACAGAAATATTAGGCTGTTGTTTCATTACCATATATGGTTGAGATTCACGCTTGTCTGCTAACTTTTGCTTTCCTGCAGCAAGGGTTATTTTAACTAACACCCAATCTCCTGGTAGAACAGATATGTCCAGTGCCTTGCAGTCATATTGCCCTTTCTGCTGCTCCTTGGAATTCCTTGACATATGAATTTCCTGCTCATATGCACATGATAATCAATCACAGATGCTTTAGTCATACTCTGTATAGTCTGCTGGTGTTTCCCCAGATGCTAAACCAAATGTCAAGTCCACAAGCAGTCTTGGCTTCCACCAGAACATTAGGAAAAAAAGTGTATATAGCATTCAGAATCATGACAGCTGCAACTGTATGCATGTGTCATGGCATCAACATAATCTTGTTAGGTGACTAACTTTTTTACCGTTAAACCTCTCTGTAGTCACATTCACTTGAGGATGATGGCTTTTAGAGATCCCAGCAACTTTGCATAACTCATTTACTAATGCACGTTATTGCAACCTTGATCTGCATGATTCCTGCAAGGAAGTTCAAAGCAGCATAGACAATTCTGCTACAGCACGCTGGCCACTGTACTGGCTTTCTATTCTTGTGTAAGTTAAGTTTTGCAAATTAAGTGAAATGATCTGCTACCACTAGGAGGTTCTACAGTCTTGTCTTTGAACATTCCAGAGTAGGGAAATCAATGCATATGAATTCTAGAGGTCCACTGGTGTGTATACTAAACAACAATTTCCCACATACAGTAGTAGCCACAGACATTGTCAGCTATTTCCAGATATTTCGTGAAATTTCTAAAGAGTTTCTCTTTGCAGCCACTACTATAGAAATGTAGAAAGCATTAGATATATCTGGAAATATCACAGAAATTTCAGGAAATAGCTGGCAGTGTCTGTGGCTGCTACTGTAGCAGTGGTAGGTGTCTTATGAGGCAGCATCTCTCACATTTATTACACCAATCCAATATGTCTGAAGGGCCTCTGCAACTTATCTTCTCAATATTCTGGAGCACACAGCAGTATTGGCATTGCTCTTTTCCTTTTTTATATTGAACATCAACGTCCAGTATTGCCAGTTGGGATACCCAGTACTGCCCTGTAGCATCCAACATTGCAGATGTTAGCACATATTTAACTGGGTTGATGTATGTTACAATGGTGAATTTATGCCAATAGAGATGGTCATAAACTTTTTCTGTGACTGCCTGTTTAAGGGCCAAGAACTCCAGCTTATGTGCAGAGTAGCATGTAAATTTAATTTTTATTCGTTCAGCAGTTATTTATAGTTCGGTCATGTACAATCACAATCAATAGTATGAAGACATTTACATATACAAATATACAGGGCTTCACTTTTTTAAAATTATTTTAAGTAAAAACACATTTCAGACAATAAATCTTACTCTACAGTTTAAATCTTTGCCTCCAGTTTAATTAGTCAGCTTGCAAGATTGCCCTTAAAAAGTATTGCAGTATATGGTATACAGTATCAACTGATAATATAGTGGAATATACACAACCTCTAATTCACATTTCATACAAAGTGAGTGAGCAAGATAGGAAATATTGCAAAGGGCTTTAGAAAATTTCCAAACTAGTTTGTAAATAGGATGCAGAAGCCTTCAGGTATGTTTACCTACTTTCCTTACATGATGTAATGTAACTTAGTGTTCCAAATTTCCAAAATTGAAAATAATAGCCCCTAAAAAAAAAACATTGCAATGCGTTTCATCTGTACAACAAACTCAGGGCTAGATATTCAAAGCCTTGCACCTGGCGCAAAGCTGTAGCACTAGAATAGTGCTGGATTTGTGCAGGCTGCAATATTTAGAAGCCCTAATAGTGCCGACGCTGTGTGATAACACCAGTGCTAAAAGGAAATGTATGCAAGGGTGGGAGGTGGGGGAGTGGCCAGGAATACCGGCAGTATAGCATATTCAAACAGACAGCGCAGCGCTACAGGCATTAGTGCGACCTGTAGTGTGGTGCCAAATACCGCTGGCAAAAAGCTGGTGGTAATGCTGCAGTATCACTCCCACCCCTCCTATTCATGATCTCCAACCCCCAGTAGCCCCAAAAACACATAAATCCATGGTGGTTTAGTGGTCCCCCCAACCCCCATCATGATCCCCAAGCCCGTAGCCTTGAATAGCACAACATTCCTTGGTGGTTTAGTGGTCCCCCACCTCCATCATGATCCCTGACCCCAGTAGCCCTGAAAATTGCTTCAATACCTGGTGGTCTAGTGGTTCCCCCACCCCCTATCTTGATCTCTGACCCCAGCAGCCCCGAAAATCCTTCCAATACCTGGTGGTCTAGTGAATTCCCCCACCCAAGTGTGATGCCTGTTAGCCCGTAATGTGTGTATATGTACAGCACTGGTGACGGCTCTGCCCTCCTCTCACCACCACAGCTGCCCACCAACTGTGGTATGCATGAGTGCTAGTAGCTAGTAGTGCTCATGCATACCACAGTTGGTGGCCGGCTGTGGTGGTGAGAGGAGGGCTGAGCTGATCATTTGCTCTGTACATATGCATGTTACGGGCTAACAGGTGTTGCACTTCCAGGTGGGGGTACCATTAGACCACCAGGTATTGAAGTGATATTTGAGGCTACCAGGGGTCGAGGATCATGCTGGGGGGCATACATCTCAACCTCCAGTCTTGATAATCAGGGACAGGGCTAAGAAAAATAATTGAAAGATGACAAAAATTAGGGACAAATCTTAACAAATGTGAATATAAGCTCATGAAGCTTGCTGCATTGTGTAGCTTAATATAAAAAGCATTTTCTTAAGGAGAAATATGATGTTACACTAATGAGTGTCAAAATTTAATGCTTCAAATCCCTACTGTGCAGGGACAGAAGCCATAATTTTAGGAGGGACAGAGGTAGTTTTTGAGGTGAAATCAGGGACATCCCTGAAAATTAGGGACAGTTGAGAGGTATGCTGGGGGGCACCACTAGACCATAAGGTATTGAAGTGATTTTTGGGGCCAACGGGGTTCAGGGATCATGATGGGTGGGTGGGGAGACTACTAAAACATCATGGAGTTATGTGCTATCCGGCTACCGGGACAGGGATCATGCTGGGGGGGGGGGACCACTAAACCACCATGGCTGTATGGGAGGCAGTATAGCGCAGTGGTTTAAGGCTCTGAGCTGCAAATCTGGAGGCCTGGGTTTGAATCCCATGGCCCCCACTTGCGTACTGTGTGATCATGAGCAAGCCACTTAACTTCCCTGTGCTCCCAGGTTGCACCTGTAAACGAGCTTTCAGCTTAGTGTGTCTCACCTGTGTACACAATTGGAAAAGAAAATGTGATTTTCGGGGCTACCAGGGGTTGGGGACCGTGATGGAGGGGGGGAGAAGTCTTACCTCCCAATTGTTTGTCACTGAAATGTGGGACATGGACCTTTGTGGACACTCAAACTGAAAGACAATGAGGGACACAGACCTTCAGAATGAGGGACATATCCTCAAACATGGGGATACAAGCCCAGACCACTGTGCAAACCATAGTGTTTACCCTGTACAGAATATATTTTGGACTTAGTATTTTACACATTAGTGTTTCTGCTGTAAGGTCTGATGTACAGCACATTCACTGTGTGGGTGGCACCTTTTCCATGAGGCATGGCTAAGGGATAGAACAGTTTTCAGAGGCCAAATGAGGGCTGTCCCTCATAATGAGGGACACTGGAGGGATATGGGGGCTGTCCTCCAGGGTGTGTTTGGATTTAGGCAGTGTAGCTATATATCTATAGATATATACCTCATATACCCACCATATACTGTACACACACACACACACACACATATATATATATATATATATATATATATATATATATATATATATATATATATATATATATATATATATAATGGTAGCATGGTAGTTCTACCATAGTTAGGGTTGAGGAGCTATTTACATTAAACCTAAACTTTAGTACCTTAAAAACTTTGCAGCCATTCAACGGATTTGCCTGAAATTTGGCATACATGATCAAGAACCATAAATCTTGGGACCTGCCAACTTTCATACTGTTCAGATATATGGCTGCAGAGTTACTAAGCATGATCTGCACACGTTTACAATTTTTTTGAATTCTTTGGTCATCTCTAGAGATCGCATGGTTTGCGCGACTGGTCCAAAATCTTCAGGGAATGTGTGGACGGGGACCCCGATGTGCCTTTTGAAGATTTCGTGAAAAAATATTAAATGGTTCAAAAGTTATTCAAAAAACAAGTTCCCATTATAAGTCAATGGGAAAAGTTAACAAAAAGTTCGACAGTGTCGCAAATGCAGTTTTTACTTTCGTAAATGGCCCTTTTACTGTCGCAAATCTGCCATTTTTTTTCAGTTGGTCATCAGAAAAATGCTTGGCATTTAAATTTGGGACCCTCTAGCAACCTAATTATTTTTGTATTCACCTAGTCGGACCCTGAGGATGCTAGGCATGTCTTTATTTTGGGGTAAAACACCCCAGAAATATTTTTTTCAGATTTCTGGAAAAAGTACCTTCACAAAGTACTTTCG
Source organism: Neoceratodus forsteri (assembly GCA_016271365.2). Classification (NCBI taxonomy): domain Eukaryota; kingdom Metazoa; phylum Chordata; order Ceratodontiformes; family Ceratodontidae; genus Neoceratodus; species Neoceratodus forsteri. The sequence goes on along the minus strand of CM057455.1, from coordinate 607,113,912 downwards.
CACTTGCGACAGTGTCGAATGAATTTGCGGAAGCTTTCTCAAAGTTCAACAGTACTTTTCCAGGCTGTGTCAAAATGACAGCAATTCTTTGGCACCCTGCTGCAAAAGAACAGTTTGGTCTATTGGGCTGAAATTTGGAAGGAACCCAGCTGACATCTCATAGATGTGCCTTTCAGTATTTTGGTGAAAAAATTTTACAGGGTGGCAAAGCTACGGCACTCCAAATTTGATGCTTTTTCCCATAGGATAACATCACGGAGTCCACTGCATTTCAGGAATCCTTTGCCACCCTGCTGCAAAATAATGATTTGGTCTTTTGGGCTGAAATTTGGAGAGAAGAAAGCCAACATCACACAGATGTGCCTTTTACTGGTTTGGTGAAAAAATATCACAGGGAGCAAAAGTTATGGCACTCTGAATTTCTCTTTTTTTCCCATTGGATAACATTACAGTGTTCGCCGCACCTTTCAGGGCCCGTATCTCGGAAACGATGGGAGATACAGACTTTTCGTCAGAAAAATACTTAGCCCCAATGGGGGCTAAGTATAAAACAAGCCAGGAAAGTCATAAATCATTTGACTTTAAAATTTTTTTTCTACGTCCTACGGTTCCTGAGATATAAGCAATTTACTACTCCAACTCCTCATTTTCTGCTCTGATACCCATTATTATGCATACATTCTTTGCACTCACTGGCCCAGATATTCAAAAGGGTTGCACCATGCGCAACAGGGTTGCACTTGCGTAACTCCAAAAATGCGCCATTCTGCGATATTCAGAAGGGGCCAGTTGCGTCACCGAAAACATGCTGAGCAACAGCGCAATGGAAATGAAGGCATGTGCAACCGAAGGGGGCGGGTCCATGCATAAAGTGCGCAATGCGATATTTGAACACTTGCGCAATGCGCAAGAGTGGCTCAGCCGGAAGTTGCGCAGTAGCGGAATTGAGCCAAAATAAAAAGGCTCAAGGAAGCGGCGCAAGAACCCTAGCAGGCTGCAAACTGGGGGAGAGAGACAGAGACAGAGAGAGAGAACAGAAGCTGGAAGGGCAGACAGGGACAGTGGGTCCAGGAGGACAGAGAGGCCAGTGGGGGTGCCTGGTGCAGTGGAAGCAGCAGTGGGGGCAGCGGGGGTAACACAGGAACAGCAGCAGGGGGGCAGAAGCCAGGGAGATGGACAGTGCCAGCTTCCACATGGAAGCTGTAATGAGGGGGGTGAGACACCATGCTGCAGGGGGACGTGGCCACGGAGGGGCCCGTCAGCGGTATGCCCCCGACAGGTGGTATCGTGCCCACCTCAGCTTCGAGCTGTACACAGACGTCGAGATCATGGCCTGGTACTGCCTGAACAGGGCAATACTGAGATGGCTCTGTGAGCTGTGCAGTGATGTGATGCAGGCACCCTCACGACGGAGTCACGCTCTGTCTGTGGAGACCAAGGTGACAGCCTGCATGTGCCTGCTCACCACGGACACCTTCCAGAGGCTGACAGGGGACACCACAGGTATTACACAGTCGGCCACGTCACGCATCCTCACCAATTCCTCAGCGCACTGCTGCCTCATGCTCGCGGAGTGCATCCATTTCCCCAGCACCGCGGCAGAAGCGTACAGCAAACATGCAGGAGTTCCACAGGGTAGCACATATGCCTGGCGTGCTTAGGGCCATAGACTGCACCCATGTGGCCATTCCAGATGCCACCTGCCCGACGGCCAGGCATATCAGAACCGAAAGGGGTTTTCCAGTGTCAACTGCCAGGTGGTGTGTGATGCCACTGGGCGCATTATCAATGTCTGTGCCACACACCCTGGTGGAGCACATGATGCCTTCATATGGCACCAGTCTGCACTGTGCCATCGATTCTAGAGTGGGGACATCCCCACGGGTCATCTAGTGGGTGAGTACACATGTATGGAATGCAAACTCTGGGCAAGGGTGGGAATGACACAGGTGCCATGGTAGTGGCACACAAGGATATGGGCAATATGGACCTGACATGACACTGCTCTCACTATCTCCCACAGGTGACTGTGGATACCACTCTGTCCCTGGCTGCTCACACCGTACTGGTGCCCCATGACCCCAGCGCAGCTATGCTTCAATGAGGCACATGCCGCAACACGTAACATCATAGAGCAGGTGTTTGGGATACTCAAGGCACGCTTCCAATGCCTAGACACCTCCGGCGGTGCCCTACAGTACAGCCCCCAAAAGGCCTGTGGATATTCCTGGCCTGTTGCATCCTGCACAACATGGCCAAAGACCATGGGATAACCGTACAGGTCGAAGAGGGACAGCGATGGGGACGCCAGTGGCGCCGTGATGTTGGATGAGCAGCCCCTAGGGACGGAGGGACCCCCGACTGACCCGGCAGGCTCAGCTGCACCGGGACACCATTGCAGAAGAGAGCACTATGCCCAACACAGGTAAGTCAAGGGGACATGTGCAGGCAACACTGTCCATGCGCAAACCACAGGCACACAGGGGAACACACCGCATGACGGTCAGGGAGTTGAAGGTTCCAGGCATACCAACACACCATCAGGGAGGTAAGCACTCATATGGACACACACACACACCAGGCAGCGTGACCTGGGAAGAAGCACAGCACTGCAGAAACGACATTGCCACACAGCACCACCGACCACCCCACCACCTGTACTGTCCAAGTACGTGTGTCAGGACCTGGGCACCCTTGCACCTTGGTGTACAGTGCAATGCAGGCATCATGCACACGCACCTGTGGACAGCAGTTGGGAGATTGTGCAGGTGGACCGTGTGTCAGCGTGGTGAGCAGAGCACCCAGCAGTGCACTGCCCACCATGACACACATTGCACACAGGGCAGCACCAGACAGGGCCCGCACTGGGAGACAGCTCAGTCATGTAGCACTGTCCCACAGCCACCACGGATGCATGGGCGGCCCCACCATGGCCCAGCAGCACTGGCAGGCTGAGCAGGGGCCACATGGAGTGGTGCTGTTGCACCACCAGGGGTCCCACTGCGCGAACGCGACCTTGCCCGCACAGGGGTCTGCATCATGCCGAACAAACGTGCACCAGGGGTGCTCGGGATGCCCACAGCAGAACACAGCGTCGACAGGCCTGGTGTTGCACGATGTCGGGAACGGGGAGTGGAGAGCGCACTGTGTGGGGTGTGCAGTACAGGGGCACCTGACAGTGTGCCCAATGCGTCAGCGACAGAGACCACTGCCTGGGTCAGCCTGTCAATGGCGGCGGTCACATCCGTCCGCATAAGGACCAGCTCGGCTCGGTCCCGAGCACACTCCCTGCTGTGCCGCTCCATGGACACAGACAGTGCCTCCACGGACCTTGCAACCCACCCCTGCAGCTGTACTGATTCCTGCAGCAGGCAGGTGTGTGCATCCAATGGGTACTGTGCCCCAATGGCATCGTGACCCCCAGGGTGTGGACGGTCCCGGTGCACAGCACCCCTTGAGGGTGGGCACTGTTCGCCAGGACCAGGTATGGGCAGATCAAAGGGCGGTGGACATGTGCCACTGCTTGACACTGTACCCCCAGACCTGGTGTTCAACTGCTGCTGCCGCCCCTCCAACTGCTGAGCCCCCAGGTCCACCTGTTCCACCGCCGTGCTGGCAACAGTGCTGGACACCTGCACAGCCACCAGTGCTGCCCCACCGGTGCTGACAGGCACAGCCTGGGACTGTGCCAGCATGCTGGTACACAGGTGTGAACCAGGAAGGCCCAGGGGCATGTGCTGGCCTGCCAGGTGTCCGTCATGGGACACACACCTATCACTGCCCATTGCAGGCCTGCTATCATCAATGGTGCAGGTACGTGCCACTGCCATAGGCACAGCTTGCTGGCATACCTGCATGCCGGACTGCTGAGACACAGGCTGTGCACCCCCCACACCCGTATCACTGACACCAGAGTTGTTGGCCCAGTGTGCATGCTGCTGCAGTGCCTGCTGGCTGGTGGTGGAGGTGGATGGTCCCTCCTCCACGTCCAGCAGGTCTGCATCACTGTCTGGACCCACCACCACCACCACCGTCTCCTTAAGATGAACAGGATCTGTAACAGAAAGAGAGTACATGTGAGTGCATGTGAACAACAGCCCCCCCCAACACCACCACCATGTCATACCGTGCAGTGATGGGCTTCCACCTGTCTGGAATCCTCCACCTTGTACGCCTGCAAAGGCACTCGGCTGCATGGCCGCGACCAGTGTCTCCTCCATTGGGGTCAGCTGCAACACCACTGGCGGGCCCCCACCAGTGCCAGCATGTGCCGCCCTGAAGGCTGCCACCTTCTCCTTCAGCCTCCTGCGGTCAGTCCCCATCTTCTTCTTGCATTCCTGCACGGAGCGCTGGTGGCTTCCGTGCAGGTTGATGGCCCGAGCTACCCCCTCCCATGCAGCTGCACGTTCCTGAGGGGTGCCCCTCCGTCCACGCAATAGTGGCTCATCTTCCAGGTAGGCCTGGAAGAGGGCCTCTGTCTCTGCCACTGTGAAGTTCGGCCTCCTCCTACGCCCGCTGTCCTCACCCTCAGCTTGGCTCTGGTCAGTCATGGTGATCTGTATGGGTGGAAGTGGACACCTGTCACTGTGCAGTCGACAGCATTTCCCATGAGCATAGGTGCGCCCGGAGGGGGCAGAAGCCTCACGTTTCTTTTCCCGTATGGCAGATACTGATAGAAAGGGTGCCTTTGTCCCTTTCTAGTGCCCTTTTCATTCTCAGCCCCTCAGCCTTTATCATCCTCCGCACCCTTGTCCATGAGCATTGTCCTGAGCATCACACAGCATGTAACTCACCTCTCACCTGCAGTAACCGAATCTGGCCAGCACAACCCACTGTCGCTGCTTTTATAGCACAGCACATGCAAATGAGGTGGCGCAACTTAATGACATTCTAATCGCACCACTGCGCCTTTGAATGGCTGATCGAATGATTTGCATATATCGGCTGAATACTCGGCCCGGATTTAACTAGCATATCTGAGCCGGCTGAGCCAATGGCGCAATTTGACACCTGCATGCTACACCGTACTGTGCGCATGCCCAGACAGCTTACGTACGCTCATCATGCTGCAGACCTGCTGAGCGCCGAGCAGGGCAATTCAGGCCATGGCCACCATTGTGCCAGTGGCGCTACAGCACTGGGCACTATATGGCGCAGGCACTACTGCGCAATGGTCCACTGTGGCACTGGTACGCAGCTTGGCAGTCATGCAGGATGCCTATATGTCCGATGGTGCTGTGCGTAGCCTTGCGTCATTGCCGTGACCTTGTGCATGCCCTTTGCCCCCTGGCGCGGTTCGCATGCCATGTGTACATCCCTATTGCGCTGTCTGGTGACAGTGCTATGTGAAGTGACGGCGCTGTTCAAACAGCACGATTGGAGCCTGTGGTGGTCTATTGCGCAACATCTCCACGTGGGGTTACAGTGCAGCGGAGCGCCATATTGCCTGCTGTAAACTGGCTGAGATGGCTAGGAGGAGGGCAGTGAGTTGGAGCCCACTGGAGGTGGCCAACCTGGTGGCCCTGGTGGAGCCCCCACTGTGAGGCACTCTATGGTGAGGCCCCCCTCACCATGCCTAGGACCCACGTGTGGCAGCAAGTGGCCACTGACCTGGTGGAGGTCACTGGACGGGGCCGGTCTGCTGAGCAGTGTCGGCACCAGTACAGTGACCTCCGCCGGAGGGAGCCGGACATGTTGGCCAGACTGCGGGACCATGCCAGGTGGGGCGTGGTGCCTAGGCCAGGTGAGTGTACCATCTATGCACCTATATTCTCTGTAGGGGTGTGTGTGTGCTTGGGTGGCTGTGCATAGGTGCCGGCTCGGACACGGTTGGCTGTGTCAGTGTGTGCAGCTGTGCGATGGATGGTTATGGCTGTGTGGGCAGGCACTCTCACTGGGGCAGGGGGCACTCTGCTTTTGAGTCACACTGATGTTTGTCTCAACATATGTCTCCCACAGGCCGGGATGTGAGGATGCAGGGCCGGGATGAGGAGGGCCGTGCCAGCAGTTGTTCCACCCCAACAGCAGCAGCAGCAGCAACAGCAACAGCAACAGCAACAGCGGCAGACAGAGCTGCTTGAGCAGTGTGAGTATCATGACTTCATGGATGCTATTGCATGCTGGGGGGGAGACCAGTAGCCCTGCACAATACAACCATGCAGGAAAGGGGAGGTCATGATTCCACTATACAAGACACTAGTGAGGCCCCACCTGGAGTACAGTGTACATTTCTGGAGACAATACCTATGTGGGGCGTGAGTGGGCAGAAGGTTCAGAGGAGGGCAACAAAAGATGGTGCATGGCTTGCATCCACGGGTCCTATGACGACAGGTTACAGGAACTGAACATGTACTCGCTGGAGGGAGGGTGGGAGAGGGATATGATGGAGACATACAGGTATCTTACAGGGGGGATCAGGGTGCGGGCCACACTTTTTGAAGTGAAACGATGTTCCAGGACTAGAGGGCATGGAATGATGATGGAGGGAGGACAATTCAGAGGACACATGCAGAAGGACTGTCTTCACAGAGTGGGTGGTGGACAGGTGGAACCCCTGCCAGAGGAAGTGGTGGGGGCTGACACAATCACAGGATTTCAGACTGCAGGGGACAGACATGAAGGAGATCTGGAGATCAGGGGTAAGGGGCAACAGACCTCCAGGAAACAAAGTGAACTGACAAGCTCATATGGACAGACTGGGTTTGCCATAGGCCCTTATTTGACGACACTGCTATGTATCTATGTATGTAGGCACGACACAGGTGACATGCATCACTGTGCAGTATCTCAGCACGCCTGTGTATGCGCACTGGTGGTCCAGGTATGCACTGGGCACATAGCTGTAACTGGCATCGCACATTACTGCCACATCACTTGCCAGCCTTGTTTGTACTGTGATGGACGTGGGCAGTGTGTGTGGGCAGTGGTGCACATAGCTGGTGCCGCCTGTTTGTGATGGCCATGTGCATGTTCACTGTGGGTGGGTGTACGCCATCACAGGTGCGGACATTCGCCATATGGCTTGCAGGTTGGGTGGTGTTCAGGGTTGTGGTCAGTCACAGCCATTGACTGTGTCTCCTTTTCCTAGGACTCATTGTGCTCCACAGAATGGAGCAGTCACTGCATCGATGACCCGGTGTCCCAGGAGAACCAGAACATCCTCCAGGACATACAGCGCCATGGGCTGAGGAGGAGGCACAGCCAAGAAAGACGGCACCAGGCAGCAGAGGACCAGTCTGCTAGGCCTTAGGCCAGATCCCTTCTCTCTCCACCCATCCTTCCCACTCTGCCTTCCCTCCCAGTTGTTCATCCTACCCCTTGCCCACCCCTACCTTTGTACCCTACCCTCTTGTAAATAGTTGTTTGATGTTGATTTTAGAATTTACACATTTTTATAATACACATTTATATTTTGTTATGAATACTGTGTTGGTCTCTGATTTGCAGCTGGCTATGGTTGCTCAGTTGCAGTGGTGTGCATGCCATCTGGGGTGGTGTGGTCCTGGGTATATGTGTGTGTGTGTGTGTGTGTGTGTGCATGGGGAGGTATCACCAGCATGGCATTGACTTTCTGTTGGTCTTGCCGTCTGCTGCCACCCACTGCTGGGTGCACAGGGTGGGTCTAGCTTGTATGCTTCTCTGCAGCACGGGGTTGACGTGTGCCAGGGGGGATGCATGGTGTTTCCTGCAGTGCCAGTCACTGCACATGGGCGGTCTCTTGGGGTCACGGTGCAGGGTGTGCTGTGCGTACGGGGGGCTGTTGTGCACTGTGGTTGTCAACCCCCTGTGTGTGGCACTCTCCGCCTGCCAGTGGTTGTGCTGGGGTATCATGGCTCTGCTGTGCTTTGTTGGCTTGTCCCCATGGGCACGTGGATGATCCGTCCCACCCCCAGTGATGCTGTTCTTGGGGTGTGCAGGTGTGGTGTGTGTTCTGCAATGTGTTCCTGTGCCCATGTGTGGCATGGCTGGTGGTGGGCCCCAGCGTGCCTCCCTGGATGTGCAGTTCCATTGCTCTGGGGGGGCTGTGCTTGCGCTATGGCAGCTCTGGAATGCTCAGCTGAGCTTCCCTGGTTGCTCCATAGTGCAACATTTTGGCTCAGCTTCTCCTTCCTGGTTGCGCTATGGCGCAGTATGTGCGATATTCAGACGTTGGTTGCTTGCGCAATTTGCTCTGCTCCATGTTTGAATATCGCACCTGTTGCGTATTTGCGCAACTGGTTTGTGCTTGCTCCTGCTGTTGCACTAGTTTTGAGCACAGTTTGAATATCTGGGCCACTGTCTTTCTCTATGCAGCTTTTGGGGAAAACTAGCCTGTGCGCTTACATTACTGTTACCCTTACCGCTTCTGCTTGCGGTTCCATAACCGTCTCACTTACTGTTCCCGTCTATGGCACCATGTGCATTACCCTTTGTGTTTCCATTTGTGCTTGCTTTTGCGTTCTTTTAACCATTTCTGTCTACAGGACTGTTTATCTTTCCATTTCACTTTGCGTCACTATGCGCATTATCATTTGCGTTTGCGGGCACCGTGTTACTATGTGACAAGACATCACCTGGCGGGAGCGCGGGGCCCCCGCCGCCACATTACATTCACTATTTCTCATTATACTTCTCAAAAAGAAGGGAAACTAGAGGCAAAAAACTCCATTTAATGCATTAGTTAGGGTTGTTCCTAGCGACAAAAGTGAGGAAATTCGGTGTTAGGGTTGAAAAGCCATCCTTGGACCTGCCCACACACCCAACCAGTATTAGGGGTGTGCATTGGGGTGCTGGCTCTAACTCTCACCCCATCAGATGTGTGGAAGCAGAGGTATAGGAGAATGGGGTGAGAGTTAGATCGACATCCCAACGCACACCCTGATGCCGTTGGGGTGTGGGTGGGGGTCCAAGGGGCTTTCAACCCTAACACTGAATTTCCTTACTTTTGTCTCTGTGGAACAACCCTAACTAATGCATTAAATGGATTTTTTTGCCTCTAATATATATATATGTATATGTATGTGCGTGTGTGTGTGTGTGTGTATGTACCTGTATATATATGGCTATGTTGCTCTGTAGTCCATTCCGACCAACAGGGGATGCTGTGGGCATGCCTTGGCCTGCAGTGTCCAGCCTGTACTTCCATTCTGACCAAAAGGTGGAGCTGTGTGCACCATGCAGTAGCACCTGTCGAACTGCATGGTAATGTATGCTAAGCAGGACATAATGAGATGCAAATGTGCCTGTTTGTCCACAGATTACCTAAGTAGACTCATTTGCATGGGAGCTTTGAATATAGCTCCCGTTTGCCCCAGGCTAAACAGTTTGCACTGGGCCAATGTGTTAGCACTGTGCAATCAGGTTAGCCCCGAACAAACCTACTCAGCATAGTACAGTTCTGCATTGTGTGGCTTAAATTGTTGTTTGTAGTAGATGTGAGACATCTCTGTGCAATCACAAAGTTCTCCACCTGCAAAACTGGCTTGCTACAGAGTCTAATGAGCTGCAGTTGCAGTTTGCACTTCCCTGTTGTTATATTCAGTGCTGTCTTATTCCTGGGCTATTTTTGCCCTGCACTCTCAGACCAGTTTGCCCAGCTTCCTTAGCATGTTATATTCAGCAGGATTAGCACCAGGCTATTTCTTTTTGAATATTGCTTGCTTTTTGCTTCGGGCTAAGTTTGCCCACTGGGCAGTGCTAATTTAGCCCCAGGGCAAAGTTTTGAATATCTGGCCCTCAGTCTCTTACTTTGACAGTACTATGCATGAAAAATAGGAATAGTAAGATGCTTTGTACCACTCAAGTAAAATATCTTAATACATATAAATAAAAGCATTTAGAACACATTTTTGAGAATTAAAATGTGTGACCTGTTTTTCTAATATAAATGTGTCATACGAAGATCATACAATTGTGAATAGTTGTTTGGTGAACCTGGACCATTTACTTGTAAACTATATAGAAAAAAACTTCTTTGTGCACTGAAGAATAAGCAAAAGAGCACTATCGGCCAGATATTCAAAGCATAGCACAGCGCGCAAACCAATAGTGTGGGAATAGCGCAGGAATAGCGCGGAGCAGCCATATTCAAAGGACGTGCTAACAGCATTAGCGCGGGGCAAACCAATAATGTATGCAAGAGGCAAATGGAAGGGGGGGTGGCCAAGAGAGACACGCAAAGGGATATTCAAAGGCCCAGCACCACGCTAGGACACATAGTGCGACACGTAGTGCGGTGCTAGTTACCGCCTATAAAAGGCTGGTCTTAACCCAGGGCAAAACACAGAGGAGGATGGACCACAACAGGAAGAGGGAATGTGTGCAGTGCCAGTAGCAGTGATGCTGCCATTGATGGCAGCTGTAGTGGAGGAGGAGGAGGAGAGAAAGCAGGCACAACATGGGCCACAACGCAGGCCAAAGAAATGGTATGCTGCAGACAGGTGGTCCCAGCCCAGGGTCTCCTTCGAGACCCTGCCTGATGACCACATCATTGGCCGGTACAGGATGAACAGGGGAATGTTGAGGCAGCTCTGTGAACTCCTGCATGAGCAGTTTCACTCAAACACCAGACGCAGCCGTGCCATGACAGTGGAGGAGAAGGTGACAGCAGCGATGTGCTTCCTTGCCACAGGGACATTCCAATGACCAACGGGGGACACCTTCGGGGTAACACTGTCTGCCACCTCACACCTCCTGACCCAGTTCCTAGAGGCTTTCCTGCCACATGCTGGGGAGTTCATAGTATTCCCCAGCATGGCAGCAGAGCGCAGAGAAACAATGCAGCAGTTCCATTGAGTTGCGCACCTACCATCCGTACTGGGTGCCATTGACTGCACCCATGTCCCCATCCATGCACCACCTGGCGATGGCAGTGACGTGTATGTAAACAGGAAGGGGCACCACTCCATCAACTGCCAGGTGGTGTGTGATGTGTCTGGGTGCATCAGCAATGTCTATGCACAGTACCCTGGCAGTGCCCACAACGCCTTCATCTGGCACCAGTCCCAGCTGTGCCAGGCTTTTGAGGAGGGCAGGATACCCAGTGGGCAACTAGTTGGTGAGTAGTAGCATACAAGGCATACACACCACAGCATGGATGGGGGCAGGCATTGTAGGCCAGGGAAGGGGTCTGGGAGGGCTATACAGAGGTACAGGACAGCATCTGACAGACTGCAGTATGGCACTAACAGGTACACATCTCTTGAGAGGGGACAGCGCCTATCCCCTGCGACCCTGGCTGCTGACACCAGTACTCCGACTGGCCACAGTGGCTGAGGACATGTACAATGAGGCACATGCCAGCACAAGGAACATCATAGAGAGGGTGTTTGGCATCCTGAAGATGCGATTCAGATGCCTAGACACATCAGGTGCTGCCCTACAGTATACACCTCAGAAGGTATGCCATATCTTCCTAGCCTGTTGTATGCTGCACAACATGGCAATGAACCATGGGATACAGGCACCCAAACCTGAGGGACGGTCCGACAGTGAGCCAGAGCCAGCGGTCAAGGGGATAGTGGAGCAACTCAAGAGGAGGGACCCTCACATGGCATGCAGGGCCATAGAGCACAGGGACAACATCATCAGGACACTGTTACAGACAAGAGGGTAAGTACAGACTGCACAACAACTTAAAAGAGTACAATGAATAATCTATTTAACGTGCACAAAGAAACAGAACAGTGACACCAACAATCACAACAGTAACACAACACAGTGGAACAGACAACATGTGTGCATCTGGTGTGATGTTGGGGGTGTGTAGGACACACGTGGGGGGGACAGACAGAAACGGTGTACTGTCAGTGGGGAAGCGTGATGTGTGCTGTGAGGGTAAGGGGTGCAACTGTGGCAGTGGAAGTGTCCGTGTGCATGTGATAGAGTGTGTGGCTGTTTGCTAGTGTGTGTGTGTGCATGTCTGCATGCTCATGTGGGTGTGCCAATGTTGCAAAGGGGGAGATGACTGCTCAGTGATGCAGTGTGATTGTGACCATCACTGCCGCCTACCACCATGTATGCGACGTGCATCAGTACCATGGGTCGCAGACCCTGGTGTGCTCTGGGCCGAGCACAATGCTGATGAGAATGGTGAGGCAGGCAGGGCTGGCCTCCTGTGCCCCTGGGGGATGGTGGAGCTTGACAGGGTGGGTGAACAGCCACAGCAGCGGTGTGTTCCTGATGGTGTGCATGACGCTGTGGAGCTGGACCCACTGGCAGCCCTGCGGCCACGGGTTGCCTGCCTGTGTGCCCCTGTGCCTTCTGCACCCCAACCAAGCATCTCATGCTGGCGACCCCCATGCACACCACGCAGTACGTTACCAATGTCGACCACTACAGCCATCAGACCAGCAAAGCCATGGTCGATCGCACCCACCAGGTGGACCAACCTGTCCTCCGCCCACTGTTCAGCATGGACAAAGCCCACTGAGATGGCATCCCTCATCTGTGCCAGCTCATGTCGCAGCTCCCTCCGTATGCCATGCAGGTTCATACGGGCCTCCTGCTGGGAAGTGACAGCATCCTGCAGGAGTGGGCGGACACCATGGGCATCCTGCCCCAGGAGCACAGACCCATCAGCTGCAGCTGGCACAGGTGCCTGCTGCACAGGAGGAACTGGATGCTGTCGCACACCAGGCACGGCCTGCTGCTGGTGACTACAGGTGGTGGTCTGTTGCACTGTATGGACCAGGACCCTAATATGGGTTGGACACTGCACGTCCTGAGGTACAGAGATGTTCCCCACACTGCCCACCACCGGATGCACAGGGACAGCCACACCAGAAATGCTGAAGACATCACTGGCACCTGTTCCATGGCCTGCCAGCAGCCCCACCCCTGCATCCTCCTCCACAGGCATGTCCAGGTGTTGGGAAAACTCTGACACTTCAGTGTCATCGCCACTGGTCACAGTGACTAGTAGGACCTCCCCTACACCCACATCCTCTGTTTGTGCATCATCCAGGTACCCACTGTATCCCAAGGCCCCTACTGAGGTGTGACCCCCCCTCACCAGGCAGTTGCAGCCCCTGTCCATGGGACTGCCACACATGCATTGTCTCTGTGCAGCCATGAGTGGCACACAGCCTGGATGCTGATGGGTGTTCTCCATCATCCTCCTCTACAACCTCTGGAACATGGCCGTACATCCTTGGCTGCTCCTGTTGTTCCACAGGCCTGGCAGACACCGCTGTGGAGAAAATAGGGACAGGGTCAGTCACCTGTACATGGACACTGTGCCCTAACATAACCACTACCACCACACCATGCAGACCCCAGGACACGTACCTCCTTCACACAGGCCCGTGATCACATGCACCCACCCAACCCACAGTGACCATGCCATTGCCATGCAGCTTTTCAGCAGCCCACAGTGCACCCTGTGCAGGACACCAACAGTAGGACCATGCACCCATGCCATCACAACATGCAGGGTATACACATGCGAATACAGACCTGTCCTGGGCAGTGCGAGAGGCATCTCACATCCACCACCCGGCACACCTGCAACTGCCACCGTCCTCAGGGTCGATGCCACCATGGCCATGAGTGGCTTCTCCACCCGCTGCTGTTGTTCCTGTGGTCCTCCACCAGTTCTCATTCGGTCCCCCCAGTCGCTGTGCCTCCTCCTCCTTTGCAAGTCACAGAAGGTTGTTCCAGCACTTTCGTACAGCCTCTGTCATCCTGCCACGTCCTCCTACAGCATTGACAGCAGCTGTCACCTCCTCCCAGGCTTGGCGCACCACTGCATCTGTGGCCCTGTGCGTGCGTAGCACCTGCTCCATCTCCTTCACAGCATGCACGAGTGTGTTCAGCTCATCTTGGGAGAACTTGTGTGCATGTGTTTGCTCTTGCCATGCTGCCAAACCTATGGAACAGTCGAAAGAGGACGTGTGTCAGCAGCCGTGTCAGTACTGCATTGCATAATGCATAGACATCACGATGCCACCCCCTACAATGACACAGGCCACATGGACATGTCACAGTGCATCAAGTGCATGTACGGTGCACACGGCCACATAGTCACTGTCTGTCCTGTGTCTGGGCAGTGAGCCCTGTACCCACATGTGCACTGCTGTCACCCGTGGCTGGAATGTGCACCCATGACTGGGGCCACCCGTATGCCAACCACCTGGCACTGTACTGTGCCCTTCATGATCACTACACTGGGTGCGTGGACAAGTGCACTGGCACATAGACAATATCAGGACACCAGGCACAGTCCACATGGTGCACGGGACAGCACAGCACCGGGACCCTGTGTACTTCCTGCAGGGGGTCCACAGCCTACCACGCCACACATCCAGAGAGTCATGTCACTGAGCCACTGTTGCAGGACACACCACAGTAGTGCACTAGTGCCCCTGCCTGGCTGCCACAGTGTGCAGGCAGTGCCACATGGCACAGTTCCCTGCAAGGGAACGTGCACAGTGCACTGGACGGTATGATGCCCAGGCAGACATCTAGGGCTGTGCACCATCACACAGCACAGTGCTTGCCTGTGGTCCATCATGTGTCTGACCATTCACCAGAAGGTACATCTGTGTGCTTCAGTTCATGCTGACCCTGTTCTGAGCTCTTGCCATTCTGAGTGTCCAACGGCAGTCATATGTACCTGCCTCTTGCTGCTCATCTCCTTGTTGCATCTCTCCACCAGTCCCTTGTTGGTAATCAGTTTCTGTATTATGCTGCATTACTACAACACAACACTGGTGGTGCACTGCTTGGCCTTTTATAGCCCATCCAGGCAATCAAGCCTGTTAGGCATGCAAATCAGTGCATAAGGATATGCTAATCATACAGTTTGCCCCATGCATACACAAGTACCCCCATTTGCATACTCCATTTGAATATGGCCCTGAGTAGCACCGTGCTATCACATTAGTGCTGTGCAAAAGCCAGTGCAGAGCTATTGGAGGGGCAGCACCGCACTATCCCATTAGCGCAGTGCTATGTGCTTTAGCATGACCTACACTCATGCTCGTGAGGCCCCCATGTCCATGCTATCACCTTGGCATAGCGCGATGTAGCACCGCACTTGCCAACACAGCATGGTGCTATATGCATGCATGGTACACAACCTCAGGGTCATGCTGGGGGTCGTGCATGTGCAGTGTGAATACTTCCAGGCAGCGCCACGCTATATCATGTTATAGCGCGGCACTACAGTGGTTGTTGAGGGAGAGTCCTGGGAGTGCCAACCTTGCAAACTGACAGGTTGTGGGGTCTATCAGCTGGTTTAGAGATGGCAGGATGTTCCAGACAGCGTGCAGTGGTGCAGAGGGACAGGCGCTGGGGGGAGGTCGAAACTGCCAACCTTGTGCAGCTTGTAATGAAGAGGCATAGGAAGATCTTTGGGGAGGTGAGGGTGGGGGACCACCCAAGAATGCAAGTGTGGGACACAGTGGCTAGGAAACTCACTGCCCACACTGGGATACCCCAGAATGCTGAAAAATGCAGGCACAGGTACACGGACCTGAGACGGAGGCAGTGGCAGCAGCTGGAGTGCTACAAGCGCACGGTGCGTGATGGCATTGTACCTGTGCCAGGTAAGTGGTGTTGCATGTTGATTGTACCAACATGTCAGGCTGCATGTGTGTGTGTGTGTGTGTGTGTGGAGGAGGGGGGTGGTGTGTGTGTGTGTGTGTGTGTGTGCACAGATGTGTGCAACGATGCATGGTGCTGTTGCACACTGTGA
This sequence comes from Neoceratodus forsteri, assembly GCA_016271365.2. Classification (NCBI taxonomy): domain Eukaryota; kingdom Metazoa; phylum Chordata; order Ceratodontiformes; family Ceratodontidae; genus Neoceratodus; species Neoceratodus forsteri. Next base: position 607,098,236 of record CM057455.1, on the reverse strand, counting down.
ACAGGCAGGGTGGCACATTTAGGCCCCCTAGGGGCATGGTACATGCCATGCCCATTGCTGTGGGAGGCATGTTGGGTCATGCTGTTTGGCATGTCCTGGTGCATCACCAGCCTGCGGCTGGCAACACCATGTTGCAGGGAACCCGGTCCTGGTGGACTGTCAACGTACACACACGGGTATGCGGATGTTCGCATCGGAGCTACAATGGCCACTATCACAGTACTGCAGTGCCGTTGATCACTGCCGTGTGTGCCTGGTGAATGTGCCTTGGGCACTGCCACCCTCTGTGTGGGGGTCCTCCCCTGTTCACTCTATGTGTGTGTGCAATGTTGTTAGGGTTGCATGTGCATCTTGCTGTGATGCATGTGGTGTATGCTGTGTCATGCTCTAACACCACTTTCTCATCTGTCCACTGTAGAGCAGATCGAGCAGCCCATGGCCGGAGGAGAGAGTCAGCCCAGGACCCAGGAGCAGAGACGAGACAACCCGAGGGTGCCATCCCTTCCACAGTGGGTGCAGAAGAGCAGCCCTGAGAGCAGTGGCGTGTTGCGTGAGTACCTGTTTCATTGCTCTGTGATCTATGCCCTTTCACTAGACTGTGTGTCACATCTGGGTGTCCAGCCACTGACTGGTCTGGTGGAATTTCTGCAATGGGCAGTGGGCCAGTGTGGTGTGGCAGTGTGCTGTGCGGTACACCTGTGTTGCACACCACAGTTGGGTGCTGTCAGTCTGGCCCGGGGGGGTACTGTCAGCTTGCATTGCTGTGTGAGTGACTGATGGTGGTGGTTGGTCTGGTGGCGAGTGTTCTGTGGGGACAACATGCTCTCAGCTGACCTGCCCACCTCTGTGGTCCATCCATAGCACCACCAATAGGGCATCCACATTTGCACAGGTGGTGGTGCCTTGCTGTGCATGCGGGACAACATGCCTTACGGGCATACCTCTCCTCCTTCTGTCCACTAGCTGTGGAGCATTGCCTGTCACACTGTGCTACATCCTGGCACTGTGCCATATGCATTGTAGAGTCCTTCCATGTGTATCTCATGGTGAGGTTACTGTGTTGCAGTTTAGTTACAGGGTACTGTTATCACTGTGCTATTACATTATGTGCATCGTTGCCTGCCAATGTTGACCGTGGCTGTGGAAGTAGTACTCACAGGGTGGGACAGGGGGGTCCTGTTATGTGGGTTGGGGACACTTCCATGTACCATGTCACAGTTGGGTGGTATGCTTTCAGTGGCCTTGCCTGGTGGCATGTCTAGGCCCTTCACTGACAGCATCTGTGCCCTGGCTGACTGTTATCCCCTGGCCTGGGCCATGGCTGTTCTTTGGGTACCAAAAGCAAGGGCAGGCTGTGGCCTGTGGCAGCAAGGAGTGCAGTTCATGGGGAGGCAGCCCAGCTCAGGGGTTTAGGCTGATTTGAGAAGACAGGAAGCTGGGGTTTCAAATCCCACAACCCTCACTTGGATGGTGCAGGCCACCATTAATGGGCAAGTGGCCTGAGGCACCGGTATGGGGAAGGGGGAATAAAAAAAAAATATATATAATAATGAAGAAGGAGAAAGGAAACCAGCTGAGCTCACGGTGACACAAGACTAGTGGACATTAGAATGATGGGCCTGGAGCAGGGCTTGGGATCGGTCTGCTGGAGCAAGGGGCAGGGCAACGTGGCAGTCCATCACATCTTGGCTGAAAGGGGGCAGGGCTGATGGTACAGGACTGAACATGTAACTTTTCACCCTGCAGACTGCAAGGGCAGAGGAACAGGCATGGCACCAAAGCGAGCCCAGCTGACCAGGGAAAGGATGCTACAAGAGGCATCAGTCTTGATGGGGCAAATGTCAGATCTGCTAGCAGCAGCAAAGAAGAGAAAGGCAGAGGAGGAGGCACAGAGAAAGCATGAAGAGTAGTAGGAGTGCCCGGCTAGGTGCAGAGCAGGTAAGTGACCCAGGCATGAGGTCCCATGCTTGGCACCAATACCAGCACCCCTGCCTGCACCAGAACTGGGCGATGGGAACCTGGATGGTGGTAAGGAGGATGTGGATCTCATGGATGAGAACAGTTTAAAGGATTACCTAGAGGGGCTGCTAGGTGGCATGGGGGACAAGGGAATTGAAAAGATGGAGCAGGCAGTACAGGCATTGAAAGGCAATGGGGCCATGCCAGGAAAGGAGGGGCAGCAGCAAAAAAAAATTGTACAAAGGCCCTCCAGGATGTTCAATTGTGGACCACGTGCTGGCCTCAATCAAAGAGAAAATTTGGAAAGGGGAATATATCGACATCTTCAGGCTCATTGATGAGGACACAGCCAAGAAGTACAAACAGATGGAGTCAGTGGGGAAATCGGAAATGGCAGTAGCATTGGCGGTGGTAGGCCACAAGATGGAGGAAGCAAAATATAAGGGTAAAAACGTAGAGAATTGGCAGGGCGGTTTCATAATACATAGCACATTGCTACAGGAGGAGCAACCAGAACTCGTAATCCCTTTGTTGACATACACATCCATTATCAAGGAGGTGTATAAGGCAAAAGTCGTGTACAGATAGCTCAAGTATGATGAGGCATTCTGGAAGCAGATGGCTGTGAAAGGGGACCTGAGATGGGACTGCACCCACTCGGAGCTGTGGATGAGGACCCTCTCTGGAGAAGGGGGGACTGTGGGGGACTAAGCAAGGAGGATCACCACTGGCACAGGGGCAAAGGTGGGTTGGGGTTACAACAAAAGAACCTGCACATAGGGCAACTGTAAGTTCTGACATGTCTGCTCAAAATGTGGGGGGTCACAACCCGCCTCCAGCTGTTGGCAGAACTGCAATTGAGTGGGTAGAGTGGGGGACATTTGTACAAGCAGTCTTTTCGGGGTGCCCAGGGGGCATAGGGCAGGGGCCGTGGGGGCAGCCACAGAGGGCAACATAGCACCTCCTGGGGGTGGCGGTAGTGTGGCACCTTTGGGAGGATGGTGGGGATATGTGCTTGCATGCACTCCCATTTCCCTAGCAGCAGTGGAGGAGTGGATCACGGCATACCTGAATAAAGGGGCAGGTGAGCTGCTTCGGGAGAGTTTCTGGACTGGTTTCTAACTGGGGTTTCAAGGAGGGGAAGAACATGGGCCAAGATCCTGGGGTCAGTGAAAGGGAAAGAAGGGATTGTGGGGGCCAAGATAGAGAAGGAAATTGCAGCAGGTTGGGTGGAGGCCCCATTGGAGGCCCCCCTGTGCACGCATTTCCGGATTTCCCCATTGGGTGTGGTACCCAAGAAGGCGGAAGGGGAATTCTGCTTGATTAATCATTTATCATACCCAGAAGGCTCCTTGGTGAATGATGGCATTCCAGACCACCTTAGGGCAGTGTCGCATACCTTGTTGGAGCAGGCCATAGCACTGATTAAGGTAATCGGGGGGGCATGACTGGTGAAGATGGACATTCAGTCAGCATTTCGGCTCTTGCCTGTCAGGCCAGCAGATTGGGACCTGATGGGTTTTCAATTCCAAGGTCACATATGCTTTGACAAACCCATGCCCATGGGGTGTTCAGTGGGTTACTACACATTTGAGATGTCCAGCACCTGGATACAGTGGGTTTTTGGGGGGAGGTATGGGCACAGGAGGGTAGTTCATTACTTGGATGACTTCCTTCTCATTGTGGAAATGAGAGAAGAGGTACAGAAAATGCTGGGAGATTTTGAGAACATGTGCAAGTGGATAGGAATTCTGTTAGCACAGGGCAAGACAGAGGGCCCTGTTCAGAGGTTGAAATTCTTGGGCATAGAAGTGGACACCGAGGGGTGATGTTTTCAGCTGCTCAGGAGCAAAGTAGCACAGTTAAAAGGTTTATTGGCCCAGGTCATAGGAGAAGGAGGAGGAGGGTGCCGCTGGTACAAATACAGCAACTGCTGGGGCACCTTAATTTCACCTACAAGGCCATCATCCCAGGCAGAGCTTTTACAAGAAGACTGGGGAAGGCCACGGGAAAAGCTAAGCGGCTGCGCCATTGGGTGGACGTAACTAAAGGGGTTCAGGAAGACTTTGGGGTGTGGGAGGAGTTTCTTGACAGCTATAACAGGGTGACATTCTGGCAGGACAAGTGGGAGCAGAACACAGACCTGAAGCTGTTCATGGATGCCTCAGGCGCCCTGGGAATGGAGGCATACTTTAAAGGGGAATGGATGTTGGAACCATGGCTGGCAGCTTGGGCAGAAAGGGGGACACTGAAGGACATCACTTCCAGGAGATCTTCTCAATATGGGTGGCCCTGGAAGTATGGGGCAATAGGATGAAGGGGAAGTGCATCTTGTTTTGGTGCGATAACAAAGAGGTAGTAGAAGTGATTAATAGGCAGGGGAGGAGGACGGAGATGGTGGGAAGGCTACTCAGATATATGGTCTTACTGGGGCTGCAGCTGAACCTGTCTTTCAAAGCACAGCATATTGAAGGTTTGAGGAATGAGGAGGCTGACAGTCTTACCCTTTTGCAGCTCGACAGGTTTCGGGATCTGAGCCGCAGGCGGCACCACACAGGACCAGGATCCCGGACTGGTTATGGGAAGTTGGAGGAGCACAGCCAAGGCACTGTAATGGGGCTCTTGGGCAAAGAACAAACTGAAGGCCTACAAAGCAGGGTGGGCAAAGTTCCAGGGCTTCAGGGGGGACAAGGATGAACTGGCCCGGTACGAGCAGGTAAGGAGGTTCATGGTGGAGCTGTGGGAGGAAGATCTGGCCCACATCATGATGCTCGTGCACTTATCTGGCATCAGTTGGGTATGCCAGGACATAGGCTGGCATGATGTAGGGGCCAGTAGGATCATAAAACGCATGGTAGCAGGTTGGCATAGGGGGCAAGGGGTCAGGGTGGATGGAAGGCAACCCATAAAGGGGGAATTATTGTTAACGGCCTTGGGGACCACCCGGAAGGCATGCACATTGGCCCATGAAGGAGTTCTATTTCAGGTTGTGTTTGCCATGATGGCTGCAGGGGCATTCCAGGTGGGGGAAGTGGTGGCCCCGAGGAAAGCAGCCCCTGATTAGGCATTTCAGTATGAGGATGTCCTCTGGGGACATGACAGGGTGGTCATTATCCTGGCCTGGTCCAAGACAGACCAGAGATGGAGGGGGACACACAAGTGTCACTGGTGAGGAAATCACAGTCAGCCAGCAGTATTGTGAGTGCGCTGGAGGAGTAATGGGGTGCTCGGGCCAGGGCAGGGAGGATGCTGTTCTGGCATAGGACGGCATTTTTGGGAGAAGATCCCAGCAAATGTGCCCCACATTCATTCAGGATCAGGGCAGCCACTGAGGCAGCAGAGAGAGGGGCTGCGGTGGCAGAGTTCCATGGTTTGTAAATATAGTCCTTTGTGCCATGAATAAATTTGCCAATGAGCAACCAACAAGTAAATTGGTGTGGTGTCCATCATTCCTGGGGGTGATTCAGGGAACAATGACCCCTTCTTATGTATAGGAAACATTATATTTCCTGCTCATTAGTTGGGAAAAATGGAATCCTGTACCACATAGTAATAAACCATGTGTAATACTGGGATCCACCAATCCTGAAAATGTTTGCTAAAATCTGATGATAATCCACCTGGACCTGGGACCTTGTTCAATTTAGTTAGAGCAATTGCTTTTAAGATTTCTGTTTTTTTTTTAATATATTGCAACTGGTTCATGGTATAGTTTTATAAAAGCTTCTTTTTCTTCTTTTAATATTGCATTACTTTCTTTTTGGTAAAGGATTTGAAGATAATTTCTAAATTTATTAAATTTGAGCCTTATGGACCTTATTACTTTTGTTAAAGCTTTTTCTTGTCTACATGTGCTCGAGAATCATCTCCTCTTTATATGTTTACTGGGAATATTGTTATTATATTGTAATGGTGCTAAAAATATTAGTAAACTATTCCAAGTTTCCATAACACCTTTTGAAATATCTATTGACGAGAGCATTTTCCTAAAATTATTTGTCAGTGCAATAATTATAATTATATTTCTTGTACATTTTCTGAGGATCATTTAATTCTTTTCCATTTATTATATCAGTGGTTTGTTTGTTGTACTGTAAGAGTCATTATAGATGAAAGTAAAACTTAAAATAACTTGTAAGTGCAGAATGAGGTGATTCTGGCCCATTCAATATCAACAGATCTATTATAATATCTAGTCCAATGATGTTCCATTAGAAGAAATAAAAGTACATGTCCCTTCAATGTTGCTTTTGAACCTATCATAAGTGATTACTAAGTTAAGTTCATTCAAAAAAGAGAAAAATTTCCCAGCTTCACTTAAATGTCATCATTAGATTTCCTAGGATTTTTTTTTTTAAATTGGGGTTAATGTTTTGTTTCTTCTCCTTGTAGTTCAGTTGAATTATTTAATCATTCATATTTCAAAGAAACATAGAAGTTGTCAGCAGAGTGGAACCTCTTGGACCACTATAGTCTGCCCTATTTTCCCTACCTGCTGTGCCACCAAAGACCCTACTTGAGCTCTGGTCTTCAACCTCATTGCCTTATTTCAAAGGACCGTTGGGTCTATCCCATGCATGCATGAATTCTGTTAGCATTTTATCTCATCACCACCTCTTCTGGGAGGCTGTTCCAGGCATCTATCACCCTCTCTCTGAAAAAGCATTTCCTCACATCTCCTTTGAGTCTTCCTCTGCTCCAGCTTCATATCATGACCCCTTGTCCTCAAGCATCATTGTCTATCTAAAATGCTACTTGCATGTACCTTATTAATATCTGTAAGGTATTTGAACAATTCTATCATGTCCCCCCTTTCCCTCCTTTCCTCTAGAGAGTACATATTTAATTCCTTGACTCTTTCCTATGAGAGCTTTTGATGCAGGCCCTGCACCATTTTGGTTGCCCACTTCTGCACCACCTCCACCCAATCTATGTCCTTTCAGAGACAGGGCCTCCAGAATGGGACATGGTACTTGAGGTGATGCCTCACCATCAATGTATTTAGAGGTAATGCTACATCCCCTTTCTGCTGGTGATGCCCCTCCCTATGCACCCGAGCATCTTGCTAGCTTTCCCCACTGCCTCATCACACTGCATTGCTAATCAGAAATGATTACTCCCAGGTCTATTTCCTGCTTTATGGTTCCTAATACCTTCTGTTCAATTTGTATGTTGCCCCTGTGTTTCTGTGCTCCTAGTGCAGGATTTTGTACATTTTTCCCATTGAAATCCAGTTGCCAAACCTTTGAACAGTCTTCCAGCTTTTCAGATTGACCCTCATTTTTTCTATCCCCTTCCCCAGTGTGTCTATTGTGTTGCAGATTTTTATGTCATCCATAATCAGGCATACTTTCTCTTCCAGCCCTCCTGCCACATCACTAATAAAGACATTGAAGAGGACCGGGTCCAATACTGAAACATGGAGCACTCCGCTGGTCACAGTACCTTCATCAGAGTGAACATCATTTATCACCACCCTCTGACTCCTGTTGCTTAGCCAGCTTCTTACCCATTTTACTACTTTTGGACCTACTCCTAAGCTGCCCAGTTTGCTCACCAGTCTTCTGAGCGGAACAGTGTCAAGGGCCTTACTGAAATCCACTTAGGCCACAGCCACTGCTCCATCATGATCCACTTCCCTGGTCACCCAGTCAAAGAACTCTATCAGGTTGGTCTAGCAAGATCGCACCCCTGTGAAACCATTCTGCCTTGGATTCTGTAATTCACCAGTTGCAAGGTATTCCCTAATCCTTTCCTTCAATAATTATTCCATTACTTTACTCACCAACAAAGTTAGGCTTACAGGTCTGGAATTTTCTGCTTCCTTCCTAGTACCACTTTCATGAAGTGGGACCACATCTGCCCTCCTCCAGTCCCCCAGAACTTCCCCCGTATCTAGTGATAGGTTGAACAGGGCCATCAGAGGTGCAGCCAGTATCTCCTTGAGCTCCCTCCATATCCTAGGATCTACCTTGTCAGACCCCATTGCCATGTCCACTTTTAGTTGTGCTAGTTTCTTGAGGACTTTCTCCTCTATATAAAGACTAATGTCCATCTCCTTTCCCTTAATGCCCTTGTCTCTTATTTGCAGACTTTCACATACTATTTCCTCTGTAAATATTGAACAAAAGTATTTGTTCAATGTCAGCTTTTTTTGATCCTCTTTCACACAAACCCCTCCTTCCCCTTTTAGCCTTACTATCCTTCGTTTTGTCTTCCTCTTTTTGTTTATATATCTAAAGAATGTTTTATCCAACATTTTTACTGACTTGGCAATATGCTCCTCTGTTTGGGCCTTTACACTCCTAACTGCTTTCTCTGCCTTTCTTTATTTCTCCTGATATCTTTCCCTGTCATTCTCCTTTTGTGTTGTCTTATACCTTCTAAATGCTAGCTTTTTTGCCCTTACTTCTCTGCTTCTTCTTTAGAGAACCATAGCAGTTTCTTGTTTTCTCTTGCCCTTTTTGACATGCCTGACATGGAGATGTGTTGCCTTCTCAATACCAGTCTTTATTTTTGTCCATTGTCCTTGACTGCACCCAATTTCCCATTCCCTGCTAGAGTGTTGGTGAGACATTCTCCCATTTTCTTAAAATCAGACCTTCTGAAGTTCAGAACCCTCTTCTTAGTGTGGTTTGATACTAGCCCAGTTCTTATACTGACCTACACTGTTCGATGATCACTGGTCCCTAGGTGGCTACCTACCATGATGTCAGCAATACTGTCCCCAATTGTCAGTACCAGGTTCAGTATTGCCTCCCCCCAGCAGTGGGTTCATTAACTAGTTGCCCGAGGAATGTCCCCTGCAGGGAGTCCAGGATATCCATACTTCTAACTGTTGTTGCAGCTGGGAGGCTGTAATCCACGTCCAGTAGACTGAAGTCCCCCACCAGCAATACCTTCCTCTTGCTTGCTGTCCTTAGGATTGCGTCCAACATATCCTTATCTTTCACTTCCCCCTGTGCTGGAGTCTGTTGACTACTCCTGTATGAATAATGACCCCCCTTCTTTGTCTCCGGGGTGACCCACAGTACCTCTGCTCTTCCCTTCTCCCTCTGTATTCTGTAGCTTTTATGTTTTCCCTCACACAAGGAGCCACTCTTCCCTGCTTTTTACATACCCTGTACCTTCTGAATAAAGTATAACCTAGTATGGCTGCATCTCAGTCTTGGTTTTTATTGCACCAGGACTCTAGAACTGCCACTATGTACAGTACCTCTTCTGCCACAGTGGCCTTCAGATCTGTAAACTTTTTGCCCAGACTTCAGGCACTAGCACACATGGCTCTCCAGATTATACTACTATCCCCCTCCTTTTTCACATCTGCCCTTCCTTATTTTCTCCACTATTTTTCCTTCTGTCTCCCTTTCCTTCTACCACTGGATTCTTATGTTAATTGGTTCCTTTTGGGATTTTTCTCCTTCTGGATTCCCACTATTAACCTTGTAAGCCTGTGGGTGTGACAGTTTATGTCTCCCTGCCTCATTCAGCTCCCACTTGGAAGTGCTCATCAATGTAACATTTAAACCATTCACTGAGGACCACAGTGCCCCCTCCTTGATGGATGCAGGCCATCACACCTGTACAGGCCTTTTTCCCCTTCAGGTGAAGCCACAATATACAATGACTCTGAATCCCTCCTCTATGCACCAATCCTTTAACCATGTTTTGAAGTTCCTCGTGCAGAGAAACCTGTATTTCCCCATATCATAGACAGGTAGGTTCTCTGGAAAGGTCATGGATCATACTAATTGCCTAAGACCCCTCCCCAATTCTCTAAACTATTGCTGGCTCATCCCTAGCCATGTCATTAGTCCCCAGATGGACAATGATGTGCAGCTGTTCCCTCCTTCCTGCTGCCTCAGTTATCCTTTAGGATACTCTTTCCATCCCTTTGAGCTGAGGCAGCAGGAAGGCACCTAACTTCCCTCTCCTTATCCTTACCTGCCCGACCTGTATCGCACTCACTATGGAGTCCCCCACCAGAATTCACTTCATCCTCCTCTGGGGTCCTCTGCCACCCCCTCTTGCAGTCTCTTCTATGGAGGACACCCACATCCACCCCAGTTACTATTTCAGGTACCTCTGTAGGAAACTTACACCCAGCCAGTGTGGTGTAGGAGTACTAGATGGAGGATGTGCCTGCAGGCCACCACCCTCTCCCTCCATGAGCCTACTTTTGTCCAAACATTCCTCCTTCTTCGCATCCTTTGAGGTAGCAGTGGTGGACTAGGTGGTCCCTGGGTGGGTGAATAGGTCCTAAAAACCCAAGCCAACTTGGCCTTGAGTCTGGCAACCTCCTACCTCAGTCCAGACAGGAGCATGCAAGATGGGCAACAATGGAGCCACCAAAAGATCTCCCTGAAGACTGCTTCCCCAGAACCTCTGCACTGCACCACTTTCAGCATTCTAAACTTCCTACTCTCTTTGCAATTTTAGCCCTTTGAATTCCTTTTATTCCCTTACCTTTTATAAAAGCTAAATTACAGCCCCATTTTCCCCCTACTCTAGATAGGGTGCTTCACTTTTTCGCAAACTATTGCTTTTTCTAAACCCTTTTCTACTTTATCCAAGATAGAGTGTTTAACCTATCCCCACACTTTTACAGCCTTTAAGCCATTTTCTATCCATACTCTATATAGGGTGTTACCCTAATCCCAAACATTTAGCTTTTTAATGGGCATCTAGCATTTAAATCTCTGGCTAAAAAAAAATATCAAACATCTGATTGGTCTCCATTAATAGTTGGATGTCCTCAAACACATTTTTTGCCATAAATCTGAAGAGTTCACTTAAAATTTTTTGGGGGAAATGTATCATTCAAAAAAATGACTTTGTGTGCTCCCACCTTGATTTTGCCAGCAAGAATATTATCAGAATTAAAGCTGATATTTTCAGAGAGAACATTGTCTTGCACTTTTATTGGCTTTATCAGTCCCATTTATGATTTTCCAAATTTTGATTACCATTTTGATTTAATGTAAATGTTATCAAAACTAGGTATATGGGTGGGTGGGGGGTATCATATGCCCACAAAGTTTGCTGGAGTATGGTAATATCAAAAGATTTTAAAAAAATCATACCCTCTGGATCTGAAAGTTTTGAGGCCAGACTATCTACAGTCCACAAAGGATATGCCATTTATCTTTTTTATGTCAATCATGTACAGAAGACCCTAGAAAGGTATTTCTATCTTGATGAATTAAGTAAAATGGAAGAAAAGCTTAATCCCTAGGAACATGAAATACATCTTTTTCAGCTTTTTGAAGGATTTGTGGTTCACAGGAGCATGGTACTCTAGGTTATGAAGATCTACTACATGTATGCCCAATGGGTCAAGAAATTCCGTTGTTGTCAAAATGTTTTTTGCTAACACTTTAATTTTAAAGTTGTTGTGTTAGATTATAGCCCTGTTGTATAGTAATCCATGGGACTGAGTCCATTTCTAGTTGTATGTTAAATAACCTTACGAGAAATTCACAAATAGCTATTTTGGTTTTACCTGTTGGCTCCCTAATATGGACCATCCATCCAAACATTGAAACTGGCTTGGGGACATTAATTTGATTTAATTTAGTTTGTTCATCACATTTGAAGAGCTTGTATTAGTTTATTCATTAAGTTATTTAAACACCTCTTACTCAACATATCAATTGTAAAGTTGTTTTTGTTGGAAGGATCCTCTCAGTTAAGGTATCCTATTTCAAAACCTAAAGTTGCTAAATGATTTTTATTTTTCCAAACTTCAAAGGAACACTCTAAATTTGCAAAGGAATATAAGACACTACAACATTGGTATTTAGAATATTTGTTACTTGATGCTGCCTTTCAACACAAAGGCTTCTATGGGATCAGATATCCTTAGTAAATATTTGGTATTTTCTTGTAATGGTTGTTCTGTTTCATCCATGGCTAAGGGGATGCCTTTAGCCTCCATAGCAGCCTTACCAATAAGTGTAGTGTGTTTCTGCTAGACTTATGCTCCAGCTATCATGTGCTTTTATCCTTTCATTCCCATCCTATACTTGGGCTAGCACTGCTCCAAGACCCTCACCAGAGGCATCAGTCTGCAATATAAAAAGTAAACTATAATTGGCAAAAACCAACAGTGGAGAAGTGGTAATTTTTTTTCCAGAGGGTTAGAGTGCACTTTCATAATCATTTGTCCAAATGAAGGGCTGCAGTTGTGTTAGTTTTCTTAGACCCTCTTCTCTTTGTGTGTGGGTTGCCTGACATCAGAAGGTACAAAGGTGCTGCAATTGCTGCATATCCTTCAATAACTCTCCTGTAGTACCCAGAGAATTCAATGCCAAGCTCAAAAAAACACTCTTCTCCTCCTCTGCCTGTGATTGCTAATGACACTGCCCTTCAACAATCTAGTCCACCCTTCTCCCTTGGGACAATGAGTCCTCTGACTATGCCTCTGATCTGAAACCCTCTCCCTACTAGTATCCCTTATCTTTTCTCATGAAATGGGTGAGACAGCTCACCAAATAAAATTATATCTATCTTTGTCTTACTTTCCACCCAGTCTGGCCCTGGACAACTTAACTAAACTGTATATTCATGTGTATATGTTACTGCTGACTATTACTGCATTTTTTTTAAATTCAGGTTTATTAACAACAAGCAGGTACATCATGTATATACATTCAGTTTAAATCCATTCATGTCTCATTTTAGAAAACAGTTATTCTCTTGATCTGTACATTTTGTCTCATTAATTTCAATCTGTCAAAAGTTACTATTTTGTCTTTATCTATAGCAGCCAAGGTCTCTCTTTATTGCAATTCTAATGAATTCATCTTCACCTCTTTCAAACTGACATTAAATCACAGCTCACTCCTCCTGCTCCAGTCCCAGTCCCCCCACCCATCCAGAGGCCACCTCCATGGAAGGTGACCACTCCATCTCTATCATAAGACAGAGCATGGGTTATTCAATGCCTTCATTGTTGGAGGTTCGACAAATCTCCCATCTAGTCCACCTTCTCAAATAAATAGCAGTTCTGTTGTTGATTTTGTAGGTGAGCTCCTCCAGCTCCGATATGGTGGCCACTACCTTTATCCAATCTTGTTTAGTAGGAGGGTTAGGGTTTAGCCATCTTTTCTTGATGGCCTTATGTGCCACTGTTATCAAGATGGTCCAGAGATATAATGAGTCCACATCTCTTATCTCTTTAGGGCGGTGTCCCAATATCATTGAGGACCACTCTAATGGTGCCTGTACAGGGAATATAGCTTCAAGTGCCCTAGTGATCTCCCCCCAAAAGGTCTGAAGACCTCTACAGGACCAGAAAATGTGCAGGTGCCCCACCTCTAATGTTCCACAGCCCCTCCAGCATTGTGCTGTATTGTTTGGATTTCTTTTACTGATTGTTCGAGAGGTTAGGAAATATCGGACCTTAATTCACCAGGAGGATTTCTGCCAGTGAGGGGATTGGGTTGATTTTTTGGCCAAATGGAATATGTGGTCCCAGTTAAGTTCCACTGGGTCATGGGGAGTTTCTTCCCTCCATTTTGTCTTTATTTTAGTAAGTGGGTCCCCTTTCAGTGTTGACAGAGCTTTATATAGGAATGAGATCATTCCTCTTTGCTTTTGACAATTGTACCTGATGTAAACATTCTATGACCATCCTATGTTATAACTCTGTGACCTTAATTAGTATTCAGTGTACTGTATTAATCCTCTGTTGTATTATCTTTTATACTGTCTTTTTATTTCCTTGATGTGGAGCCTTTGCAAAGGAGTCTCTGACTCAAAGGTTAATTCCAATATGATGAAATAAATACAAATAAAATCCCAATAACTGAATAATTTCTTTCTGGCTGGTTGGTTGTCTTCATTCTTTTTCCTGTCTGACTTTTTCAGGATCAGTACAATACATTTAGCAGAAAGTCTGAGACATAGGTATTGCACCTCTTCTCTCAGAAGATGGCACCTCTAGAGCTTTAACTTTTGACCATGTAGCAGCAGTCTTCAAATACAAGCTGAAGCTGCTCCAAATGTTCTTCAAAGGTCTTTGAAAATACAACTATATCAAGGTACACGAGGTATATCAAGGTATATACAACAAAGTGAGATGCAAATAGTCCCATGCTAGGACTGATGATTCCAGCCTCACCCATGTCAAATATTTGCTTTCTTACTTCCTGGTATTGATAAGAGGGTATGTTTTGGTAAGGCAGACAAAATGGTTCTGGATCTACAAAAGGAATTTCATGCTGAATATTTGAGGTGCAACCATAGTTCAGAGGGTGCTAAGAGAATATATATGAATTGTTTCTAAGTAAAACTTTATTCTGATTTAGTGTTTCTCATTTACCACCAGACATTTGGATAAATCCACAGACAGTATTTTACTATCCATTGTGTCAGATTGGACTACATTTTGACTCTGTCAGACTTTAAGTATATTTGCTTCTGGATGAGAGTCCCTACTGATTGTTTCCCAGGTTTTCACCATTTGTAAATCTTCTGGCTACTTGGTTCACCTGCACCAGCAATTTCATCAATTGCTGTTGCTATGAAGTGTTTGGCAGGGTATGTATCTGACTTGATAATTACTGGTCTTGTAGACAGGTTGCACACCCAAACTGGCACATGTCCATTTTCAACATCTGTCAAAATGTGACTAATTGCTAGACCTCCAGGAAGACATGCTGACTGTTGTTCTTCAACCAGTGCAATACAGGATATCCCACCAGGTCCTCTTTGGACTCTGCATTCAATATGTGCTTCTTCCCCAGCTAGAATAAGATGAACACATCAGCCTGTATACTTTGCCTGACCCACATTTCCTTCAGCTGCTCCAAACTCAATTTTCCAATGCACAGATAAGCCACATACCATTCTGAGGACTACTATTTCACCATGGATAGATATTCCTTCCCTGAAGAAGCCAACGATATGTTTGACTTACTCTAAGTACATTGGTCCCTGTAAGAAAAGGAGCATCCTTTCAGTTCTCTCAGACAGGTACAACAAACGTGGGAACATTTTCAAGTGTCTGACCAATACAATTTAACATGTGCTGCAGTACACCATGGTACAGGACCTCCTGTCCCCCAACACTTTTAATAGGGACATCTGAGGTTGTTAGCTCTTGTTTACTTAGGCAGGGGTTCTGCCTCCAAAATATATGAGTAATTGTTGTTTCTTGAGATCCTGAAGCTATCAAGGCTCTGCACTCAGTCCCATTTATTGTAAATTGCCCTTCATTACTTGGACCTACCAATTGTGTGCCATCTGTTTTGATACCTGTTTTCTGCTTAAGACATTGCTTTGGTTTAACACTTTCATGTATATTCTCTTTAGAGTAAGCACTTAATTGTAGGGAAATGTCCATAGCTGTGCCAGTGGCCACAGGCTCTAATAGGTTAGAGCTTGCTTCTGGATAGTCTCTTCACTATATTAGTCCCAGTACCATCTTGCAGACTGACTCGGCATGCCTTGTGATGTGTTCTTGCTGATAACAGCAGAAGCAGAAAATCTCCCTCCAATGTTCTGTGAATGCTGATAATGACCACAAGACGTGGAAGATACTTGCTGTGGGCTCTGTTTTGAAGCAGAGGCAAAAGTGGTAACCTGTATCTCTAGTTGCAGTGGTCTGGTTGACTGCTCTTTCTGTCCTATGGTTAGCTTTCTTACCTGCTCCAGCAATTCAGAAAGTACAGAAGTTTGCTTATGTTGAGCACTGGGTCTGCTTTCATTAGCATGTTTGTGTCCATTGCCCACCTCACAGTCTGGGGCTGACTCAGGATCTCCATAGCTCTGGCCTGAAGTGAAAACATCCTAATATCCCTTGCAACATTCCTGAACTGCTACTGTATCTCCTAAAAACTCATTAACCTGGATATCATAGGTAAAAACCTCAGGTAAACCTCCTCATCCCACAGGCCACTCATATATTGTTGTGTTAACTTATAATCCAGATCTGGATGGGGTAATTATCATTGCACATTCCTTCAATTGAGTGTAATATAGCTTCAAGGGCCGTCATATGTTTCATTAGGGCATTGTGCCGTCTCATAACAATCTGCTCTGAGGTCCAGTCATGGCTAAAAGTCATTGCAAAAGCTCATCAAATGCCTGGAAATGGGTTTGCTCATTCAGTGGCAAGTTTAGAACAAGCTTTCTTGCCTCTGCACTGAGATGTATCACTACAGTTGTGAAATAAAGACTATGTGGCATAGTTTCTCTGTTGAGCAGATAATTTGTGTCCCTTGTCCTGTCCTCTATGAAAAGCTAACTGCCTGGATTACCATTAAATACTGATATACTTCACACTTGGTGTGCGGATGTTAGTGTATATGGTGGAGTTGGTGTGTAGAAGAAGGCATCATTCTTCCATTGGTCACTTGAGATAGGAGGTGCCAGCTGAGTTCTCATGGGAGAGTTTGTCTTGAAGGTTAAGAGAACTGCACTGATCCTTACAGATCAAAAGGGAACTGATGATCAATAGGTAATACCCTCCCCCACCTAACACTGTTAAACTGGCCACTGCATCTTCTGCTATTTAGAGCAAAAGATGGACCTAATATGGGATAAGCATGTAATTTTCTGCAGGAGCATTACAGCAACAGGAATACAAAGGGAGGGATTGTATGGTTAAAGGGGAGTGACTGTATCGAGGGGATCAAGAAAAAGTAAACATCTTGAACAAACACTTCTGCTCAGTGTTCACAAAGAAGGGAAGGGGAGGGGCCACTAAAAAGTGGCTGGAGCTTTGACAGGAGGAAAATGGACACAAGTCCATTTTCTGTGGAGAGGGTCCAGAAAACACTCACTAATCTGAAGGTGGACAAAGCTATGGGGCTAGATGGGGTAAATACAATGGTGCTAAAGGAGCTCAAGGAGTTACTAGCTGCACCTCTGATGGACATACTTAGCAGATCACTGAAGATGGGTACGGATGAGATGGAGGACTGGAGAAGGGCAGATGTAGTCCCACTTCACGAAAGTGGTAGCAAGTAAGAGGCGGGCAATCATAGGCTTGTCAGCCTGATGTTGGTGGTGGGCAAGTTAATGGAAACACTATTAAAGGAAAGTATTGTGGAATATATTGTATCTAATTGATTGTAGGAAGGCAGCTGCAAAGGCCAACAAAATGCTGGGTTGTTTTGCAAGGGGTATATCCTCGAGGTACGGAGGAAGTGATTCTGCCACTGTATAGGTCATTAGTTAGACCGCACCTGGAGTGCTGTGTGCAGTACTGGTGCCCATATCTGAAGAGGGACATTAAGTTACTGGAGGGGGTGCAGCGCAGGGTGACAAAGATGATCAAGGGGCTGGGGGACTTATCATATGAGAGGAGGCTGAGGGAGTTGAACATGTACTCACTGGAGGAGAGGAGGGACAAGGGACATGATTGAAACCTTTAAGTACAGAAAGAAATAAACAAGACAGGTACAGAGGGCTGTTCAAAGTAAGGAGGGAGGGACACCAGGGGCCATGATATGAGACTGGAGGGAGGAAGGTTCAGGAGGGAGATGAGGAGACACTTTTTTTACAGAGAGAGTGGTGGCTGGGTGGGATGCGTTACTTGCAAAAGTGGTATCCAGTAGAATAGTGGATTGCTTCAAAAGGGGAAAGGACAGAACAAGGGGGAGGGTTAATCAAGGGGAAGAGTGGAAGGGAGGGGCAGCTGCAGAATAAGGGGTGCTAGCTGCACATTTGAGCAGACTTGATAGACCTCTAGGCCTTTATCTGCTGGCAAATTTCGTATGTTCATATGATTATAGGACACAAAGCAGCATGGTTTCACAGGGGAAAGGTCATGCCAAACAAATCTGATACATTTCTTTGACTGGGTAGCAAAGAAGTCGGATCAGTGAGCAGTGGCGAATATGACTTACCTGGATTTCAAAAAGGTTTTCAACAGCATTAGACACAGGAGAATGATAAGCAAGTTGTGTGACTTGTGGGTGGGTAATAAGGTGGCAGCCTGGGTAAGATTTTGGTTAGTGGATAGGACACAGAGGGCAGTGGTAAATGGAGATTGCTGTGAGGAAGGCAGGGTGACCAGAAGGGTACATCAGGTATCAGTGCTTGGACCAGTCCTCTTCAATGTCTTTACAAGTGAAATAGCAGAGAAACTGGAATGGACGGTCTGCCTCTTTCAGATGACATCAAAATCTTCAACAGAGTGGACACTCAAGAGAAATGGAAAGGATGGGCAGGGATCTGAAAAGACTGGAAGAGTGGTCAAGGGTATGGAAGCTGGATTATAATGCAAAAAAGTGCTAAATAATGCACTATAGGCCATAGAATCCCGGCAGCAGAGTACAAAATGGGCAAAGTGATACTGATAAAGACAAAACAGGAAAGAGACCTGGGGTAATCATACTGGATGATCTAAAAGTGGAGTGGCAAGGCAATGTATCATGGCAGTCAGAAGGGCTAATGGGATGCTGGGGTGCATAGGAAGGGGTATCATCAGCAGAAAGAGGGAGGTGGTGCTGCCCCATTTAGATCTCTGGTAAGACTACACCATGAGTATTTTGTCCAGCTGTGGAGAATACATCTCTGGGAAGACATAGACATAGTGGAGATAGTCCAGAGGAGGGCTATCAAAATGGTACAAGGTCTGCATCAGAAGCCCTACAAGGAGATGATAAAGGAGCTAAATATGCACACCCTGGAGGAGACAAGGAAGAAGCAGGATATGATAGGGACCTTTACACTTCTTCACAGGCATTATTTAGGTACAGGAGGTTAGTATTTTTCAGAGAAAAAGTTGCTGTAGAACAAAGGAGCATGCTATGAAACTGGAGGGGGTAAATTCAGGAGGGATGTGAAGAAATACTTCTTCACAGAAAAGGATTTGGATAGCTGGAACAGCTTTCCAGCAGAGGTAGTATGGGTGAAAACAGTGGTGGGGTTCAAAAATACCTGGGACAGGCACAAGGGAATCATAGAGATGAGGAAGTGGGGGGTGGGGAGAGTTTGCCATAGATCAGGTAGGGTCTGCAGCAAAAAAAGAAGCTTCAAAAGATGGGCAGACTGTGTTGGCCCAATGGCCCTTACCTGCCATCATATTCTATGTTTCTGTGTACAATGTTTACACTATGTGGCAATCGACTTTGGTTAGGAGATGATGACTCACTTAACTAAGCTACAGCTCCCCAAGCACTAACCATAATTCTTATAACCATTCACATTCCCTTTCATAGTATCTGCTCACAGTACCATGAGAGCGGTTTTGATAAACAGATGGGGACACTGAGGAGTCAGATATTAACTGCCTTACCCCTGTAGACTGCACTGGGGTACTTTCCCTGTGATCTTGCATTCTGTCAATGCTGTACATTACAACAGAAATACAATTTAATTCTGGGATTTCTTCCAGACTTCAGTCAGATGGGATAAGCAGTTTGCTAGCACTTACAGTTTTCAATACAACACTTTATCTCATTAAATTATGGTTTTCCCTTTTGTATCTGGCTGAGTTATACTTTATATAACTCACATAACTATTAAAGAGCAGTTTTTTTTCTCCCACAGCTGCTCTTCCAGAAATACAATACTGAACAGATAGAGATTTGCTTAGCGAAGTACTTGATGGTATTTTTTAACTTGAAACCTAAGTTAAATACTTTGTTGCATGACTACTGAACACACTGTAAATATGATTTATAGTGCAGCTCTGAGACATCACATATAAACACATTAATGCATACTACTGCATCACAAGCCTGACAGAGTTCACCAGTTGTAAAATGGAAGTTGTCACTCCTTTTCCTGATGGTAACAGAGATCCAGTCTGATTTAGTCCCACTAAGGCTGAAGCCCCTCCCAATGACAGACAGACCACAAGCTATTCTGGTCTGACTCACTCAGTTTTCTCTGTCCAATGTTGGTAGAATAAGTGCTATATTTCTATGTTTCTAAGTGTACATTTTATTTTAACCCACATCTGAGACATGGCACTACATGCAAGTCTGCTTTCCCCATTATGGCCTAGCCATAACCTTGTACTTGCTTTAGGATGCAGTTCTGTCAAATATATACTGTAGTCTTCATTTTGTTTTATAGTCTTCAGAGATTAACTGCTCAGACTCCTTGATTGTTTCAGCACATGCCACATTTAAAAGAACATATGACCATAGGAAAGATGCCAGCAGAATAAGACCTTGTGGTCTATCAAGTCTGCACACATTGCAGAGCCCCCATCATGAGCTAAGGACTCTGCTTCCTCCCCAACTGAAACCTCCACAATCCTATCTTTTCCTCTTTTGTCCTTGACTATGCCTTTCACTCCTGGCCCCTTTTGAAGCCATCCACTTTGTTAAGTGATACCACTTCCTCTGGAAGCCGATTCCACCCACCACTTCTGTAAACAAATGCCTCCTGGTTTCTCAATTGAATACCCCCCCCCCAGCATAAGGCTATGCCCCCTCTTATTGATATTTTCACTGAACTTACAGAGGCTCTCTCCTTCCATCCTATTTTTGTCTTTCTGAATCTCAATCATATCCCCCATCTCCCCCCTCTCAATCAGGGAGCACATGTTCAGGGCATCCAGCCTCTTCTCAGATGTCTTGCCCTGCTGACAATGAACCATTTTAGTCACCCTCCTCTGGACCACCTCCAAAAGTTTCATGTCCCTCCACAGGTATGGACCCCAGTACTGTAAACAATACTCCAGGTGCAGTCACAGCAGCAGCCTGTACAATGACAGTATGACCTTCTCCCTCCTGCAACTTATCCCCTAAGCCAGGGGTGGGCAATCTGCAGCCCGGGGATTACATGCAGTCCTCCCAGTGGTCAACATGTGACCCCCTTATCCATCCAAAAATATGCTAGGAGGCTCTGTGCAAAGCTAGACAAGGGAGATGAACTGAAGGCTGTGAATGTGATAGGCATGTTATATATAGCTTGTTTTTAATTCATATGTATAAATTTGGCTTGTGACTGTGGTAAATATGGGTCTTGCTGCCCTTGGGGGTGGTTGAGGGCCACACTTATTGCCTTCTGATTATCTTAGGTTGCCCACCCCTGCCCTAAGCTATTCAGGCTAGCATTCTGTTGACTTTTGCTGCTGCCTCCTTGTATTATGAGGAATTCTTCACATCATTAGTGATCAACAACCCCAGGTCTGTTTTTTTTTTTAATCTCAAGTCAAGTATACTTTATTGTTCAACTCGGTAATAGTCATTACACACTTAAAAAACAATTATGGCACCTTTTTATAAAATGAGTAAATACAATGACTTAAAAATACACAGCTACAAATAATTCAGCAAACAAATAACTTTAAGTTACTAAAAGCACTAAGTGCATTGTTACTGGTTTCTATCGGTTACAAATTTGCTTTTTGCTTTCCAGTGTTTGAATAGTGGAGAGTTTAATAACATATACTGTACCTAGAGCATAATAGAATTTCTAGCATGTTATATGTTTTTATGTTCAATTCTAGTCATAAAAATGGTATTGTATAGATTCCTTTGTAATCAGACTTTAGATGATGCTACTGTTCCTCAAGGAAACAATAGCATGTAAACAAGATGCCCTGTAACTGGGAATAATTTAGGCAAGATTTAACGTGTAGTCATGGTACATCCAAAACATCTGGACAAAGAAGGCTTTCAATAAAATGGTCATGAAATGCAATTACACAAAGGAAGATATCAGTACTTACTATTTAAAAAATATTGATCATTTTAGGTGTTGGAGAGTGCGAGTCATCAAGGTATATATCCACTTTACTTTAACATGACTTGAGTATGGAATTTTGTTTTTGAAATTTTCAGGGTAAAAGTGGCCTGTGCCAAGGTAGTGACTTGCTAATGTTTTGTGAAAAAAAAAACTGTTCTACAGTGATAAAATTTTTTCTGCTCATCCATGCTCAACAGGGCTTTTGGACAGCCCCCTGATATAAATGATAAAACAAAAAAAAAAAACATTGATTGTGAGGACTTATTTTTCGTGATTTATCCATTATGAGAAAATATATTGATGTTGACTACCACCATCTTCTTCTGTTTAAAAATTAGAAAAAAATGAAAATACATAAAAATGATACATTTTTAAAAAAACATACACCTTGACCTAAGTATATGGAAATTGTTTAACTAGATTCTGGTGTGAGTTTTTGAAAAATATGCCTGGAAATTATGTTTCTGGGCATCCAAAAATCCTGGGTGCTCAGCTTAGCAAAAGAAGCCATTCACCCACATTCTTTGTATGACAACAGTGGGACTTCCTTAGTTTGTGTAGCTGCAGCTGGAGTTGTTCTGCTGGCTTGAGTGGGAGCAGAGAGCCAGCGATTACATGATACCTCTGTCTGTCTGTCCATCGGTCTGTCTGTCTGTCTGTCTATCTATCTATCTATCTATCTATCTATCTATCTATCTATCTATCTATCAATATTGCATTTCCACCTCTCCCCTTCAGGTCACCTTCCCACCTTCAAAATGTTTATTTGAATATTAAATAGAGAATAAGCTGTCTTGGGTGCCAATCCCCAATACCACTTATCTTGACACCCTCCCCTCCAGGTTGCTCACCTCCCTTCTCATACTATATGTTGCAGCACTGGGGTACCCACCTCTGGTGCTGTCAAACAATATCCTGACACTGGAGTGCCCAATTCCCAATACCACTGGGGTTTAAACTTTTATTTATAATGATGTCATTTTTTATACTTTTACATCAACATTTCAACATAGCCTATTTGAAATCCTACCTCATGAACAAGGTAAGTGGAATTTTTCCAATCTGTCCTGAATGGTGAAGTTGTGGTTGCTGCATTAAATCATGTTTCAAGAAGGATTTGAACAGTTATATCTACCAGATTCACAGAATGGGGTCATACAAAGACTGTGTTGAACATTTGGTATAAAATATATAACAATTACCCAGTTGTGAGTGATCATTGAAATATTTCAATGCTCACTCATAACTTCACTAATTGGTTTAATGTTTTTCCACCAAACTTTGAACATAGCCTCTATGGGACCCCACCTCATGAGCAAGACTGGTGACATTTCTCAAATCCATCCCAAAAAGTGATTTTGTAGTTGTGCCATGAAATCCCATGTCTTGTGGAAGTTTGAAAGTTTCACTTACTGGGTTCATGAGGTGAGGTGATAAGAAGACTACACTGAAAATTTGGCATCAAAATATGGTAAAACAACCAAGTTATGAATGAACATTGAAATATTTCAACATTCAGTCAAAACTTCACTAATTTGCAATATATATATATATATATATATATATATAAATATACATTTTTTTTAATTTTTCTCCCTTTTCATGTCCAGACCTGGGACTCCAGTAGACTCGTATGTGCACGTGGATGGAGGTGTAAGCCACATGTGGTGCACCAGTTCAGCCCCTTCTGCCCCACTCCTGGCATTTTTGCCACCGCATCCCCTTGTCTATGCTTCCAACCAGACCTCCACCCAGTGGGAATGGAACTATGGGGGGAGCAGACAACTACCCCTGGGAGGGGAAAGCTGACTACTGACCAAACCCAGGTCACCAGTGTAGCGTAAGGTAAGGCGTCCAGCACCTTAGCCCTAAGTGCCACTGGGCTGGCTTACTAATTTGCACTAGTTTGACTTTAATCTTCCAAACTTTCAACATGGCCATTTTCACACCACTTTATAAATCTGATAATTATTGTTTTTCAATTCCTGGATGTGATGCATTTTTGCACATGTTGTGGAAAATGATGTTTCAGTCAATATTTTATAAATGCCACATGTTATGTCTATAAGGGGAACTCATAAAATGATTATTTAGAAAATTTGGAGCCAAAATTAAAACAAACAAACAAAAAAAGAAATAGGCATAGTGCCAATTTTTACACCAGCAGGTAGTGCTTTGTGATACCGTGGCATAAGCTGAGCTTGAGAATGAGCTCAGTGACCCAGCTGGTTGGTTTGATGCTGGGGAACAGTGCTGTCATGAAATACCACCCCCTTCTCAGCCTGGGAAGGGCAGGTTCAGGGTTGTTTGCATGAGCTCAGGTAATATTTAGTAAAGAGAACCCTTCTGTTGGCACAGGACCATGCACTTCTGCATGAGTGGGGCCTGTGCTTTGGCTGAGAGATGAACTATTTGCCCTGTGCATCTGTATCTGCAGCCACTTAAAAGTGCATGCAGTTCACCAGACAGCCCCATGACAGCCCATGAATTCCTGACATCCCTTCCTGCATGAAAGTGCAGGGCCCACAGTGCCCTCTACATCTGTAAGTGGATGGAGTTTTTCCTTCATATGAGGGACCTACATGAATGACAATATGATTCCACTCTCTCAGAAAGAAAGGAAATTCCTTGCAAAAAATGAATAAATGCACCACTTAGTGTTCAACTTAATTCCACAAAAGTTGAGAAATGTGGTGTTAGAGTTTACAACCCTAACTCCCCACCCCCAACCCCCAAGCAACAAAACGAAAAAGACATTGAGTTGGATATCCAGTGTCTTGGAGAGTCAGTGGTGGAGTCTTCATTGGGGTTACAAACCTAATGCCACACCCTCCCCCTGAGCATACAAGGATCAGTAGTATGTATTTTCTTCACACAGGGTCCTCAGGGCCATGTATGAAGCAAGTTACAACAGATTCTGTTGGCAACATGTAATAAGACATTCTTCTTTACCTTTGAAGAGTGTATCATTATGAGGCACTGACTTGGAGCAGTATTTTGTGCTTCAGAAAGGATGCTACAGGGCCAGTCCAGTGGCACTGAGGGCTAGGGTGTTGGATGCCACACCTCTTACCATGCCGGGACCCAGGTTCGGGAACAAGCCTGGGCTGCTGGGGGTCAACAGGGGGGAGAGAGGATTGAGGGTCTGGAGGACTGCTCTCCTCCCTCAGGAGGGAGGGCTTGCCATCATGCTCATTGATCACCCTCTGGTTGTAGCCAGGAAGAGATGCAGGCAGGGAGGCAGTTCGCCGATGCATGTCATTGCTAGGGAGGGGGGCGAGGAAGAAAAGGAGGGAAAAGTAACTGGCAGGCTCCATGATGGCCACACCAGCACCCCATTCTGGCTCTCCTGATATCTGGATTTTGTTCCAGGAGTGAGGGAGAGCTGGCACCTTTTTGCATTGGCCCTGACATGGGGTAACCCATGGGGGATCTAGGGGATGTTGGGTGAGGAAATGGTGAGGCCATATAATGAGTCCCCTCTGAAGGGGGGGGCCATAGCCTCCTGCTAAGCTCACAGGTGAAAAACACCTCTATGGAAAAAAAAAAGAAAGGAGGCTAGAGGTTGGGGGAAAGGGGGAGCAATAGAGTTGACAATCTCAAGAAAGACCCCACCACTGACTCTGATGATCAAAAACTCTAATGTTTTTACTTTTTGTTGTGGAGGGTGGGTTGGTAATTAGCACTGGAAACCCTAACACCACATTTATCTTCAGTTGACCACGGTGCAGGGTGCATGGGAGAGTGGTTGTTTTGTGTTTGTTTTGTGGCTAAAGGCCACACTTTATTAAAGGGGACTCTGTGAGTTTAATTTTGCCTTTTTTTCTCTTTCCTTGAGCATCTGGTAAGGTGAAAAGGAGCTGCGGTACCTGGGACTTGTGGGGCATAGGACACACCGGAGGACAAGGGGAATGGCCATGGCTATAGAGAAGGGAAGTGCCTGCATTTTGTTTTCTTTGGAGGGGCTGGTAACCATTTGTTGGGGATAAGGAAATGGGTTACTGGGGAAAGAGTGGGGCTGATTTTCTCCACTGGTAGTGACAATGCTGGTTATTTCCACCATCCCTCCCCCAACCAACCCTCCCCTGGCTACTCCTGCTTTATGGGGTGGGTGCAGAGCCATGATTAGTGAGGTAATTAGGTAGTGCTCATTAGAGAAAGGTAATGGGGGAACAGAGCAGTATCAACTATTGTATGTTTACATGTTGTTTTGGGATAAAACTGGAAAAGGGAAAGAAGGGGCTGAAGGCAGGGTGACAATGCAGATACCTAAAATGAGTGGAAGTCCCTGGAGATGGGGTGGGCAGACTTCAGGTGGAGAGGCAGAAGGGAGGTGGATACAGGCTACATATTCAGGAGGCAATGGGGTTAAGATAGTAGTCTGCAATGTCTGTGGGGCAGGTATCTTGTTGGGAATCACATGGAGTGCTGGGTGGTGCTTGGCATGTAGACAACTGGAGCAGATAAGGGTGGAGATAAATTGGCTAAAGAGGGAGCTGTGGGGAGGGAATGGGGTGCACGGGAGAGTCAACCTGGGATCAGGAATCCATAGAAAATCTACCATGGGAGCATAGGTAGCAGTCTCAGGGCAGATAATGAAACTAAATCACCACTACCACAGGAAACTAGGGGTACCAAGTCAGGGGACTGGATAAAGACTAGGGGTAGGGGTGGTACTACACCACACACAGGGGGTAAAGGAAATTCCCATGATACAAAACAAGGGGACCATAAGGGTATGGAAGAGGTCTCGAATAATAGTTTCTTTGTGCCACACTGGATTCTCAGATGGGAGGGTGCCATGTAGGTAGGGGTGGAGGAGGCGGAAGTGGTAGTAACACTGGGGTACTGATGGAGCAAGTAAGGGGAGCAGGACAATGGTGTATGGCAGGGAGGGAGAGGGGTCTGACTTGCTTCACAGATTGTCTGATACTATAGAGAGGGAGGGGGAGCAGGGGGATGCCAGAAAGGAGAAGGAGCCAGAATATGGGTGTAGGTGGGTGAGGGAGGTGCAGGACACTGGTGAGGCAGAGGGCATCTGGCAAATGCATGATGAAGGTGCAGGTAAGGACAGACATCGGAGAACTGGAGGATGGGCAGGGATGGAGCAGGAAATGGAATGAAGTGTCTTAGTCCTTGGGGACTCTGTTCTGAAAAGGGTGAGATGGGGAGGGAAACACAGATGCATTGTGGGTGGAATGCATACCAGGCATGACAGCAGGGAGGGTGGGGCCATTTATTCAGAGGTGGACAGGAAGAGAGAAGGAGAAGCCCCACATCTTAGTGCACCTAGGCACAAATGACTTGGGGGGGGCACAGTTGAGGATGTTCAGGAGAGATTCAAGGAGTTGGGTAAGCTGTGTGAGGAGGTGGGGTCCTCGGGTGCTTTCTGAGAGGTACTCCCCATAATCAGGGCAAGTACTGTGAGGAAGCAGAGGATTGCAGGGTTTAACACATGGCTGGGAGCATAGTGTCAGACAAAAAGGGTATGAGCTGGTGGAGTGGTGGGGCACAACTTGGGAAAACGGAGCTATGTATGCCTGGGACAGACTACACTTGAGTGGAGTAGGGTCAGGAGTCTTAAAACAGAGGCAGGGAGAGTACATAACAGCCAGGGTGACTTTAAACTGAGTGCGGGGGGGGGGGTAGACACTATAAAAGGTATCAAAGCCAGGGAAACCTCTGGGCCTACCCCCCAGAGCAGCAAAAAAGGGTCAGAGGAATATCCAGCCAAGGTGGGCACTAAGTGCGATCAAACAAGGATAGTAGGGGAAGCAAGAAGGGAACACGGCAGGGAAGGGACAGGGGAATACCCAAATAGGACTGGCCTTAAGGGTGAGCTAATAGGGACTGAAAGGCAGGGCTCATTCTGGAGGGTGGTCTCCTTGAACGAAAAGAGCTTAGGGAACAAAGCAGCTAAGTTGCAGACTCTGATTGCAGAGGGTGACGTAGACATAGCTGCCACCACCAAAACATGGGCCACCCAATACCAG
Source organism: Neoceratodus forsteri (assembly GCA_016271365.2). Lineage (NCBI taxonomy): Eukaryota > Metazoa > Chordata > Ceratodontiformes > Ceratodontidae > Neoceratodus > Neoceratodus forsteri. The sequence goes on along the minus strand of CM057455.1, from coordinate 607,070,625 downwards.
GATGGGGTACTTAGTAATCTCAGGATACAGGCTATACCAAAAGGACAGGGTGAAAGGGAAGGGGGGGTAGCCTTCTATGTTAGGGATGAAATAGTGTGTAGTATGGAGGGGGGGGCAGGGTGGAAGCATTATGGCTGATGATCCAGGTCTGTCTCAAAAGGGAGGAGGGTTAGATTGGGGGTACTGTACAGGCCACTCTCTCAGATGGAGGACATCGACACAGAACTAGCACAGCAGATAAAGAAGGTCTGTGGGAAGGGGGACACCATGACTGTTGGGGACTTCAATCTGTCAGGGGTACAATGGAGCACCCCATCCACCTTGAACACTAGGGAACAGGTCATCCTGGATGCTGTCCAAGACAGCTTCCTGGTCCAATTGGTTAAGCAGCCAGCTAGGGAAGGTAACAGTCTAGACCTTGTACTAACCAATGCAGAACTTGTCAGGGAACTGGGAGTGGAGGACCCATTGGCAGGGAGTGACCACCACACACACTGTGGTTCTCCCTTAGTAAGGAGAAGGAGGCAGCCAAGACCAAGACAAAGGTGCTAGACTTCAGGTGGGCTGACTCTGGCAAGATGAGGCTTATATTGTCGAAGCACATAGCCATCATTGGCCTACACATAAATGCTAACCAGAGGTGGGAAGTAATCAAACTCAGGCTAGTGGAGGCCACTAACTTGTGCACAAAGATACAGAGTAAAAAAGGCCAGGGCCAGGAAGCCAAGCTGGATCAATAGGAAGGTGTTAGCAAGGGTTAGGGAAGAAAGAGTAGCCTTCATGAAATGGCTGAGATCCAAATGTGGGGAGGACAATGAGGAGTATCTGAAGAGATCTAGGGAGGTGAGCAGGGTGGTCAGGACAGCCATGACTTCAAGGTAGCTAATGCTGGCACAGGGTATAAGGGAAGGGGGTAAGTAATTTTTCAAATACATAAGTGAGAGAAGACGCTGTAAAGATCAAATAGTAAGAATAAGAAAAGGTGAAGAGTGAGCAGAAAAGTGGGATGAGAAGGCAGAAGAACTCAATGAATACTTCTGCTCTGCATTTAACAGGGAGAAGCGAGGGTCAATGCCACAGGGGGTGGGCAGGGAGGGCAAAGGAGGGATGGATTTAATGGATGGTGAGATGGTGAGATCCTGGTGAGCAGAGTGTTGGAGGGCCTAAGGGCCCTGCAGGTTTATAAGGTGCAGAACCAGACGGTATAAACCCCAGGGTTCTGAAGGAGATGGCAGAGGTCCTGGCGAAGCTTCTTGCAAACTTGTTCAATGCCTCCCTGGGAACTGGATGAGTGCCACAGGACTCGAGGATGACACATGTGGTGCCCTCCACAAAAGTGGACCCAAGGATGAACCAGGAAACTATAGGCTTGTCAGTCTAACGTCCATTGTGGGGAAGCTACTGGAGACTATACTGAAGGAAAAGTTAATAACTTTTGGAGGTGGACAGACTCTAGGATGACAGACAACATGGATTTGTCTCTGGTAGATCCAGTCAGACAAATCTGATTGAATTCTATGACTAGGTAATCAGAGTACCAGGCAGGGGCCGAGCAGTGGATGTCTTGTACTTAGACTTCAGCAAGGCCTTCGATTCTGTACCACATGGGAGGCTGCTTAACAAATTGAGTAACCTGGGAGCAGGGGAGAAATTGGTGAACTGGATAAAAAACTGGCTTCAGGACATGTAGCAGAGAGTGGTGATGAGAGGGGAACTCTCAACACCAAGAGCTGTAACCAGTGGAGTACCACAGGGCTCAGTACTGGGTCCAGTGTTGTTTAGCATATTTAGCAGACGTCTTGCATGGCATTAAGTGCTGCATTCAGTACTGCCCGGCAACGGAACCATGAGACCGGCTGCTTGTCCCTACCTCCAACCGCGAAAGCCGTAATTTGCCGCTACAGCCCAGACATTGACAAACCAAGATAGTCTCAGAGGCCCCTGATAGGTCTGCTGTCAGAGGCTGCCTGCCGTGTTTCATGCCCAGGTAGTAGTACATGAGCCCAGCTGCATGGTAGTGCCCTGAGCTGCCAAAGCCATAAGCCATTTCTGTGCTCTGAGCTGCAGATAGCAGTTCTCTTGGCGTGGTCCTAGCTTGCTCTTTTCAGATCCTCAGGCCTCCTCCACTCCATCCCCCCCCCCGCTTCCTTTTACTACGTCTGCCAGGGACCAACAATTAGCTCTGTCCATGCGCCAGTACCCGCTTTAGCCTTTTGCCTGCTATATTCTACTTCAGAACAATGTTTTATTCGTTGCACTTTGACTAGTATCCACATTGTTATCCTAGCCTCATAGCTTTGCTCCACTGTCTTTGCAATTGTACTGTTTATGTTATCACCCTCAGTATGTTTTTGTCTTGTACTCTCCCAGGTCGTGCCTGAAAGTAGTCACCTGTTGGCTAGTGCACTTACCTGGTTAACAAAAACTAAATAAAAATAAAAAATAAAAATTAAGAGCAAGGTCAGCCTTTTTTGCAGATGACATGAAGATCGGGACAGTAGTGGATGATGCAGAGGGTTGGTGGGGACTGCAGGGGGATCTAGTTAAACTTGAGCACTGCCCAGAAACATGGTAGCTGGAGTTTAATGCAAAGAAGTGCAAAGTCTTGCAACTTGGGAGCAAGAAACCCAAAGAATGGTTATTGGTTCGGGGGGTGCAGTTGTCCACTACAGCAGAGGAAAAAGATCTGGGGGTGGTTACAATAGGGAGCATGAACCACTCAGCAAAGTGTAAGAAAGCAGCAGCCAAAGCCAAATAGATGTTGGGGTGTATAGCAAGAGAAATCACCTCCAGGCATGGGGAGGTCATCCTGCCACTTTACGGATCACTAGTGAGGCCACACTTGGAGTACTGCATTCAGTACTGGCACCTCTTCTTGAAGAAGGATGTCAAATTGCTAGAAGGGGTTTAACGCAGAGCAACCAGGATGATCCTTGTCCTGGAGGACAAACCCTACAAGGAGAGCCTGAGGATACTCAGCATGTACTCCCTGAAGGATCAGAGGAATAGGTGGGACAGGACAGAAACCTTCAAATATATGAACACTGTTAGACACACATACACTGTTAGACACACACACACACAGTTCTGTCCGCAAAACTGCAGGCCCTTTTTGTGGTCTGCACTTCTGCAGCTGTAGGTGTAAGATAAACACACTGATCTCTGGCAGCTGAACTGCAGGTGCTGCAAAAACCTTGATATCAAAATTGCAACAGCACTTCTGTCTGTATAAGCGAATCCAGTGGCCAGGATAGAGTTAAGGAGAACACATGCAAGTCCATGAAGATAACACATTAGTGTTACTGCATTTGTGTAATCTAGAAACAGTTGTATGTTGTTTGACTTGCTACCATCAAAATGAGGGACCACCTCTGGTACTGTGCTAAATCATCTGGCAAACCTCAAGACTGGCAAGCTTATAAAACCGCAAGAAATTCCTGCACTCGGGCCATCTGCAAAGTGAAACATAATCACCATAGGGAGCAGCTTACTAACAAATGGGGTGATAGAAAGAAATTCTGGTCAAATTTTAAAGACATAACTGGAAAAGACCCAAAGAAGACACCAACTATGATAAATCTTGATGGCTCTCACATCCTGGAACCACTCAAAATTGCAAATACATTTAATGATGCCTTTGCCTATCTAAGCAGTGTCCTACCACAATATTTCTTTGATGATACATTCTTAAAGTCTGCACACCAGCAGCAGAACAAGACAGATGATGACCCTCTATTCTACTTCAAACATGTCTCTACTGCCCAAGTCAGGAAACTACTGTGCAAAGTGCTGGGTAAGTCACAGCATAGTGGTGACTCCCAAGACCTCAAACTAATCGCACTTACCGCAGAGGAAGTACTCCCACCTATCATAAAGATTCTTAACATCTATCTGTCATTCTCTCAGTTCCCACATGTTTGGAAAACAGCCATTGTTACACCAGTTCATAAAGCTGTGGACCGTGTGCTACATAGCAACTATAGGCAGGGCCCCTACTTTTCTGCTGCACAGTGGGACCAAGTTCTGAGGCAAGACTACCATTTGCCGCAGAACTTCTGCGGCGGTGGTTTGTAATTTCTGAGGAAGTTCTGCGGCATTAACAAACTACCACATCACGGTGTCAGCTTGTCATCCTGACTTCACTTTCATGGCAGTGGTTATAGCAATCAGGATGGTGGAAAGCACAGTAGCACTAGTTCAAAAAATAACAGACTTACAAAAATAATTTTATGCCTAAAAAGGCAAAAAAGTTGTCTCTCCCTTAAGGTCCTAACCTGCTGCATAAATGACATATGCAGAGGGGATCTTATGTGATAAATAAGGTATTTCTGCATGCATGCTATCTATCTCACTAATGAGGTTTCCACTGTTTATCACTTATATATTTGTATGTGCTTTCTACAACACTCATGAGGGTCCCACTGTGTATCATTTATATATTTATATGCAATTTGTAACATACATACAAATATGTGTGTGTGTCTGTGTGTGTGTGTGTGTGTGTGTGTGTGTGTGTGTGTGTGTCTGGTGAGAGACAGAGATACTGTATGTGTGTGTGTGTATATATATATAGTGTGTGTATATATATATATATATATATATATATATTTATTTTTTTTTTTTTTTTTATTTCCATGAACTTGCATCCTCATTTCTATGGGTCCCATTTGAAATGGAATAGAAGAGTTATTGCAAAACTCATTTTTCATGTCAACCTGTTTTCCCTGACACACTGTGTAACACCATCAGGCCATGACATGCATGTGAACCGATTGTGAGATACAGCTCTCCAGTCCATCATAATGTGTCCACTATGTGACAGAACACTGCACCATACCTTCCCAGGCTCCGAGCAGTGATGTGTTCCACCAGTCCTTGTGCTGCCCAGCCAGCTCCCAGAGCTAATCTCTGAACCTGAGTTGCTGGCACGGAAACACAGCATGCTACCCTCTGGCCCAACAGCAGTCCCTGCACACAACATTTCTCCATAACTTTTAGGTGATTCTATCAACCAATGACAATATGTAATCAATAACCCTGGCAAAAATGTGTACAGTGCAATTGTTTATTTAACAGGTCTATTCTTTCAATAGGTCTACACATTATTATAAACCACTTTTCTGGTCACAATGACATTATTTTTCTTAAAAATTACAGTTAAATTCATTTTACCAGTTATTCATTTCAGATGGCATCTCTATACCTTAAAGGCACAAATAGGTTTGTACAAAGTGAGGTATGGACTTAACAGGTCTGTGCTATTGACAAGGTTTTGTTTAAGTTGGCCCTAGTGCAATAATGTAAGACTGAAAACTGTATTAGCTGCAGTGCAGGTTGAGCAAATATCACCATGCATGATGTGCTGTGCCACCGTCTCTGGCAGTGGGAGCTGTGGTAGATAAGTGACTGTTCATTTCTGTTGCAGAATGCAGCCATTTCATTAGCTAATGTATGATATAGCAATGATAACATCACATTCTGAGCATATAGGGGGGTTTTGGATATAAAAAGAGGGGAAGGGAACCAGATTCTATGGATAAACAGAAATATTAATAAAAAAAATCACCAAAAGCGAATTCTATGACACCACAAGTTCCTGCGGTAGATTGCAAGTTCTACTTGAAATTCTGCGGCAGAGATTCTAGGGGCCTTGACTAGGCCTATATCAATTCTCCCTCTTCTGTCATAAATACTCGAGAGAGCAAATACTCCCTACAGTGTGAACAACAACATGGCTTCAGGAAAGGACACAGCACTACCACTGCTCTTCTAGAACTCACCAGCTCTGTCCACCAATCTAGTGACCAAGGCAACCTTGTGGGGGCAGTCTTTATAGACTTAACTAAGGCCTTCGACATGGTTAATCACCAGCTCCTCCTTAAACAACTCTCTCTAACTGGCCTCTCCCCTGATTTACTGTCCTGGTTTGCAAGCTATCTTGGTGACTGATCACAATGTGTGAAGATTTCCAACGCTATTTCTCTGACCAGAAACCAATTTGGTCTGGTGTACCCCTGGGCTGAATTTTGGGTCCCCTTCTCTTCAGCATCTTCATTAACAATCTACCATCTGCCTGCCACCTGTGCACACTGCTCTATGCAGATGACGCTGTCCTTTTTGCAAGCCACCCTGACCTGCACGTGCTTGAAAGCAACCTACAGAATGGTTTCCTGGATGTTGAGCACTGGTTCTCCAAAACAGAAACTAGTGCTAAACTACAAGAAGACAAAAGTCCTGTTGTTCTCCTCTGTCTGCAGTAGATATATAGGTCATGCTTTCACTATCAGAAATAACCAAGGTGACCCCCTTGAATAAATACAGTACTTCAAGTACCTTGGGGTCACCCTCAATAGTCACCTCACCTATATATCCCACACTGAAAATGTTGCCAGAGCCGTCAATGCTAGGATTGGTTTTCTCTATCAACTCAGAAAGTGTCTAACACCTGAAGCTCTCAGTCTGGCAATTCACAGTTCAGTTCTCTCTATTCTCGACTATGGCCTTGTCATTTACATAGCTGCTACTGATACCACTCTCAAAAGACTCAATATTGCACTAAACAAGTCTTGTAGACTCCAAACTGGGGCATCACACCTCACCCACAATTGCGATCTCTATAAACAGACTGGGTGGCTCAATCTATAACAGAAAATTAAATACCACACCTGCCTTCTCACAAAAAAGATTCTCCTTGGGTCCATGCCGATGGGACTGTGTTGTCTACTTCACAAATCTCCAAAGACTCAACACACGTACACCTCATCCATTGAACTCCTACTAGTCCCAAGGTGCTTGACCAAGCAATGCCAACGCGCTTTTTGTAGCATAGCTCCTTCCTGGTTCAATGGTGTCCATAATAGTCTAGCTAACCTTACTAATCTTGGAGAGTCCAAGCATAAACTCTGAACTCACCTCCTAACTGAAACCTCCTGTGATTGCTCCACCTAACTTTCCAGGTCCCTTTTCAGGATCTCCTCCATTCTATCCCCCTCCCTTTTTTCTTCTGGACCTCCCCTCACTGCTGCTACCTTTATCACCTCTGTCATACCACCTTTCTCTCTGCCTTTTCACCTCCCCCCTCTTCCCCCTATCTCTCTCTCTCTCTCTCTCCCCTCTTTCTAGTCTTCTTCCTCCCCCCTATTGTTATTGCAATATAACAAGGCTGCCTGGCTGCTCCTTTCCCTCCTGGTTCTTCTAAGGAATTCTAGAGGTCAGGGGTAAGGGGAAATAGACTTCTAGGAAAACAAACTGAACTTACAAGCTCAAATGGGCAGACTAGGTGGGCCATAGGCCCTTATCTGCCGACACTGTCTATGTATCTATGTATCTATGTATCTTCCTCTACTTCTCTATCCCCCCTGTCTCTGATCAAGTTTTGCTTGATGTGCACATAATTAGAAGCTAATTGTTCTATACTATACTATATATAGGATAGTGCATGGGGAACGGTTGACAACAGGGCTATTCTTCCACTGAGTTGGCACTATGACAGCGGCTTTCTCGAGGCGCGGCTCGGGTAAGCCGTTATCATAATTAATGAATGTGAAGAACCTATTGCCAACGTTCCCCTACTTCTTTATAGTGTATGGTGGAGCAGGCGTTTTCTGACAAAAAAAAAACAATCAATGCCCTGTGCTCGTCGTTGTCTCCGAGGAAGCTATGGATCTGCCGAATGTCATTCTGGTTTTTTTTTGCCATTTTTCTATTCTGCTCAAGGATGAATGTATCCCGCTCAGAAAGCGGCTTTGAAAGTACCTCCGACGACATTGCTGCTAACGCTATCTGTAATGTCAAATCATTGAACTCTAACTGTCAAATTGTGCTTGAGGACATGGTTTGTGACGTGCGCAGTGCAGTGAGACTAATAGTTCTGCTGCTCTGTGATCGTCACTACTGTGTGACTACAAGGTTTAGAAAACGATCGATTTCGGTGGAGAACGACGTTCCACCATACACTATAATGTAAACACTACATGCTCTGAAATATTCTGTATAAATTGTCTGTTTCCCTGTATCTGTATGTAACCCTCCCTACTGACATGGAACCTTTGTAAATGAGCTGCCTGGTGCTCAAAGGTATTTGTAATCCTAGAATGAAAGGACTTAGATGATGATGGGTGTCTGTGGTTGCTTGTGTGGCCATGTTTTTTGATGCATGGAAGGTGAGGAGTTAAGGTTGGAAACCTTAATGACACATTTCCCAACATTTGTGATTTTTAAGTTGAACCCTAACTGGTGCAATAACACAGATTTTTTGCAATGAAGTCCCTTTCTTTTTGAGATCGTTGAATCATGTCCTCATTCACACAGTTGTTTTCAGAACTGGTATGAACAGAGGGCCCTGCAACAAGGGAAGAGTCTTACTCTGGGAATGCGTTTGTATGTAACCTATGTTATATTTGGAAAATCTGATAAAATACTAATTGCAAGACAAAAAAGGGAAAAGTCCATCTGTCTACGGTGTATAGGGCCTTTTGAGTCATGCTCTTCTATGTGGCAACAGATGTCAAGAATTTGTGGGGCTGTCTGATGGGCTGCATAAGCCAGGGCCTTCTAGGCCCTGAGTTTCCATGTGGTCAAAGATATAGATTCTCAGGGCAATGAAACACAGAAACATAGAACTTGCTGGTTGATAAGGACCTTTTGGCCCATGTAGTCTGTCAATGTGTCCCTGCCTATTCATCACAGATCCTACTTAATATCTTACCCATTCACCCACCTCCCTTTCCCTAAGATTCCCTTAATGTCTATCCAATGAGTGCATCTGTCAGCCAAGGTGCTGGGCCTCTGGTCCCAATGAGTATAGAGGTGCATGGCCCTATGCCAAGAAAAAATTTGAATGACAACACAATTGTGTAAGTCTAGTGTGGTTCTCTCTTTTCTATCTTTTTCCTCACAAATGTACCATCTGACTGTTGCATTACTTCAAGTTGCCCAACTAGATACCCCCAAATTGAAATCTGCGTAATTTTTCTTCACTTGCCAGGAATGGGAGGAATAACATTTTCCAACTAGGGTCACTGACTCCCACAACATTTTGACCCTCCCCATAGTGCATCTTAATCTCTGAGAGGTATCATTTTTTTAGTTGGATGACCTCCACTGTGGGTAACAACTACAGACATTTTTGAACCTTCACCATACTGTACCTTCACGCCTGAGAGGTATTATTGTTCCACACGTAGCTAACATATTTTCATCAAATGCCATGCATTGTTGAAAGGGCTACTACTTAGCTATAAATAAATGAATGCAGGAGATAATTGGACTATCATTTAGTGGCATGGATGATGGGGGCACAAAGACAGGTAGACAAGTGCAGGTAATCAAAATGGTAGCGGGTGATGGTGATGTATATGGCCATTTTGATGCCAAATGTCATGTCCTTCAAACTAAATTCTGTAACACAAAGAATAAAAGGCCCTAGTAGCAGGGAAGACCCAAACTTAAAATTTTGAGGTTGCTAAAAAGAAATGAGAAATTAATTGTAATGGCATACAGGACCCCTTTTCACAGGCAACTAACATATTTTTCCCCAAATGGCAAACATTGTACAAAAGGTGACTAATTAGCTTTACATAAATGTAGGGATTGATGTGTCCATCAGTTAGTCTCATACTTAATAGGACACAACAATGACAGGTAGACAAGGGCCCATCATCAAAATGATAGGAGTCGATGGCAACATACGTGGTCATATTGATGCAAAAATTCCATGTCCAAACCACTAATGTGATACAAGCCTAAAAAAGTATCAGGTAGTTCTACTCCCAATAAGAATCACTTAGATGAAGCATAAAAGGCCCTGGTGGCAAGTGTGACCCAAACTTAAAATTTTGAGTTCATGGTAAAAATTTGAAATTCTCAATAATGGCTTCTGGCACCCCATTTTCACAAGCAACTAACATATTTTCAACAAATATCATACATTGATAGAAAGGGTTACTAATTAAATTTAAATAAATGCAATGGCTGATGGGTCAATTATTTAGTGTCTTGGATGATAATGGGTCCAAAGACATGAAGGCAAGGGCACTTAATCAAAATGATAGGCCACCATAGCCACGTATATAGACATATTGCTGTCAAACACCATGCCCAACCTACTAATATGATGCAAACCTAAAAAGATGTCAGGAAGTACTACTTCAAATAAGAATCACTGGGACAAAAACTAAAAGTCTCTCCTGGCAAGGAGAATCCAAACTTAAGATTCTGAGTTACTGAAAAAAAAATGAACTTCACTATAATTGCTTCTGAGACCCATTTTCATAGACAGTTAAAGAAATTTCATAAAATGCCATACATTAGTAGAAAGGGCTATTAATTAGCTTCAAGTAAATATAGGGGTTGAAGGGGTCATCGTTTAGTGTTATGTGGGATAGGGGCCTCAAAGACAGGTAGGCAAATGAACAAAATCAAAATAATGGGGAGTGAATGCGACACATACTGTATGGCTGTATTGATTCTAAACTCCATATCCAACCCAATAACATGATACAAGCCTAAAAAAGAATCAGACTGGACTACCTTAGATAGGAATCACTTAGACAAGGAATCAAGGGCCCTGGTGGCAAGCATGACTCAAACTTAAAACTTTGACTTCCTAAAAAGAAATTCACTGTAACGGTTTCTGAGACCTGTTTTTATGGACAAATAATACATTTTTACCAAATGCTATGCATTGACAGAAAGAGCAACTAATTAGCCTCAAATAAATGTAAGGATTGATGGGTCCATTATTTAATGTTACTGGTAGTAGATGGCTCAATGGCAAATAGGCAAGAGCTCATAATCAAAATGATAAGGGGTGATGGCAACACACTGTATACAGCCATATTGATGCCAAATACCATGCCCAACCCATTAATATGATACAAGCCTAAAAATAGTATCAAGCAGCACTACTTCATATAAAAGTCAGTGAGACAAAAAAATGCCTTGGTGGCAAGGGGGACCCAAACTTAAAATGTGGAGTTAATGGTAAAAAATAGAAATTCATTAGAATAGCTTCCCGGACTTCATGTCGTAGGCAACTAACATACTTTCACAAAATACCTTACACTGATAGAAAGGGCCACTAATTAGATTTAAATAAATGTTTTTGGTTGATGGGTCCATCATTTAGTGTCATGGGTGATGAGGGGGTCCCAAAGACAAATAGACAAGTGAATGTAAACAAGGCTATTCCAACATTGAGAGAAGCTATAAAATTTGGTCAAGGAATGGCATATAAGCAGGGCAAAAACATCTGAGTTAGGTTGGTGTATAGCCTTTAACCAGAAAATAGACCCCCAGTGAGTAATTGGTTACCACCACTACCATGCAATACCCATGTCTGTAGACATTGCAAGTTTTGCCTGTTTATTTTGAAGTGTGACACTTTTACAGGAGTAAATGTCTCTAAAACACTTGAGACAAGATCATGTTTTAATTGCACAACATCAAATTTGGTATACTTGGCTACTTGCAAATGTGGGGTGATTTACATGGGCAAAATCACAAGGTCTTTTAAGGCTCATGTTGGTGAACATCTTAGGAGAATAGCCAGAGAAGATACCCTCAATGCATTATCTAATCACTGTGGAGGCAAGGGGGGATGGTGGCAGCCATAAGTTTACATTTTTGTGATTGAGAAGGTGGGGGTGGGGCCACAAGGGGGAAATCTTGAACTGAAAATATTATAGTATGTGCTAGTACAAGAGCTGTTTTCATGTTGTGAATGTCCATGTTAAATTAATTAGGATGTGTGTTTTTCTTTTCACTAGAGTGTGGAGGATTTGAGGAATAATTGTCCCCTAGAATTGGAGGAATACATGCTAATGGAAATCTGGATGTTGATGGAAGTAGTGCCTTAATTTATGCTCTATGCCATGATGTCCTTTTGCATTAATTAACATACTGTCATCCTAAAGCTTTTAATGTTTTATGTAATTATTCACTTTAGCACTTTTTAGATTATAGTTGCTCTGAGTATATTCACCTGTCACTTCAAGGACTGTGTTTAAAAACTCTGGGTTTTCTGCAATCCCCCTTCCCTTGATGACCCATTACTTGCAAATCCAGTCAAGGTCTCTGTTGTCCTGATTCTGCTGGTGATTTGCTTTTATACTTTTTGTATAGCAATAAATCATTTTTGTAATATAGCAGTGTGTGATGACGGATTTGTTGCTTGCAACTTTAACATTATAACATGCAAGAAAAATGAAGTGCTGTGATTTCCTAAAGCACCAGAACAATTGTGAATTATCTACACATAATTACATGCCTGCACTTCTTTCAGCATACCATCCTCTCTACCTTAGAAAAGATGTGGAATATCAGTAAGTACACTGCTACTGCACCCACTGCAGAAAATTGCTTCTTTATCATTATGCTTCATTTTTATTACACAAAGCTCTTGCATGTGATGTGGTGCTTCGCTCTGAACAAGTCAAGAGGGCAACTGAGACTGACTGCACTCTAAAACAGCTTAATCTGGTTCAAAGTCAGTTGGCATTCATCTGTATCCCCATTCCCCGGGTTGTGCCTGAAAATAGGCAGAATTTGACTGGTGCACTCACCCGGTCAACAAAAACTAAAATAAAAAAAAAATTAAAAAATAAAATAAAATAAAAATGGGATAGAAATTAGCAGCAAGGGAGGGGTCCACATCAAGACAGTGACTTTATAACTGCGATGACTGAAAATGGCATATATAATACAGCACAACCACATACAATGATCACTCTTTTTGTGGAGAGCTTTTCCCCCTGCAACTCCCTTACTAAATATACCAACTCTGGGGGATGCAACTCAGGAGGGAGGACCTCCGGTCGCCGATATGGCACTCGCAGTTTTCCTATGCGGTTTTTTGGTCGTTACAGCTATGAAGTTGCTATCTTGACGGGATACCTCAAGGGAGAATGCAAAACACATAAAAAGCATGTTGCTAGTTCAGGCACAAAGTAACACATTTTCTGTAGATCAATTAGGCGATACTGTTGCTCTAATCTACACTGAACTATGTGGGAACAGCTGTGCTGATAACTGGCATCAGGTAATTTAACTGATTTACATTTCATTTTTTTTTATTTATAGTTTATTGATTGTCAGTTTTACAAAACATGGTACATACATACGTAGTATCATTATGATCAATAACAGAAGGTGACCTCCCTCCCTTATCCCCCTTCCTCACCTCTCCCCCACCCTACACTGCCCCTTCCACCTTCCCCCACCCCTCCCACTTTCCTGATCCCCAGGTGCCTAGAATATGTCAAAAAATCAAACATATGAACACAGTTGGCTTATACAACAAAATCTAATTATTCCTTTAGCCAATAGTGTAAAGAACATGACACTTCTCCCATCTTTTTTCATAAGATCCCATACAATTGAAAATACTGGACATTGTTTTTTCTACCCTTAAGTTGTGAAGAAGTTCATTCAGCCATTCTACATAGGAGGGCTGTAATGAATCTTTCCAGTGTTTTAATACAGTTTTCTTGACAGATGATGCAATCATTGTAATATGATAATGGTGATCCATTTGTGGGTAGCCAGTGAAATCCCCCAGAATACATACCTCAGGGGTGAAATAAATTTAAAGACCCAATACAGAGTCAGCCCTTGCTCTTTTAAGATCCCATAAGGGTGAGATCTTGGGGCAATCCCAGAAGAGATGGCATAAAGTACCTACATCCGTTTTACACCTGTTACACATTGGGCTTGTAGCCTGGCCCATTTCATATAATTTGTAGGGTGTCAAGTACATATTGTTTAGAATTTGCAACTGCATTATTTGCAATTTGTCCTGAGTAATGTACTTGCGGCAGTTTCCCAGATTTGTGGCCATCTAGAAACAGAATTGGGAAATTTATCAAACCAGCACTTGGTTATAGTGGTAACCTCTGGGAAAACCTGAGAATAAAGCAAGGCATAAATTGAGGAAACAGCATGTGGAGCAAAGGCTAAATTTCTGCAGGTATCCACCCAGTCGCCCTGACTTGTAGTGGTATTACTGGATCAAAAATAAGATACCATCATATGCTGGATTTGATAAATCTTGAAGGACCATTCTGGAGCTAGGTGAAATTTAGTGAGAATTTCCTGTGTATTCAGCCAGTCTGGACCCTGAGCATGAAAGTGTTGTGCAGAGCTATCCTGCTTCAATGGGACCCAGTTACAGGGAATCATGTGTCCCCCTAAAAGGAAATTAGGATTTTGAAATATTGGCCTGGCTAAGTCATATGTATTCACATAGCTCATGGTGTTGCATAACTGGGAATGTATACAAAGCGACTGAGCCAAGGGCAAATGGTGTAGACTGGAAGGAAGTTTTCTGGGCTTTAGGAAAGGCATTGAAAGTGGGTTTATACCTGCAGAAGTTATCATTTCCTGCTTAATTTTTAACCATGTTGGCATGTAATTTATCCACTCTTTTGATCCATTTGGGATGTCCCATTTCAGATACTTACTAAGGTGGCTAGCCCAGCATTTCATTTTTTTATCATTGCCCTGTCAGAGAATGGAAGAGACAAGAGTGATGGAGGAATGTTTTTAGTGGACCACACCATCAAGCAAGCTGCGTGCTCTGTAACAATAATTATTATTTTTTTAATTTACTTGTGTCTTCCTTCCCCTTCATGATACCCTTTAAGTTTATAACATTTGTAGAAAAAATATTTGATGTAATTTTTCTTACACTTGTTATAAGTGCAATAAAGCATTTGGGATGTATGACGATGGTCTATAATCATACATCTCTGTGGTGTTTAAAGGCACTGTGCTCAAACACCTTGTGTGTCTAACAATGTCCCCGAGAGGCATGTGATTATTGACCCATAATCACACACTCTCTTGTGTATTATTGTTACTTATTGAATGTAATACCAAACCTGGTTTATCCATGACCTAAACATCAGACTATAAACTGGTAAACCCACAATACCAGTGCCATAAATGTCCTTTGTTAAGAAATAGAATGATATTGTTTAGAAACAGGTATATCGGATTATGACATGTAATGGAAAATAGTGTTGACAACTTTGTACAGTGAATATGCTTACCAGTGCCTATACATGCCTGGTGCCTTGTCCTACATCTGGATGGGTTGTTGCCAAAATGGAATGCCATAAAGAACAAAGTGCGTGCATATGGCACAAGAATCCCAGGAAAGCATACTGTATGGGATGTTTTAAGGGGTCCACAATTTCAGTGGAAAAAGGACCTGTGTGTCATCATAAGATACTCCCATAAACAAAATAGCTGATGTAACAAGGCCTACAATAAGCAACAAAAATGTGGTGTATTGGAAGGCATTTTGATAGCAGTACAGGAATAAAGTAATATAATAGTAACTCTGTATGGATCACCGGTGAGATCACATCTTGAGTACAGTACTTTGTCCAGTTCTGGAGTCCTCACTTGAGGAAAGGTAGAGACAGGCTGTAGATGTTGCACTATTGAATAAGCAAAATAAGTCAGTGGGTCATAGGGAACAGCACAGATTATATGAGGATCGTGCTAAGCCACTGATCATCTACTGACTGTTGGCCAGAAGGGAGGGTTTGGTAACATGCATATAGAGAATGTCATGTTCCAGAAAGAAATAAACATGGTAAACTGTGACGAACTAGAGTATGTAGCCAGAATAGGTAGTCTAAAACTAGGGTACATGAATGTAAGCTGGGGTGGGGGATGGCATTAGAAGGGATACCAGAAAATTTTACTTTATGGAAGTGGGGCTTGCTGTGTTTAAGGAATAGCCTATTAGCAGGTGCGCTCAAAAAGCATTGCTTGGTTAAAGTACAGCTTTGACAGAGTAAAGGGATTAAAAGTTCCTTTGAGTGGCAGACATACAGAAGAGAAAGGGGGGCAGGTGAGAGTGTAAACCCCATCTTGACAACAGGTCACAGGCAGCAGTATTGTTAAACTGGAGAGAATACAATCAATGCTGATTTCAGAGACACTTGTAAAGCCTATTCTGTTCAAATTACTTATTTCTTTATGCACAGAGATGAATGAAACACACCCAGCGGCCCCAAAAGAGAAATCTGATTGGACCCAAAACAGAATGACCCATTTAAAAAAGGAGATGGTATGTCTGGCCAGGACTGAACAGGACAAGACCCAGGAGGCCCCAACTAGCCCATTGCCAATGGATCCATCCCCAGCTCCAACAGCTTTAGTGTCTTCTGATGAAATTAGGGAAATTAAGAAGGATATCAAAGCCCTATGGGAAGGACAACAGACCCTGTGGGAAGGCCAATTGGCCCTGCAGAAGGACAAGCCTGCATCAAGCAGATCCTTTGCTGTATTTCACAGCAGCTAGCCTTCAATGTAGGGGAAGCAAAGTGATGCTGCTAGAGACAGGCCGCACCAGCCAGCAGCACCCCCAGCACCACAGGAAGAGTGAGTGGTGGACGGTGGTGTCCTGTTGTCAGTTTAAGTCATGCAAGTAGTTATGGTCTTTGTCTTTTTTTTCGTATGTGTAAATAGTTATAATGTTCTATTCTATATACTGTTTTGTTGGTTTCATGTTATTGTTCTTATTTGCTATAGTTACTGCTGTTGTTAGTTTTTAAAAGCTTTTCATGTTAACCAACAACTTCCATCTTCAGAGTGTTTTCTTGTGTGCCTGAAGTATGAAGAAAGGTCAGTCAATATATTTAGTGTCTAAATGTTTGGTGATATGGCTTCAGTTTCCTTTTACAATCCAAAGTGTTCCAAACTTAACAGTGGTGGTGATGGATCAGGTACCTGGTCCACCCCAGAGGACATACATTTGTGCAGGATTGGTGAGTTGGACTGGGGGCAGAGGGGACTGGTCCTGTGGGGGGGGGGGGGGATAATATGAATGGAAGCTTGTTGGTGCTGCAGAGGTGGACATGATTCAGCAGAGGTGTTGAGACTTACAGGATGGATTGTTGAAGGAAATTGAATCCTGTGCTGTATGTGGATAGTCACACAATAACTTTCATCATCTAGAGGTAGCTCAGACAGGAGGGAATCAGCAGCAGATGCAGCATTTTTGATTGTGTTTTAGGGAGATTATTTTTTTAATGGCAGTAAATGTCTATTTTCACTAAACTGTTTCTTACTTGTTGGCAACAGATTGACTTTCGTCTGAAAAAGTCAGATCAGATACATAATTGGAACTTCAAATTCTGCTGCCTCTTATGCATTTGCTGATATCATAAATGGAATGAGAGGTGAAACTTGACGTTGCTATATCCAACACATACAGTATACAAAGGATCATAGTAAGGATGACATCAAATAATTAATTTATAATTAATACTTTATTAACAGTTTGACAGTTGAAACAAGTAATAACTAGTACAGCAATTAACCAATACCAACACGGATCCTAGCCGGAATGTGTATCACTCCTTGGATTTACAATCTAAATGAGTAACAAAAAAAGTTACAGAAAGATAAGTTAAATAATACAGAAAGTACTAGATATCCAACCGGCTAAGAATAGTGAAGCTATAAAGTGCTGCCAACCATAGTGGGAAGAAGAAGAAAAAGAAAAGGAGAGGGAGAAGAAGCTGTAATCCAGTTATTACCCCATCAGCAGTATCCAACTACCAATAGATCAAACCAATGACAAGTGGACCCATAACAAAAAGGGAACTGGAATCATGTGTGGGGAGGAAAGAGGAGCTGACCCGGATTCAAAAGAATCCCCAAGTGAAGTAGAAAAGATTAACATACACGTTGAAAGCACCAATATTTTCTAGCTTCGCTATAAGACAGTCTCTCATACCCTGTAAGCTTAAACATTCCCTCCACCCACTCATCAAATGCTAGTACAGCAGCAGATCGCCATCTAAGCAATAAGAGGTGCTTAGTCTGTGTAATAACAGACATAAACCAGTCCCTTTGAAATTTATAACACCAGGAATTTTTAAGGTATTACCTAACAACAATAAAGAACAACCTTCAGAACCTTAAATCCCAGGACCAGCTCCATAGCAGAAAGGATCTGAGAGCACTAGGCCCCAATCCTAGGACACTCCCATAGTAAATGAAGCAGGGTACTGCTCACGCCATCACTGCACCAAAAAGTAGGGTGTTGTACTAATCTCATAGCATACAAAATTAAAGGAATCTGATAAAACATGAGTAGGGTTTTCAATTGCATCAAACAACTGACGGTATCTCTGCAAGCACCATAAGCATAGGCCCAAACTCAATCACATTCCTCATCAGAGAGGGTATGTCCTAGGATCTGCTTCCACAGCAATTTTAACCTACCGTACCCAGGGTATATACATTCAGCAAAGCCCTATAAATAGACAGACACAAGAGCCACCAGTACTCCCCAAAACCTTATCACATTAACTTGATGAGGGCAATTTAAGAGACTCTCCTACCTTTGACACTAAGAGGTGTCAAATTTGGAGGTACCTCCAGTGATGTGAAGAAGGTAGGAACAGCTACACTATATTTGTAGATCCCAAAAAGGTTTAAGATAACTAGAATCAGAAGAAAACACCCTCTTTATACCACCTTGGTGCCACAGTGGCCAAAACAAAGGACCATCACCAATTTATAACCTAGAATTAAACCATAAGTGCCAAAGAGACAAGTGGATATCCCACTGAGGGCCTAAGCATGTCCTAGTGACTGTCCAAGCATAAAAAACATATTCCTGGGTGGGAAGGGGCCACAGAGAGTGTTTAAAATCCCATAGAATATTGTCAGGAGAAGCATTACATACCAGGTCCTTTTCCAGATCCAATCAGTGGGGCAAAAAGCAAGGCCTTTCCGAATGCAGCCACATCCAAATTTGATGGAGACCAGAAGAAACATAATATCCCTTAAGCCACAGGGATTGAATCCCTCCCACTTAGTACACAAAGCAATCAATCACATAAATGAGAGATGAGGGTCCCCCCTCCCCCAAAAAATCAGAAAACACAGCACAAAACTGCAATTTTAAGAGGCAGATAACAAAGAACATAAAGAACTTTGGAGAGGAGTATCATGTGTATGGCCTGTACTTAACCTCACAATGATAAACAAAGATGCTTCCATCTGGCCACATCTTCTTTAAATTTAGCGAGGATTGGCTGTAGACTCAAAGAAGGCCAATCAGATAAGCTGGGAGAGATAGTAATTCCTAAATATTTAATAGGGGTGTGAGACCCACTTCAAACCTGAGAAAGGCAGCAGAGACTCAGCACAGGAAGCATTCACAGGAAATACTTCTGTCTTACCCCAGTTGTTCTTTAACCCATATGGAGAAGAAAAATGATCAAGAAGCTTAATAAAATTGGGAAGAGATGAAGCAGGATTTGTTAAAGCCAGAAGGTTATCCTCTGCAAATAATATGGTCTTACAAGTATGTTGACCCACTTGGAGATCATACTACATATATCTGGGAATTAACTAATCTTCTGAGCAAATGGCTCCCACATGGAGTATATCTCCTGTTCAGTTATGTCCAGGCATTGCTCAGAGGCCTCAGGTACACCCCCCGCCAAGCAGGCCAACACAGCAACACCGAACACTCTGACAGGGGCAGGAAGCACTGAGAGCACCTAGAAAAAGTAAAGACTACCTCCTCCTACCAGCTTGATTTCGTAGGGGTGTTAGCCCGTCGATGCTATGCATCAACTGCCCC
This sequence comes from Neoceratodus forsteri, assembly GCA_016271365.2. Taxonomy (NCBI): domain Eukaryota; kingdom Metazoa; phylum Chordata; order Ceratodontiformes; family Ceratodontidae; genus Neoceratodus; species Neoceratodus forsteri. The sequence continues at coordinate 607,051,007 of CM057455.1, read as the reverse complement.
TCCCACCCCAGCCCGATCCTCAAGTTATTGTTCCTACTCCATGACTTCACTTCCTGCCACCATTTTTTCTAAGTCCCCACTTCTCCATTTGCAGATTATACTCATCGGCCACTAGCGGGATCTCCTGCCTGACTCCCTACTCCACCTGACTCCCACTTCCTCCTACAACCCTAGAGCCCTTCTATCCACTCCTTCTACTCCTTTCCCTCACTCTCGTCCCTGCTTAGCCCCTTTTTCCCAGCCCATACCCCCTATTCCTTAGCTCGGTCCACTGCTCTGTCACCACCCTCCCTCCTATACTCCTGCCCCCTGCTGACCACCCCCCAGACCACCTTTCCCATATCCCCCTGTGACCACTAGGAGTTGCTATTTCACCCCCCATCTGGCTTCAAACCCAGCCTACTCCAGCCCCCAAACACCTGGAATCCCATCTTTCCTGGCCATAGGACACTCTTCCCCCTGGAGTCTTTGAACCTAGTACCCTGTTCACCAAAGTCCGCAACCCTACTGTTACTCCAAAGTGGTATCCACCCTGTCAGAAGCTCAGCCTAGACTCTCATACCATCCACCTCTATTGCAAACTTAGGCATCATGAATGCAAACTCCCGACTAATGTGCCTCATTATCTTAGCCATCCTGGTGCTCATCTCTCACCAGCCGGATCACACTTCCAGCCCTCAGAGGATTACACCCCCATACCTCCCTGGATTATCTCGGCCACCCCCATCTCTGGCCTCACATCTGGGGCCCCAGCACCCACCTCCGGGATGCCCTCCCAACCCCTCTGCCTACTCAGACCCCTCCCTGGATCCACCTCCTCTCCACCATCTCAACCCTTTGTGCCCTACCCATTCCCTGTTCCCCTGTGGCCTCACCCACATCTTGACATTTAGCCAAGGAGATCAATGGCTACCACCCCCTGGTCAGAATCATTACTTTGCTACTGCTCCTTTCTGGTAATGTCCACCATAACCCAGGCCCTACCCCTGCCAGTCCTCCCCAGACCCTGCCTTCTGGACTCTGCATTGCCTCCTTGAACATCTACAGCCTACTGAAAAAACCCACTGCTCTCCAATACTGGGTTATTCTTCACCAGCCTGACATCATCACCCTAGTGGAGACCTGGCTTTCCAAATCCACCCCCGACTACTTTGTCTCTCTCCCTGGATACACCCTATATCGGGATGATCAAGTAGAAAAATGCAGTGGTGGCTGTGCAATTGTTATACTTGACACTATTGTTGGTCATGTGGTCCCTGCCCCCAAGCTCGATAAAGGAGCACAGTCCCTCACCCTCAAAGTCATCCTTGATCCCTCTAGGGGACAACTCTACATCATGGTCTCCTAAGTTCCCCCAAGGAACCAGAACCTGGCAATCTCATCACTAAGAGATTATTGTACCCCCCTCCCACACAAAGCACAAGTCCTTGTAGGGGACTTCACCATCAATTGGCTCAGTCCCTCTGCCTCCTATGCAAGGGACTCCTTCACCACCCTTGACTTGTCCCAATTAGTCTCCCAGCCTACTAGACTCAAACCCTCTAGTGGATCTAGCACTCTCCTGGATGTCATAGTCACCAACCGCCCCCACAAAATCTGGGACATAAAAATTCTCCTGATTCTTTAAGTGACCACTCCCCTATCCTATTCCTTTGGTCCACCTCTACCCCAAACCAGTTACCCAAACCACCCTCCACAGGCACCTCCACCCTGGTGGCTTGAATAAATTCAAGCAATTTCTCACCCCGATTGACTGGTCCCCCCATCATCCAGGCCCCCAGCATTGACTCTGCACTCACCCTTTTCACGTAGGGTTTTAACAAGGCCTGTGATCGCTACACGTCGCTTACCAGACTCCACACCAAAAAGCAAAATGCACCATGGGTCACCCCCGCCCTGCTCCAACAACTCAGGGAGAGGGATAACCTCTGGTACATAGCCACTGAGAGCAGCAGGAAGGAAGATAGACAAGTCTACAATGATGCACACAATAAGTGCACATGGGCCATCCATAAGACCAATGCTGACCACAACCAGGCCACCCTCACCTCCTCATGGGGGTCAGCCTGGACCTTTTGGGACAATATTAAAGAACTGAATGGGAAATCACACTCCCCTCCAACGTCCCAGCTTTCTATTGATGGCTCCATTACCACGGACCCCCTTAACATAGCAAACTGCCTTAACACCTCCTTCACAGATCTTAGCTCTATCCTTCCCAGTAGCTTCTTTTACCCAGTTCCCAATTCCCAGCCCCCTGTCCTTCAACGTCCTCAGTTCCACTTATGCAAAATATCTGCCCTAGAAGCCAGACCATTGCTGCTAAAAGCATTATGCAGCAATAGCCCAAGCAACTACTCCCTGGACCCCCAAATTCTATGACTGGTCCTGGACGATATCCTAGTCCCACTCATGAACTTACTGAGATGGTCCCTCTGCCTCAGTCAATTTCCCAGTGTTTGGAAGACTGGTGTCATCACACCTATTCATAAACATGAGGACAGGTCCTCCCCCAGCAACTATCAGCCAATATCCATTCTTCCCCCGCTTTCCAAAGCCATAGAGTAAGTGGTGACCACACAGCTCACCGAATATCTGACTAAATATGCCATTCTATGCCCAGAGCAGCATGGTTTCCACACAGGCCATAGCACTGGCACAGCCTTACTGGAATTCTCCAACTTTCTGCACTCCTCCCTCAACTCTGGCAACCTTGCTGGAGCAGTGTTCATTGACCTCTCCAAGGCCTTTGACACTGTCTGCCACCCCCTCTTACTTGACTCCCTCTACCAAATCAGTTTCTCCACTGGTCCTCTTGCCTGGTGCTCTAGCTACCTATCATGTCGATCCCAGTGCATTAAAATCAATGGGACACTCTCAGAGACCTACCCTGTCCACTCCGGGGGTTCTCCAGGGCTCCATCCTGGGTCCCCTACTTTTCAGTCTCTACCTAAACATCCTGCCCAGTGCCTGCTCTAGCAAAATTCTTCTATATGCAGATGATGCTATTCTCTATGCCTCTCACTGTAAATCTGCCTCCCTCTAGGACTCTCTCTAACACACCTTCAGCCAAGCAGAAAGTTGGTTCAAGAAGCATAGACTTGTTATTAATCTCAAAAAGACCAAGTCGATGCTCTTCTCCCACCATCAAAACAAAGCAAGAAATGACCCCTGCCTTATCTTAGCCAGCACTTAACACCCACTCAAGCAAGTATACACCTACAAATATCTAAGGATTACCTTCAACACTGCCCTCACTTTTCACACCCTCATTAATGCCCTCCCGTCGGGCACCAACACCCCGATTGGCCTCCTTTACCACCATAAGGACTGCCTTCGACCTGATGCTCTCAGGCTGGCCATCACCTCCTCAGTCCTGTCCCTAGTGGACTATGGCCTACCAGTATATGGAGCCTCTGATAATATGGCACTGAATAAGATCTGATTTACTCTGAACAAGGCCTGTAGACTCCGGACCAGCACCCCCAGGTTCACCCACACCTGTCTTCTCTATTCCATTGCCAAATTTCCTCAACTTCAATGAAAGACTCCACTACCAAACCTGCCTACTTGCCAAGAAAATACTGCTCAGGCTCTCCCCCAAGTGGTATCTGCATCCTTTTAACAAACCTTCCCCACTGACTCCACCTGCAGCTCGGACAAGGGTGCACTACTGGTACCCAGAACCAGGACCTCCCAAGTTCAGAGATCCTTTGTCTACAGGGTCCCCTCCTGGTTTAACTCTCTTCTGAGAACTGTCACTGACACTTCCAAAATTGCCCCCTTCAAAACTGCTCTTCAGAACCACTACTTTAGCACCCGCTGCTGCAATTGTCACTAACAGGTTGCCCACATGCTACTAAGTGCACCTTTTATTGACAGAGTCCTCCGGACTGCCTCCAACTGCCTCCCTTCCCATCCCCCTCCCTTCTGGTTCCTCTAATCCCTCCTCTGCCAGATATTCTGTATTCAGGGGCCGCATAAACTGAACATATGTAGCTACTGCATATGAATTGTACAAAATATTTGTAACTATGTCTGTATACAAATTGTGTAAAAATCTGTGTAACTCTGTATGTCAGCATTCTGTAACCTGTGCCATTGTTGTCCTCTCTGTGACAAGGTACCTTTGTAAATGAGCCTCTGGCTCAAAGGTAGTAAATCCGATTGTACAAATAAATAAATAAATCTGGACGGGCCCAATACTCAATAGTCCCAATTCATGTTTCAACATGTTCCCCCCAATTTTCCAAAGCCTCCACAGAAATACGCACCGCCATGAAAATAACTGTAATATTATTTAAGTCAGCTCGTATGCCACTCATGAAAGCATTTATTTCACTGAGTTCCCTAGTGACCAGGCTCACCTCAAATTCATGCTTCCCTTGTGCCTCAGTCATTGTACCAAGCCCTTCAACAGGATGTACTGTAGTAGAGAGGTGGAAAGTTTATACTTTTTCTTCACCAGGGCCCCCGATTTTTCACTCTCTTGCACCTTCAGCGATGCCCATCATGGATCCAGCCACTAGACTTGCAGAGTCACCTACCCAAAGGCATATAAAAAGCAGAAACACTGATCATGGGATGGAGCTGCAGAAGCCTTGCTACTACTCTCTCTTAGCTGCTTCAAGTAACCCCCAAACAATTAATTCATATATTGCCTACAATTTTCCTAAGGGGTATACCAAAGACAAGAGCATAGAATAGCTTAATGATAACATTGGTGGTATATAACATTATGAAAAGTATTTTGGCCAACAGATTTGGCTGGATAGATATAATTTCATCTTACAGATATGGAGTACCCCCACAAAAAGGGTTGGTATGTTTAGTTCTGTCTTCCTACGATGAAAGAAGTGAGGTCTTTAACAATAATTAAGTTTGGTAGAATGAAGAGTCACACTGGAATATACAGTCATGCTAATCTTTGTTTGAATGAAGAAAAACAACCTCACAAGAAGGTGAAGTTAGTAGGTGAGAAACAGAAGATCCAAGCTGCTAAACATAATAGAATTAGTGATTTTTTAAAATCTGTAGAACAGACACATGAACTGGAAGGAGTGGGTGAAGCAATGCTCTGTATAAGGGGAAGGAAAAAGAAAGGTTGCAGAATTAAGAGCAGTATTGTTTTATCAGATTGATAATTAAAATCAGGCTATTATATCCAGTTTGCCTGAAGAGAGCACAGATGTACTTAAAAACAGATAGTACTGTCAGTCTTTCAGAAACAGATAATTAGCTTGGCCTGGTGGCGATAAGGGTTGAGGCACTGAACACCACACCTCACGCCATGCTGGCAACCCAGGTTTGGAAATGAGCCTGGGCCATCGGGGGTCATCAGGGGGAGGAGAAGATCGAACATCCAGAGGGCTGCTGTCTTCAACTGGGGAGGGCTCTGGGGATTCCTTGCTCAGCAGCGGCTCCTGGCAGAGGCTAGAAGCAACACCCAGAAGCAGGAAAAAAGCAGAGGAGGTCTGGTGATGGCAGGCTGTCTGTTGGAAGGCTCACACTGATGCCATGGCATGCCTAACCAGGGGGTGGAACACACAAGAAACCCTCCTGCCTCGGGGGTAGGCGAAGGTGGGATCAGTGGCCAGGTCCCATGCCCAGTGCCGAACTCTACCACCACAGTGCTACCTATCTAACTTACTAATTGCCAACAGATTAGGCCTTATAGTCTATCGAGTCTGCTCGAACCTCAGATTCCCTTTTGGGAACAGAAGCCCTCCCCCACCAGTGTTCCGATACCCCTTTCTGTATCTGTCCCACCCTCTCTTGAAGCCCTCCACTGTGGAAATCTGGACCAACTCACCAGGTAGCATGTTCCAAAGGATCCACCACCCTCTCCGTGAAAAAACTCCTCCTCTTTTCCCCCCTCATCCTTCCTCCTTCCAACTTCAAATCATGCCCTCTGGTGATACCGCCCTCCTTTAGCTTAAAGATCCCCTCCCTGTTTACCCTATTTATTCCCTTGAGGTAAGAAACATAGAATTTGACGGCAGATAAGGACCGCTTGGCCCACCCAGTCTGCCCATTTCCCTACCTACTGGATAAGCTGCAGATCCTAGTTAACCAGCAGCCTACTTCTTCCTACCCCCACCCTCTAGAATTGCCTTATGACTGTCCCATGCATGCTTGAATTCAACCACTGATTTTGACTCCACAACCTCCTTCAGAAGGCCGTTCCATGCATCCACAACCCTCTCTGTGAAAAAATACTTCCTTAAATTACCTCTGAGCTGCCCCCATCTTCAAATTGTGCCCTCTTGTTCTTGCACACCTCTTTTTTTGAAAGATGCTACCCTCTTGGACTTTGTTGATTCCCTTGAGGTACTTGAACGTTTCTATCATGTCTCCCTCCCTCCTTTCCTCGAGGCTAACATATTAAGCTCCTTCGTCTCTCTTCATATGTCTTCCGTGCAGACCCTGCACCATTTTAGTTGCCTTCCTCTGACAGCTTCCATCCTGTCTATGTCTTTGCAGAGATTGGGTCTCCATAACTGCACACAGTACTCCAGATGGGGTCTCACCAGCTGTCTGTACAGAGGGATAATAACTTCCTGTTTTCTACTGGTGATGCCTCTCCCTATGCATCCCAGTATCCCCCAACCCTCCTTGCTGCCCTCTCACATTGCTTGCCCACCTTTAGGTCATCTGATATGACTATCCCAGGTCCCTTTCCATTTTTGTTGTTGTTAGTTTCTCACCCCCATTGTGTACTCTTCCCTGAGTTTTGTTTCAGGTGCATTACCTTGCACTTCTTAGCATTGAATCTAAGCTGCCATACATTTGACCATTCCTCTAACCTTGCCAAGTCCCTTCTCATCCTTTCCACCCCACCCTGTGCATCAACTCTGTTGCAGATCTTTGTGTCATCTGCAAAGAGACATACTTTTCCTTCCAGTCCTTCTGCAATGTCGCTTATAAAGACATTGAAGAGGACCAGTCCTAATATTGAACCCTGCGGTACCCCACTACTAACCCTTCTTTCTTCTGAGTGGACTCCATTTACTATTACTTTCTGTGTTCTATTCTCCAGCCAATTCTTTACCCAGGCTGTCATCTTGGGACCCACTCCCAGGCTGGCTAACTTGTATATTAATCTTTTGTGTGGGACTGTGTCAAATGCCTTGCTAAAGTCTAGGTAGGCCATGTCCACAGCCCCTCCCTGATCTACTACTTTGGTCACCCAGTCAAAAGAAATCTATCAGATTCGTCTGGCATGACCTTCCTGCTGTGAATCCATGCTGCCCTGGGGTCCTGTGCCCTCTGGCCTCCTAGATACTCGACAATTCTTTCCTTCAGAAGTGATTCCATCATTTTCCCTATCACTGAGGTTAAACTAACAGGTCTGTAGTTTTCTGCTCTGCCTTGCTCCCACTTTTGTGAAGGGAATCACATCTGCCCCTCCAGTCCTCGGGTACCACCCCATCCTCGCATGTTATGTTAAAAGAGTAGTCAGTGGTGGTCACTAGTTCTACCCTTAGTTCTTTTAGAATTCTGGGATGAATCCCATCAGGCCCCATTGCTTTGTCCACCTTCAGTTTTAAGAGTTCTTCAGAACCCTTCTTCTGTAAATGGCTGGTATCAACTTCTGTATCCAGAGTGTTTCTACTGTTTGTTTTATGTACCTCCCTCTTCATTTGTAAATACTGAGCAAAATATTTGTTTAGTATCTCTGCCTTTTCACAGTCTCCTCTGCCTACCCTCCTCCCCCTTTATTAAGCCTCACTATCCTCCCTTGGTCTTCCTTCGCTCCCTGATGTACCTATAAAAGGTTTTATCCTTCTAACCGAGTTGGCTATCTTTTCCTCGGTTTGGGCCTTTGCTGTTCTGACTGCCTTCCCAGCCTCCTTTTGTTTTAACTGATACAGTTCTCTGTCCTGCTCCTTCTGCGTATTCCTTGTACTTCCTGAATGCTTTCTTTTTCTCTTGAACCTTCACTGCCACTTCCTTTGAGAACCATAGTGGTTTCTTAAATCATTTTTTTTGTTTATTTGCTTCACACAAAGGCTCACTACTTCTGTGATGGCAGTTTTATTATTCCATTGTTCTTCCACCCTCCTTCCTGCCCATTTGCTAGTGCATTCCTTAGGCACTCACCCATTTTGGCAAAGTCAGCCCTCCTAAAGTCCAGTACTTTTGTCTTTGTATGGCTGACCTATTGCTGTGTTTATTGTGAACCATACTGTTTGATGGTCGCTAGTTCCCAGATGGCTACCCACTTCTACATCTGTGATCCTCTCTCCATCTCCATTTGAGAGAATCAAATCTAATATTGCTCCCTCTCGAGTGGGCTCCAGTACTAGTTGTCTAAGGTATGCTCCCTGTAGGGCATCTAGAATAACTCCACTCTTCGAAGTGGCAGCTGCAACTGCACTCCAGTTAACATCTGGCATATTCAGATCACCCATCAGCAATATCTCCCCTTTTTCTGCCATTCTAAGTATACTTTCTATCATTTCCTTGTCCATTTCCTCCCCCTGAGAAGGGGGTCTGTATAGAACCCCTGTGCGGATTGAGATGCCATTGCCTGTCTCCAAATTTACCCACAGTGCTTCTTCTCCTCCCTGTTTACCCTTTTGTTCTGTTGCTTTTATTCCTTCCCTTATGTAAAGAGTTACTCCTCCTCCTCTTTTACCCTCCTGTCCCTCCTGTAGATAGTGTATCCTGGTATGTTTACGTCCCAGTCATGGTTTTGTGTGTACCATGTTTCTGTGACTGCCACGATATCCAGATGTTCCTCCTCCATCAAGGCCACTAATTCAGGAAGTTTGTTACCCAGACTACGGGCATTGGTACTCATTGCTCTCCATTTTTTGATGGCTTTACCTTCTGTTGCAGCATCCCCCACTGACCGTTCTACCTCGGTCTTTTTCTCATTTAGTACCCTGTTTTGAAGGAAGAGGCTGGGATTTTCCTGCTGCTTGTACTTGAAGACCTTGATCATGTACCCTTGTCTCTCCTTTCCTCCAAAGTAAAACAGGCCGAGCTCCTCAAGTCTATCCTCGTATGTCAACTCCCCCAGTCCTCGAATCATCCTGGTAGCCCTTCTCTGTACCCTCTCCAGGAGCTGTATGTCCTTCTTTAAGTGTGGTCTCCATTACTATACACAGTACTTGAGGTGTGGCCTCACCAGCCCATTGTACAGCAGCAGAATCACTTATCTGCTCCTAGAGGTGATCCCCCTTACAATGCATCCCAACATCCTTTTTGCTTTGCTAGCTGCTCTTCTGCACCGCTCAGAGTTATTCTTACATACATCCACTATAACCCCTAGGTCTTTTTTCCCAGACAAGGCCTCCAGCACCACCCCTCCCAGGGTGTACCTGTGTTTGGGCTTTCCCCACCCAAGATGTAACACCTTGCACTTGGTTGTATTGAAATTTAACTTCCATGTGACAGCCCAACTTTAGAGGGTGTCCAGCTCCCCTTGCAGGGCCAACCTCCCATCTTCCCCCTCAGCTCCTGCTCCCACCTTGGAATCGTAAGCGAAGAGACTCATCTCACACCCAATACCCACCCTGATGTCAGATATGTATGTATTAAACAGGACTGGCCCCAGGACCGAGCCCTGCGGAACTCAACTACCTACCTCTCTAGGGTTCGAGAGCTCCCCACCGATCACCACTCTCTGTGCATGACTAGCTAGCCAGTTTCCTGACCATCTGATCATCAAAAGACAAACTCCCAACCCCGTGAGTTTCTCCACCAGCCCATTGTGGGGAACAGAGTCAAACGCCTTGCTACAGTGCAAGAATATTACATCCACAGGCTTCCCCCCGTCCAGTTCCGATGTTACCTATTTGTAGAACTCCACAAGGTTGGTTTGACACTATCTACCTGGCACAAACCCATGTTGCCTACTGTCCAACCCTCCCTCCTCCTCCAGGAACACCTCTAATCATTCCTTCAGTATACTTTCCATTACTTTCCCCACTACCTAGGTCAAACTGATGGATCTATAGTTACCTGGTACTTCCCTTGACACCCCTTTATGGATTGGCACCACATGCACCTCATGCCAGTTTCTAGGTGCCATCCCTGTCTCAAGTGACCTGTTGAAGAGCTCCACCAGGGGTGCGATCAGTACGTCCGCCAGCTCCCATAGTACCCTCAGATGAATGCCATCCAGCCTAGTAGATTTATCTTTCTTCAGGGCTTGCCATACCCATTCGGTGGAGATAGCTTTGTCCGTCCCCCCCTCCTTGCTGGTCTTTCTATCCTTGTCCTGTTGTGAAACCCCAGGGGTGCCTCTCCCCTCCCTTATGCTCCCTTCCTGTTACTCCCCCGGACCCACTCAATTTTGCTTCTATCCCCTTCATGCCTAGCTTAGCAAATATCCCATCCCCCTCCCTAGTGAACACCAAGGCGAAGTGCTCATTTAATACCACTGCCTCTTCCATCCACCCACCATCTGTTCTCAGTCTGCCAAGCTTGCCCTTAGTTTTTCTCCGCTCCCGATGTACCAGAAAAAACTCTTTTCCCCTCCCGGAAATCCCTGTGCCAGAAGCTGCTCTTTACTGGACTTAGCCCGCTCACCCCCGGGTGACTTTTCTAGCTGCAAGGTGGTACATTTCCCTTTCCCCTCTCGATGTTTTGTATTTTTTGTAGGCAGCCTTCTTTTTCCTGACTGCTCCCTGAACTTCACTGGTCCACCAGCACGGTTTATGTGACCTTGCTCCCTTGTGCTTTACCTTAGCACTGGACCTGACTGCCTCATGAATTCCCTGTTTTATAACCTCCCATCTATTTTCCACATCCATCATTGTTGTAATCCCTTTCATGTGATCCTTTAGAATGTTTTCCATGCCCATAAAGTCAGCTCCCCTGAAATCCACTGCCAGTGTCCTAGATCTCTCCCCCCTTCCCTTATGTTAATTTGAAACCATACAGTGTCATTGTAGCTTCCAGTCAGGGGATCCTCTATGACCAGGTCCCTTACCAGGTCCCCATCTGCCAAAACCACATCCAGAACATGACCCTTGCTCATGGGGTCCCTCACATGCTGTGTTAGGAACACATCCTGGAAACCGTCTAGCAGCATCTGCTCCTTGGCCACCTTAGAGGACATGGTTCCCTAGTTTGTCTCTGGCATATTAAGATCCTCATCAGCACCACTCTCACCCCTTTTGGTCCGCACTGGGCAATGATGTTGTCTAGCAAACCATCCTCCAGAACATCACCCAAACCAGGGGACCTATATACTAAACCCAGCTTGGCCTTACCTCCTGTCGGGGTTTGTATCTCTCTCCTCCTCCATGGTCACTCATCTAAATTCTAGATAGAGCGCAGGAAGGAGATGGTGGTCCCACCCTGGGGGTCTCAGAGCCAGGGAGGTTGGGAGGCTGGGTGAGATAGAAGCAAGACTGCCTGTCCGAGAGTGCAGAGGTGGAAGCTTCAGGTGGGGCAGCAGAACCGAGCACCGAGAATCCACACTGGAAAGAGGCCTCAGAGGTAGGAGAAGAAATAAAGTTTGAAAAAAAAAAGAAATAGATAATTAACTATTAGCTAGCTTAGATACTGTCAACTCCAATTTAAAAATGCTGAGCTGGAAAATTGTGGGCCTTAAGATAAAGCTGATAGATAAAGACTGACTAAGGTAACAAAATTTGATATTATTTTTAGGGATGGGCAAAGCTTGGGTGGATTTGGATTTGGTTTTGGATTTGCCAATTCCAGGCTGAGTTTGGATTTGGATTTGCAAAGGAACTGGATTTGGATTTGCCAGATTCTGCATGTATAATTGAAGGTAAGAAAGGGTTTATCAAAAGAAAAGCACCGGAAAATGTCAATGAAGTGGCAGTAGTATTAAAAGTGGGTTCACTGCTTGAGATGCAGTGCATCCTGCTGTTTAAAAAGTGTTAGTTTCTGACAAACCTGTATGGAAATACCCAAATGGAAGTGTGTGGAATAAAACTGCATAGTTGGAACCATCCCACCCACCCTTATGATGTCAGTGTACATTTAAGGCCTATTAGAAATGTAGCAAAGCAAGCACATGCTTCAGATAGTTTTAAATTTCTAACATTATAGAAAGAAAAAATAAATTATTACATAAGACTCTAATATTTGTTTCCCTTCGACAATACAAGAGAATAAAGAAGAGTTAATGGGATTGTGTTAGATTCTTTAGTCAGGCTCAGAAAACTACAACTATATAGTTACACAAATGTCTCTAAAACATTTGCAAGTGTGTTAGTACCCACACTGGCTCATTGCAGATTATGGGCCCAATTCTAGAAGGGTTATGCCTGGTGTAACTGCAGGTGTTCCAAGTAGAATGGTGCATGTAGCAACTTATGCCAGCAGTTGTAACATGAGCAATTCTACATAGTAGCCTGCAACATGGTGCAGGCCGCTTGTGCCAAACAGTAGTTACGCCGCATAAACCCCCTGCGACATGGCACTAGGGGGTTTACAGCAGCAGTTGTGCCTCATTCTAGAAGGGCTGCCATAAAGTGCCCATATCAGGATTCTACAAGAACCCCTGGAGGAGATCCAGCAATGTAAGTTATACCAGCATTTAGCTGGTTTAATTTATGGATGCCCCCAGGGTTCCTGTAGACCCGTCGGCTGTCCAGCAGACAGTGCACAGTTTCCTTCCCCCCCATGCCCAGCACTCCCCAGTGGGGCCCAACAGGGCTACCCATAGCCCCAGCCCCCCAAAACAGCAATTGGCAGGAGCCCCACAAGGTGGCGCTGCCATCCTCCCTCCCGTGCCCTGAATCACGAGTCGCCCACCGCATATGTGGCAATAATCCAGCCCTGGTAGTCTAGTGGCCCCCCAAACTGTACATAAATAAAGAATCCCCATTTCCCTGGTAGTCTAGTGGCCCCCCAACCCCACCCAGCCATGCCAGTTCACCCAGCACCTCCCCTCCCCATCCCCAGCTAGATTGGCACAGCTCATATCTCACCTCCACGCCAGTTACCGACTGAGTGCAGTAGCGCTAATACTGCACTCAGTCGGTGGCTAGACATGGAGGTGAGAGGTGGGCTGTGCCAGTTGCTGGCTGGTGACAGGTGGGGGTGCTAAATAATAATGGCTATGGGAGGGGGTGGGGCCATTGCCTACCAAGGAAATGGGGATTCATAGTTTTATTTATGTACAGTTCAGGGGGGCCACTAGACTACCAGAGCAACGGGATTCATTTTTATTAATTTACAGTTGGGGGTGCACTAGACTACTATGGATACAGGACTGTACATTTATTATTAAACAGTTCGGGGGGGCGCTAGAGTACCAGGGCTACCTATCTGCTGCATTTGTGGCTGGCGACTAAGGGGTTGGGGCATGGGTGGGGAGGGTTGACCGCACTGCCCTGCTGTTGTGGCTTGCGACATGCTCTCCAGGTATGCCCACAGTTCGCTGCATTTGGCCACATGTCACAAGTTGCAGGACTTAGCTGCTATGACCATGACCCTACTAGAATAGGGGCGAGGGTCAATGTCGCAGGTGGGTGGCTAGTTAGCATTCAAGGCAACTTGGCGCCTACCATTCCAGAATCGGGCCCCATGTGTTTGGCAAGCCACTTTGGAATACTTCTGATTCAAGGATCTGGCACTGGTTTTATAAGGAATTCATACTGCTGCTTATTATCTATGTTCTTACTTTTAATAATAGATTTTTTATAGTTTTCTCTGGCCATATACTATATGGTGTTATTTTGCTGAAAGTAAATAACATTTTTCATGATAAAAAAAAAATAAAACTTTTGCAAATGGGTTGTTAAAGTGGAAAACGCAAGTAGAAAACCAGTGGTATTTGGTTTGATACTCATGTCGACTCAGACAATTACACAAATGCTGTAGTTACTAGTTAAGAATGTCTTTATTAAATTTCACAAGTGGATTGTTACAGCAAGTACAAGAACAACCAGTGGTTTGGGTTTGGCTTTGGTTAGATTTTTTAGTCAGAGAACTATGAAAAAATGATTATGCACATTTTGTGCAACAACGCATATAGAGCTAAGTTGGTCAGCTAGCTAGGGTTTATGTTTTCCATTTGCCTTGCACATTATGGGAAGGAAATTGTAATAAGCACATACACCTAACTTAAGATTGAAGAAGAAGATGAATTGACATTTATAATTGCACTGCTACAAAATTAATAGTATACTCAATTCAACTTATATGCCATTCAGATGTATACTTTTTTTGGATGTACGCTGTTATTTTTGCCTAACCCTGATTTATTTACTATCTCCCTAATGTTAAATCGTCTGCTTGTATGCCTTTGCTTTTTTGGTTTTATGCCCATTTGAAACTGCTAATATGGTGCTGGTTGCCGTATTGTCTTAATGTAGCACCTAACAGATTACCTAATTAGTTAAATTACGTGTGAAAACAGGTGTCAGGTGCTTGACTGCTGTTAAAAGCACATGGGGTTTGCTCTTCCTGTAGGTGTGTCATCTTAGGCAGCCAAAATGGACAAAGTTAAAAGACATGTCCTGTCACAATCAGAAAAAAGTCAACCTTATTGAAAAGACAGCTGTACCTACAGTGTCACGCAAAGAGCTTGCTGCAGAATTTGGGGTCGACGCGTGAAGTGTTGGCCGGTTCATCAGGAACTGAGAAAAAATCCTACAGGAGTGGTGCAGTTCTGGCAATGTGAAATGAAAAAGAAAAAGAGATGGAAAGGACCCACAAGTGGAAGAGGCACTGCTTCGGTGGTTCTCATCAGCCAGGGACCGAAGAGTATCTTTTTCAGAAAGCATTGTCATGGAGAAAGCCTCAGCTTATTCCAGTCATTAGGTGTCCAGTTTGAGCCAATGGAAGGATGGCTATTCCAATGGAAAGAAAGAAAAAACATCTACTACCACAGAATTCACAAGAAGAAGGTTGAAAATGACACAACAGCCACTGTAGAATAGATAAGGACTATGCAGTCCACAATTTTACATAAATATGCCCCTTGTGACATTTTCAATTAAGACAAGACAGCTCTGTTCTTCAGAGCAACCCCTATGGCATCCTGGCATTCTGCAGCAAAATCCCTGCAGGACACAAAAAAGCAAAGGAGAGGGTCTCAATCATGGTGTGTGCCAATAGTACTGGCACTGAGAAACTCCCTCTACTACATATTGGAAAGTCCTGCAAACCCTGGTGTTTTAAGGGTATAAACATTGCCACCCTACCAGTTCCACACAACAGCAATGGGAATGCCTGGATCACCAAGGACATTTTCTGTAAGTGGTTGTGAGGGCCAAATAAGAAAATGAAGTTACAATGTAAAAAGATAGTGGAAACTGTGGATAACTGTCCTGCACACAAGCCCATCTCCCTGTTTAATACGAATCTCATTTTTCTCCCCTGAACTGAACAACCCTGATCCAGCCAATGGATCAGGGCATTATTCACAATGCTAAACTGCATTACCAAATAAGCATTGTAAGCAGGCTGCTATATAATGTTGTTGGCTCCTCATAGATGTTCCATGACACAGCATGACAATTTCTGTCATGGATGTCATCCACCTTATTCACTCTGCTTGGACAGAAGAGAAAGCCAGCGCCATAAAAAAACTGTTTCACAAAAGCTGGCAAAAGGCAAAGACTTGGCTGCTGAGGAAACTGTTTTATCACCAATCAGAATGCAGCAAACAGAGTTTTCTACTTACGTAGCCATTGACCAGGAAGAACAGACAACTGGAGAAGTGATGGAAGTCAAAATCTACTAGGAGATCCTTATGCAAAACAACCCTGCCAGCGAAGATGATGAAGATGATGAGGAACCAGAATGTGCCACTTCGAATGCTGAGGTATGGGGCATGATAAGAAACATTGGATGGTTTGTGTAAACTAGGGAACAGAGTGACTACAATTGGTTTTATGCTTTTGAAAAGTGCATTGAAGTGCTTACAAGCAGGGGGACAAAGCAAATGTCAATTGCAAACTGGCTAGTACCGGAGACTGAAAATGTCAACAATGTTGATCTGAGAGACTTTGTAGATGAACCAGAGCAGCCCTGAGAGACTGTGTTTTTTAATGCTGCCCATGTCAGAACACTACTTCTTTTTAACGTTTTAATTTACAGTACAGTACATTAATTTTTTGTAGCTTGACAAAGTTTTCATTTTATAACACACTGTGGAATAAAACGTTATTTTCCCGTTCTGTGAGTTTCTGTGAATATCTGAACATTTTTGAGTCCATACAGTGCTCAGTGTCCAGGTCTATATGTAAATATATATGCAACTGTTATATGGTGGTGCTATTGCTATGTTCTCAGATTCTTTATTTCTTGATTGTCATTATATTGTTAATTGTCCTGACCCCAGTTCAACTCTCGTTGACTGGTACTGCTGTAACCATGATGTTCTTTACTGTCTTATTGTTCTATGTCCAGGTCCATCTTGAAAATGAGCTTGCTCAATGATGTTCGCCTGGTTAAATAAAGATATTGATTGATTGATTGATACGGTAACAGTTCTCGTTTCCATAGGCAGCCCCCGCTTGTGTGCCATTCCGCTTGTATGCACAGAGTCCTACGTAACACAGTTTGTGCATACAAGTGGAATTGACTGTATTAATTTAGTGTAATTACAAATGCCAAATGTCAATCTGACTTCTTGTTCAATCTTAAATTGCATGTGTTTGCTTACGATTTGCCTCCCAATGTGCAAGACAAAGGCAAAACATAAACCCTAGCTAGATGACCAACCTATCCCTATACACGATTTTGTGCAAAATTCACACAGATGCCTATAGTACACCCTTATTAGTACTAAATTAGTATTGTATACAAAGGGTATACTATATGAATCTTCTTGCCTACTACATGATTTTATAGCTACCTTAATTTTAGCTGTGTTCAAGCTGGCTTGGGTGTCTGTACCAGCATCCAAGTCCCCCTACCTGATGTTATTACAGTTTCATTCCACACACATTCTGATACAGGCTGCTCCCTCTTCCCCACGCCCACGCCCACACACACACAAAAGAGAAGGGGCCTGATTTTAAAAGTCCAACATTTGGCACAAGGTGTCTGCACCAAAAGGATTTGATGCAAATGGCACCTTGTGCCAATGTTTGCGGCAATCCTGATTTTCAAATGTAGGCTACATTGAAGTTGTGATGCCTTGCACTGAAGCACCCTGCACCACTCCTGCACCGGAAGTGCTGGTGTGGCAGGTTGCAAGGGGGCTTGCACCATGCTGGGGCAGCAGCATCCCCTTATTTTGGAATTTGTAATCCCTGCCGTGGATGCACCATGGCGCTGAGGTTGCACCAGTCATGAACTGGTATAACAGCCCTTTTGCTGGATTGCTGGTGTAAGCAGCTTTGGGTGAGATGGGCTGTGTGGCACAGTTCAGCTGGACTGATAAGGGTGCAAGTGCCTTGTGGAATGGGTATGGTGGGGTGTGGGAGTGAACACTGATGACACTGTGGTAGGCATGGCCTGGACGGTGACACACAGCCATGGAGTGACCATGGGCAGTATGCTGCCACTGACTGTGTCACAGAACCCAGATGCTGCCACCCCTGCCAGCTGACCCAAAGCATACACTTGCCCTGGCATGCTGAATGTCAGACCTTGGGATGGCATCTGCCATCTGTGGTGCCCATCCCACCTACCATCACTATTCTGGCACTTGTGGCTGTGTATCAGGGCAAGTTGCTCTTCCCGGGGTATTTGCAACTGGGGTTTAACACAAAGAAGTGCAAGATCATGCACATAGGGAAGAGACACCCTGAAGCAACCTATAGGTTGGGAGGGGAATTGTTGGCAATCACAAGGGAAGAAAGAGACTTTGGCATCATCATCACAGATGACCCGAAATCATCCAAGCAGACCACTAAAGCAGCAGGTAAGGACAGACAGATGTTAGGGTGTATTAGTAGGGGTACCCCAAGTTGTAAGAGGGAGGTGATAATCCCTCTTTACAAGATACTGGTTAGACCCCATCTGGAGTACTACATGCAGTACTGGAGGCCTCACCTGCACAAGGACATTAATAAAATGGAGGCAGTCCCATGAAGGGCAACCAAAATGGTGCAGGGACTGCATCAGAAAACATATGAGGACAGATTAATGTAGCTCAATATGTATACCCTAGAGCAAAGGAGGAAGAGAGGTTATATGATCGAAACATTCAAACATTTAAGTGCATGAACAAGGTGAAAGAGTATAACATGTTTCAATATAAGAAAAATAGCAGGACGAGAGGACACAACATGAGATTAGAGGGAGGCCAATTAAAGGGTAATGTGAAGAAGTTCTTTTTCTCAGAAAGGGTGGTGGATGCATGGAATGACATACCTCAGGAACTGGTGTCTATAAATACAGTGTAGGACTTCAAATAGGCATGGGATAGGCATGAGGGAGTATTACAGATGAATATGAATAAATAGGCCACTGACAGAGTAAAGGCCTATGGCACATTCATAAGGTAGAAAAAATGGGCAGACTGAAAGTGTTTGTGATTTTTATCTGCGGTCAACTTCTATGTTTCTATGTTTCCCTACTGTGTGCACACTCTCATCCTGTGGTGATCTGGTCAGTCACCCCCTGTTGGAGTGGTAGCATAGTGCAGGTGGCTGGCAGGGGCTGGTGGCATCAGGGGTCTGTGACAAGGTTTGTGGCAGCATACTCCCCACTGCACTCCCATCTAGGGCAAACCTGCCTTGGTGCTACCAGTGTACCCTCCCACAGCCTGTTATGTCTCTCCCACCCACTACTGACACTCCCACCAATTCGGCTGCTATGTACCATGTAGCCCGCCCCCTCAACATTGCAGCTCTGGGCCAGGTTTGTGCCAGACTTGAGGGGCTTGACAGGACCCTCCATCAAACCTTTCTGGTGTGCCAAAGGTTTGACGCAAGACTGAGACTGTAGCAACTACTGGTTCTCTGCTGCAGGGACCCCTTCTTTCTAGAACAGGGTGCAGAGTCCCTGAGGCACACAATGGTTGCCACAGCCATGGATTGGCTCACCATGTAGGGTAGGGGAGGAAGGGGAGAGGAAGGTAAGGTGCCTGCCTAGTGCCATGGCTTGGAGGGACAGGGAACAAATCCTGAGGATCATGGGAGCAGCTGCACAGGGGAGGGAGACGGATGTCATTGTCCACCTAGGGACAAACTACCTGACTGGGAGAGGGATCAGAGCAGTGCAGGAACAGTTTGTGGAGTTGGGGAGGGGCGTTAGATAAGTAGCATGTGCGGTAACCTTCTCAGATGTGCTGCCTGTCTATGGAACGGGTGAGGCTAGGGTGCTCCACACCATGGGATTCAATCAGTGGTTGAAAAACAGGTGCATAGCTCTGGGATTTGGCTTCACTGGGGACTGGGGGTCCACCTGGAGTGATGCAGGTGTATACTGGTGCGATGGTCTGCATCTGTCCAGGAGGAGAACCAGGATCCTAGGTGATAGGTTTAAATGCTTCATTGGCAAGCATTTAAACTAGCCAAATGGGAAGGCACTTGAAAGGAGCAGGAAAATCCTAGCCCCCACCACAAAACATCAGGGTAGTTAGTGACGTAAACACCAGGAGAGAGACATTGATAGGGAGAAGACAGGGGTAAAGGGAGAAAATGACAAAGGCAGTAAGGACAGGGATGGGACAAAAAGGGGTAAGGCCAACAAGAATGTTATTTTAGTCTTTGGTAACCGGGTAAGGCCCACTATGCACAAGTGCCTTTTTTCAGGGGCAACCTGGGAGCACTGGGCAGTTAAGTGATTTGCTCAGAGTCACACAGTATGCAAGTGGTGGTTGTGAGAATCAAACCCAGATCTGGTCTGCAGGATGTACCTAGCTCATTCACAGCTCATTACTCTAACATATAGGCCTTACTGCCAGTCAGTGGAGGGTAATGAGTACCAATGCCCATAGTCTGCACAACAAGCTAACTGAACTAGTGGTCTTGATGGAAGAGGGATGCCTGGATATTGTGAGAGTCACAGAAACATGGTACACAGAGAACCATGTCTGGGATGTTAACATACCAGGGTACACAAACTACAGGAGAGACAGGGAGGGTACAAGAGGGGAAGGAATAGCTCTCTACATAAGAGAAGGGATAAAAGCAATAGAACAAAAGAGTAAACAGGGAGGAGAGGAGGCACTGTGGGTCATCTTAGAGACTAGAAATGGCACCTCAATCCGCACAGGGGTTGTATACAGAACCTCATCTCATAGGGAGGGAATGGACAAGGATATGATGGAAGGCATTCTTAGGATGGTAGAGAAAGGGGAGATATTGTTGATGAGGGACCTGAATATGCCAGATGTTAACTGGAGCACCTTTGCTGCAGCCATATCCAAGAGCAGGGCCATTCTCGATGCCCTACAGGGGCATGCCTCAGACAGCTAGTATTGGAACCCATCCAAGAGGGAGCAATCTTAGACCTCTTACTCTCAAATGGGGACAGTGAGAGGATCTCAGATCTAGAAGTGTAAAGCCATCTGGGAACAAGTGATCACCAAACAGTGTGGTTCATTATAAACTCAGCTACAGTGTCAAGCCATAAAAAAGTGAGGGTACTGGACTTCATGAGGGCTGACTTTGTCAAATGGGAGAGTGCCGTTGAAAAGCACTAGCAAACAGGCAAGAAGGAGGGGTAGAGCAACAATGGACAAACATCAAAACTGCCATCGCAGAAGTAACAAGCCTTTGTGTGAAGCAAATAAACAAATCAAAATGAAAGAAAAAGCCACTATGGTTCTCAAAAGAGGTGGCGGGGAAGGTTAGGGAGAAAAATATAGCATTTAGGAAGCATAAGAAAACACAAAAGGAGCAGGATAGAGAATTGTATCAGTTAAGGCAGAAGGAAGTAGGGAAGGCAGTCAGAATAGCAAAGGCCCAAACTGAGGAAAAGATAGCCAACTCAGTTAAGAAGGGGATAAAATCTTTTATAGGTACATTAGGGAGCATAGAAAGACAAAGGGAGGGATAGTGAGGCTGAATAGAATGGACGCTGGGTGGGTGGGCAGAAAAGGGCAGTGAAAAAGCAGGGATACTGAACGAATACTTCTGCTTAATATTCTCAAAAAAGGAGGAGGGGGAGGTACCTAATCCAATTAACAGAAGCACTCTGAATAGGGGGATTGATCCCAGTCCTTTCCTGGAAGAAAGTGTTCTGAAAGAACTCCTAAAACTGAAGGCAGACAAAGCAATGAGGCATGATGGGATTCACCCCAGAATTCTAAAATAATTAAGGGGAGAACTAGTAACACCACTGACTACCCTTTTTAACAAATCAAGGGAGGATGGTGTGGTATCTGAGGACTGGAGGAGGGTGGATGTGATTCCCCTTCACAAAAGTGGGAGCAAGACAGAGGCAGGAAACTACAGACATGTCGGTTTGACCTCTGTGACAGGGAAAATGATGGAATCACTTCTGAAGGAAAGAACTGATGAATACTTAGAGGCCAGTGGGGCACAGGACCCAAGGCATAGAAACATAGATGTTGATGGCAGATAAGGACCACTTCGCCCACCTAGTCTGCCCATTTCTATACCTACAGGATAAGCTGCAGATGCTAGTTAACCAACAGACTATTTCTTCCTACCCCCCACAAGAATTGCCTTATGTCTGTCCCATTCATTCTTGAATTCTCCAACAGTTTTAGACCCCACAACCTCCTCAGGAAGGTGGTTCCATGCGTCCACCACCCTCTCTGTGAAAACATACTACCTCACATTGCCCCTGAGCTCTCCACCCTCTATCTTCAAATTGTGTCCCCTTGTTCTTGCACATCTCTTTTTCTGAAAGATGCTACCCTCTTGGACTTTGTTGATTCCACTGAGGTACTTTAAAGTTTCTATCGTGTCCCCCATCTCTCTCCTTTCCTCAAGGGTATACATATTAAGCTCCTTTAGTCTCTCCTCGTATGGTTTCTCTTGCAGACCCTGCACCATTTTAGTTGCAATCCTCTTCACTGTCTCCATCCTGTCTATGTCCTTGCAGAGATGGGTCTTCAGAGTTGGACACAGTAATCCAGATGGGGTCTCACCAACAGTCTGTACAGAGGGATGACAACTTCCTGTTTTCTGCTGGTGATGCCTCTCCCAATACATCCCAGTATCCCCCTACCCTCCCTACTGCCTTCTCACATTGCTTACTAACTTTAAGATCATCTGATATGATTATCCCCAGGTCCCTTTCATTTTTTTGTTGCTACTACCCCCCCCATTGTGTAATCATCCCCTGTTTTTTTGTTTCTCAGGTGCATTATGTTGCACTTCTTTGTAATGAATCCAAGCTGCCATACGTCTGACCATTCCTCCAACCTTGCCAAGTCCCTTTTCATCCTTTCCACGCCTACTTGTGTATCAACCCTGTTGCAGATCTTTGTGTCATCTTCAAAGAGGCATACTTTTCCTTCCAGTTCCTCTGCAATGTTACTTATAAAGCCCCAGTACTGAACACGACGGTACCCCACTAGTAACCTCTCTTTCTTCAGAGTGGACTCCATTTACAATTATCTTCTGTGTCCTGTTGTCCAGCCAATGTTTTACCCAGGCTACAACCCTGGGACCAACTCCCAGGCTGGTTAATTTTATTGTTAATCTTTTGTGTGGGACGGTGTCAAATGCCTTGCTAAAGTCTTGGCAGACCATGTCCACATCCCCTCACTGGTCTACTACTTTGGTCACCCAGTCAAATAAATCAATTAGATTCATCTGACATGACCTTCTCACTGTGACCCCATGCTGCCTTGGGTCCTGTGCCCCACTGGCCTCTAGGTACTCAACAATTCTTTCCTTCAGAAGTGATTCCATCACCTTCCTTACAACAGAGGTCAAACTGACAGGTCTGTAGTTCCTGCCTCTGTCTTGCTCCCACTTTTGTGAAGGGGAATCACATCCGCCTTCCTCCAGTCCTCAGGCACCACACCATCCTCCCATGATTTGTTAAAAAGGGTAGTCAGTGATGTCATTAGTTCTCTCCTTAATTCTTTTAAAATTCTGGGATGAATTCCATCAGCATGGATTCACAGTGGGAGAGAGGGGACATGATAGAAACATTTAAGTACCTCAGTGGAATCAACAAAGTCCAAAAGGGTAGCATCTTTCAGAAAAAGAGATGTGCAAGAACAAGGGAACACAATTTGAAGATAGAGGGGGGATGGCTCAGGGGTAACGTGAGGAAGTATTTCTTCACAGAGAGGGTGGTGGACACATGGAACCACCTTCCTGAGAGGTTGTGGGGTATAAAACTGTGGGAGAATTCAAGAATGCATGTGACAGACATAAGGCAATTCTTGTGGGGGGTAGGAATAAATAGTCTGTTGGTTAACTAGGATCTGCAGCTTATCCAGTAGGTATGGAAATGGGCAGACTAGGTGGGCCAAGCGGTCCTTATCTGCCATCAAAGTCTATGCTTTCTATGTTTTCATGTATCTATGTAGTAGCCCTTTGAAAATCCAGCCCAAGATGTTTTACTTAAAATTGGTGCAACAAAAAGAAGAGTAGAGTTGTGTGTGTTCTGTGCTGTGTCTTTCATTAAGGCACACTTCAGGATATTGATGTAATGTTCTGCAATATTTTTACCCTCTGACCTTACAGACAGCAGCAGCCAAACACCCACATGACACAATGACCTATTAATCTTCAACATTATTGCATACTGGCTCCTCTCCATCACTGTTAGGATCAGTGTGATATTTTATAAAAGAAGAGCATCCAATAAAAAGGGGAAGTCTTAACTACATAAATGTGAGGCATTCAACATTTTCAGGTAACAAACAGTTGTTTAGGTCAGAAGCAACACTACCAGCTGTAATAACGATTCTCACTGTATAGACACTGGTGGGAGGGCTACTCAAGTATAAACGGCTGTTTTGTACTATGCTGGCCACATTTTTCTCTTACTCTGCCAATATTTCAGAGGGTCATCTTGTATAGATAGTTTACTAGAGTCTTTTGGACAGTCTTCCACCATAGTGGCAGCAGCATGTCATTGGAAAACACTGAAAGAAGTACTGTTTTTATCAATATCTTGTAGCCCTGACCAAATGCCTTCTTCTTCATCTTGATCTTTCACAGTGGATGCACCTTTTGCTGGTAGTGAGATTTGAGAGTCTGTACACTCAAGAGGTTGTGATCTGCTGGCCCAGTGGCGCTGATGTTTGAGGTGCTGGATGCCACACTTTGCACCATACTGGCAACGCAGGTTCAGGAACAAGCCTGGGTTATTGGGGTTGGCAGGGGCTGGAGGGTATTGAGCATCCAGAGAACTGTTCTAGTCTCCCGGGGGTGAGTAGTGGGGAGTTCCCAGAGCGGGATTGTCCCCTGGTGGAAACTGGGTGCAGCACACGCGTTAGGGATGAAGCACTTGGTGGGATGACAGCAGGCTCCATTGGCATGGGAGGCATGTTTTCACCATGCAGGATCCATTACAGACTGTGTCCTGAAAGGGGTACCACAAGGAAAAAACCTCTACTCAGCGCAGTGAAGCCAACCACGGGGGACCTCCCTCACATGCCAAACAAAGCCCGGTGTAAGCCAATGAGGGGAACTCAGGATGATGCAGTCTCGCTCTCTGGTTCTGTGCCACTGGGGAGAGCCCCTCTGTAGGGGACAAGCCACTTTCTTCCTCATCCCTGCTTCCATGGTGGAGGCTGGCATGTGTGGGGCAGTTGAGATGCCGCACACATGGCTGATAAGGGGGTAATTACACCCCTGTCACTTAGGAAGAGCATAAATAGAATTAAAACAAAAGAGGTTGTAATAAAATAGCATTCACCATTTCATTTGATTCTTTTTGAATGAGAGTAGCTCAAGGACAAGGAGTCATGCTATGAAGCTGGAGGGGGGTCTCAGAGGTGAAGTGAGGAAATACTTCCTAACATAAAGGATGGTGGAGGCCTGGATCAGCCTTCCAGTGGAGGTGGTGGGTGCTAAAACAGTGACAGGATTCAAGCATGCATATGACAGACACAAGAGAACTTTAGAAGTAAGTCAAGGAGGAAAGACTGCAGATCAAGTAGGGGCACTGTAATTAGGGAAAATAGGGCAGATTAGGTGGGCCAAGAGGTCCTTATCTGCCAACATATTTTCTGTTTCTTCCTATGTCTGTGCTCCTGGAGGAGAGGAGAGGAAGGAAGCCAGGTTTGCCTTAAATCAAGGGTCTAACTTGGTGGTGAGAATACAATGTGCAGATTTTAATATAATTTATATTCTGGGGTCCATTTCAAGGGACGTACTCAGGTTTTCTACATATTAAGTTGCAGTACCTTCCTCCAAGAATTTTGCCTTCTGCTTTTTCCTTTGTTTTTAAGTAGGCATATTAGGGGGATAACCTGACTCAGACTGGCATTGTCTGCACTCATTTCCCAAGTGGCTTCCTCAAAGGACTGAGGAACCTGGCACAAAAAACCTGGCACAACTGTGCCATCAGGTTCCACTTGGGTGAAATGAGATATGCATATCTTTTCCCCACTTAGCGATCCATCATGTATTGATGCACTACTCTATGCTGTTCAAGGAACCGTTGTACCATATAAAAGGTAAAATTCCACCAGAAACCTACCTCCTGCTTTAATTAATGTTGTGGAAGGTTATTTCACTTTTGCAGCTGCCGAAATATTTTGCATGCTTTGGAGGAATGGCTGAAATAGCCGCAGATCTTGCGTGTAACACTAAGGGCATTCTGATTGCTTCTGTCATCCCAAAGAAAATAATGTACTATGAGAGTGAGGGTGTGAGCAAAGCAAGGTATGTGCATATACCCACCATTCTTCACAGCATGTATAATGTTAGCCCTGTTATCGGATATGACAAATCCCGAAGAAAGGCCATGAGGAGTGAGCCATTCAGCAAATAATCTTCTTAGCACCTGTAAGAGGTTCACTGCAGTATGATCTTTTGTCTTGAAACTAGTAATACACGAGAAAGACTGCTTCTAAAATGTCCTGGTTAAGTCTGAGAAAGAGGATGAGGGAGAGGAAGCATGGAAGTAGTCCCAGTGAGTAGTGATGGTCATGTCGTATACAGTTAGTCCACTAGTCCACATGTTTGCTATAATATGGATTTGTTGTACAGCTGTTAGCTTCAAGGCCTGCATCACTTTCTCACACAATTCATTAACAATTTGGTACTGTTTTGAGGCAAAGTATTTCCTGGATGCCATTTGATATTGTGGCAGTGCAATTTACATTAGTTTTTTAAAACTGACAGACTAAACAAAAGAGAAGGGATGAAGGTCTAGTGCTATAATTTCTGTATGGCCTTGTTTAATTTTTGGACAGCTGGATGACTGGATTCATATTTACTCACCTTTTGAAATGACTCTTGCATGGTTAGCTGTTTTGATTTTGGGACTTCTCTGCTCTGAAAAGAGTAGACCAAATTAAATGGAGGGGAACTGTCAGATGCAAGAATGCCTGATGGTGATGGCAAATTACGTGCTTGAGTATTTTAGCTGAGGGATGATGAAAAAAATGTGGCAGTTCCACTTGTTTTGGTCACAGAAGAAGAATGGTCTAGGTCCCTATAATCCAGTGCCTCATCCTCTGTCTTACCACTCAACAGTAGCATCACATCGTTTTGGCATACAATCAGGTGCATTTTCTTTAAATGTCTTATTAACATAGATGTGCCAAGGTGATTCTGCTGTCTCCCCCTACTGACACCAATTTTACAAATAGTATATTGCACAGCAGATATTTTGGGAGTCAGTACACAAGTAATTCCAGACCCAAGAGGTGGCCCTTTTAGTTTTGCCTCCAGGCATAAATAGCTGTTCAGTAGCACTAGTTGCAGCACTTACATCATGAGTCCTGTCATCATCATTGTTTTCCTTCTCTAAAATAACAGTGTCAGCAGGGGATACAGGAGGATCTTAATTGTCACCATCTCCTTTTTGGTTGATCCCACCCAATGATCCATCTCCAGAATTTCTTCAAATTCTCTTACACACTATATCACTAGTATCAGAGTCAGATGACTCGGACCCATGGTCACTGGGCACGAAGTTGCTACCACTGCTGTTATGGTCCATGCTGGAGTCTGACTCATGAGATGATGATTGGGCCAATGGTGCATTAGATGCATAAATGCTCATCCTTTCAGTGCCTCTCCAGGTGACCCCCCCCCAACTACTTTGGTTCTCTTAATAATAGTGCTTTTACTACCGTGCCAGTTACTCCTCTTACATGGTGCAGTAGCACTC
This sequence comes from Neoceratodus forsteri, assembly GCA_016271365.2. NCBI lineage: Eukaryota > Metazoa > Chordata > Ceratodontiformes > Ceratodontidae > Neoceratodus > Neoceratodus forsteri. The sequence goes on along the minus strand of CM057455.1, from coordinate 607,023,887 downwards.
ATGGTTCTCTTTTTGATACTACCTTGACTTGGACGTACTAGCCTCAATACTTGGGAATGGTTCACTTGTAGGGATAGGGAAAGGGGGTGTGCCACTTGTCTTGCTCACAAACTAACTCTTTTGGATTGTTTTCCAACAAGGGTCATTAGGAACCACTTTTGGGACTGGAAGGCCTGTTAGTAGCATTTTGCCTCCTCCTGCCTCCTTTTCTTTTAATCAGTTCACAAAGTTTCCTTATGTTTATTTGTTTAGTTTGGTCCATGCTTTGTAAACAGGGAAGGACCAAGAAAACCAGTAAAATAAGATGTAAACATTAATGCCAAGTGAGTCAAAGTTAAAACATACACACACGCACTATTCCAGAAACAAACTCACTGTTCAGGTAGGGGTGTCCATTAATAGGGGTAGCTAGCTCAAGCAGCTTTAAAAGCATATCATTAGCTGCCAAGCTGTGACAATTAGTCAAGCAGCAGCAATATCAGGATCACAAGTGTCCTTAGCAGCCACAGCACCTTCAAGCAGTAGCACAACAGTCACCAAGGGGTCCACTTTAGTAGATGATGACTGATTATTTTCTTCTGCTGTGGTCAGGGTGCTTCTGTATGCTGTATTAACTTGTGTAGTATCCCTTTCTACCGTATCACCATCAAATTGCTTCTGCTGTTGGTTTGTGGCTGTGTATACAGTAGTGTGTTGGGACACCACTTATCTCTCCTGCTCACTGCTACTTCATCAGATGACATCTCCCACTCTGTATCCCTGGCTAGCCCAGATGACTTATGCAAGCCCCTACCCAGGTGATATAGACAATATACACTGGGTGCCTGAGAATGGGGATAATTCACAGCAAGATGACAATAAACCCTTGGATTAATGCACTACATTATTTGACACGGAAATATTTTTTTTGTTTCTATTAAGCAACGGACTGGCTAGTTGGATGGCTTATGGCAAGCAACTACCCACTACCCAGTGAAGGTACTAGTCTGGCAGCAGTGGCAGGTGTTTGAGAATGGAGAAAATTCACAGCTGCAGGATGACACTGGATCATAGAACCAATGGGTAGTGCACAACATACACACACATATTCACTAGTTTACTGTGCTTTGTTGTTCTTTCTTTCCTATTTTATTTCTTCTTCTTTAACTCTGTTAGAGTCTATCTGTTCTTTCTTTTTATTTATTTATTTTTTTACAAAGCAAAAAACATGGCAGAAGGTGTGCTAAGGAGACAGGCCTGTACCAGCCGACCCCACTCAGCTATCCCACCACCCCCCACCCTTTCATGTTTCTCTGTTTTTTTTCTTTGTTTTTGCTTTTTTTTTTTTTGCTTGTTTGTTAAGTTTTGGTCTGACTCCTCCAAGTCTACCTGGAGAATCCAATCACCCAGCCAGGAGTACTCAGACACATTCACAATCACAATGAAGTCACAACAGTCGATCTTTTCTGGAGGGCAGATCTCAGAGAGTGGTGTATGGAATTTACACCTCGGACCCTCATTGGCTGCCCTGTCGGGTGCCGAAGGGGTCGGTGCTGTCCCCTATGTTATTTGCGGTGTATATGCTTCCATTGGGGGACATTATAAGATGGTATGGGCTGAGTTTTCATTGTTATGCTGATGATTCTCAGCTCTACCTGTCTTTTATGCCTGATCAGGAGTCTGATTCCATCACAATGTTTAACAACTGCCTCCTGGAAATTCAGGATTGGATGAGTGCTAGTTGGCTTAGGTTGAATTCAGGGTAAACTGAGGTGTTGGTTGTGGACCCTGGAAGGAGGACAACAGGGGCTTGGATGGGGAAATCCTCGGGTTTATATCTTCGGGGGGTCCCGCTTCTTGCCTCTGGCCAAGTGTGTAACCTTAGCGTGATTTTTGACGAAAGCCTGACTATGAAGATGCAGGTGTCGGCTGTAGTCAAATCTGCCTTTTTTCATCTGAGGAACATTGCCCGGGTGAAACACTTGGTTCCACGGGAAGATCTTCCCATCTCGGTCCACGCCTTTGTCACCAGCCATTTTGATTACTGCAATGCCCTCTATCTAGGGCTGCCAGGGGTGGATATCCTCCGCTTGCAGCTTGTGCAGAACGCGACGGCCAGGTTGTTGATGGGAGTTTCACGATCTAGCCATATGACACCTGTGCTGCGTGATCTGCACTGGCTGCCAATACAGTGGCGGATCACCTTCAAGGTCGCATTATTGACCTTTAAGGCCCTACTTGATTTGGGACCTCACTACCTGAAAGAGCTCTTGGTGCCTTACTGTCCTGCCCGTTCTCTTCGCTTCTCTGACAAGAGATTGCTAGAGATTCCCAGAGTACGTCTAAAGATGTCTGGAGGTAGATCTTTTGCCTACATGGCACCAACCCTGTGGAATTCTTTACCTTGTCAGATACGAGAATGCCTAACTGTTGAAAGTTTTAAAAAACAACTAAAGACTTTGCTTTTTGCCCTAGCATTTGCCGGTACATAATAAGTAAGTGTATTGTATGATTGTTTGATTTATTGTTTTGAAATGTGATTTTAAGTGATTTACTTATTGTAAAAGTGCCCTGAGCTTGGGAAGGGCACTTAATATAAATAAAATGTTACTTTACTTTTACTTTACTTTACAACAATCACACACACAGTCACAGAGTGGACTTTGGTGTCTTATTTTTTTTTTCACTTCTTTTTTGTGCTGTGGGCAGAGCCTACAGCCCTATTGGGATCACCATGTAGCTTTTAAAATGGCTGATCGTGGCACCTTCTGTTGGACTTTTGGATGTATCCTTCAAAAAGTCCAATGAAGCTTGAACCCCTCCACCATGATTGGAATAACAACTGAGCTATTTAGGCTGTTACTTCCACATTCTGTGGCATCAACTCCGTATGCGAGACTCTCACATATGCACAGTTCTGCTGGCACCATCATGTGAATGGAAAAATGCCATTCACTGCCTTCAGCCACTGATGCAGCTGAGAACAGTCCCTCCTTTTGTGATCGTAGCCGACTGTGGCCTCTTTGACCTGTTGCCCTCCCACAGAACTGGCTGGGCTCCTTCTGCTGCCAGTGCAGCCAAAAACATTCCCCTCCTCTGGACATGATCGCTTCCAATGCGGCAGAAATTGGTGCCCCCAACTCATGTGGCACACTGGAAGCCCACCCCAGTGTGCCCAAATGTTGTTTTTTTTCTGTTGCCAACATCCGGGTCCAAATCCCCATGTTGGCAGTATATCAGCCCCCCCCCCCCCGCACTCATGTGGCACACTGGAGCCAACCAGTCTGCTTTTCTTTTTTTTACCTGTAAATAAAGAAAACAGTCCCCCAATGTGTTTTCCCATTTTTTTATGTGGCACACTGGGAGCTCACCCCAGTGTGCCCAAATGTTTCCTTTTTTTTTTTGGTTTACCTGTAAATAAAGAAAACAGACCCCTGATGTGTTTCTCTGGTTTTTGTTTTTAATCTGTAAAAAATAAAACTATCTCTTCTTGTCGCCCCAGTCTCTCTCCATCCTCCCCACCCTCCCATTGAGCACCCACTTCCCTGCACCTCCCTTACCCCATACTTACCTCCAGAGGTCAGAGTTGTCATCTTTTCTGGACCAGGACACTTCTGCACTCTTCAAAGCTGAACCGCAAACTGAATAATCAAAGATAAGCATGCTATAATGCCATTCAGTGGGGTTTTCAACTTATTGCGATAAATAAGCCATTGTTCTGAATTTTGACCCCAAATTTTCAACATGGAGTTCTTGGGACCCCACCTCATGAAAACTTTCATTGTCATTTCGTTACTCAGTCCCGAAAGGTGATTTTGCGGTCACTGCACGGAATCACCTTCCGGGACCAATTACAAAATGACAGTGGCACTGTTCATGAGGTGGCATCTCAAAAAGCCCATGTTGTCAATATGGTGAAAACATTCCAAAAGATTATTGCATTACAAGCATGCATTTCACAGTTTCTACACACGCTCCTAACTTTGCCAATTTTTTATATTTTCCCTCCACATTTTCAACATTGCCATTTTTGCACACCTCCTTTTAAACAGTACAGCTGTCATTTATCACATCCTGCCCAAAATTTGTTCTTGCACCTGTAGCACAGAATGGCATGGTTGCTCTGTGAAATCACCTTTCAGGACAAGTGGACAAAATGACACTGGCACTCTTCATGAGGAAGGGTCCAAAAAAGGCCACGTTGAAAATATGGTGCAACACCTCCATAAAATGGCCAAGTTACACCCTGGCATTCAATAATTTCTATGCACACATGTAACTTTGCTCACTTGGCAGCTCATGACAGCCCTATCATCTCTGGCCAGAGTTTGTATATTTAAGCTACAAAACAGGAGGGCACTTTGACTAAGACAGCTAAAGGCCCACCTTGTACCAGCCCACCCCACAACCACCCACCTAGTTCCCCCTGTCTTTTTTTAATATTTTTTTTTTTGTGTGTGTATGTGTTTTTTTTTTAAGTTTTGCTCTGGAGGAATGTCTGACTTGAAGAGTCCTTGATTGAATTCCCATATGCACCAGCAGCCCACCACCCACCCAGCTGTCCCAGATACCCTTTTTTTAATTCCTCTCACAATGTGGAGTCCTTCTGTTGTAATTCTCCCTCTGAGTCCCCCTCCCTCAATCACAATGAAGTCACTCACAACAATCCCCTCCCCAACACATACACAGTCAAAGGGTGGACTTTGCTTTCTTGTCATTCTTTTCTTTCACTCTGATTTAAAGCATCTTTAAGCTGCAAAACAAGAGGGCAGCAGGACTAGGAGAGTGAGAGGCCCACACTGTACCAGCCCACCCCACAACCACCCACCCAGTTCCCCCGTGTCTTTTTATTTATTTTTTTTTGTGTGTGCATTTTTAATTTTGTTTTCATTTTTTTGGAGTTCTCCTTTGGAAGACTGGTCTGACCTTGCTGAAGAGACCTTGATTCATTGTTTGAAGCCCCATGTCCACCAGTATCCCACCACCCACCCACCCAGCTCTTCAGGACCTCTTTTGTTCTGTTTAACAATAATTGAATGACTAATTCCTAACAATGTGGAGTTCTCTGGCATAATCCTTCCTCCAAGTACCCCTCCCATCCACTCTACCTCAAAAAATCACTGTTGCTGTGCCAAGTCTATCCACATGATTCAAAAGCTGCAGTGCTCTGCTTACACTCTCATCTCTGCTGGTGCTAATGTAATGTCACTGAACTAGTGTGTGAGCCTATATACTCAAGTTTCATGCATGTGCATACTAGGATATACTCCAGGCTCACACGTTGGTGCAAACACATACTGAGCTTCTCCTCAGCCTCCCATGCATGTCACATGACAGACATGCAAGCAGCGCTGGGGAGAAAAAAATGCATGATGAGATCTGAGCTGAACTGGCAGTGTTTGGTTCAGGTCTTACATAAACCAAGCCACTGCAGTTTAATGGGGCTTGGTTTAGAGGGCAGGGATTTGACCCATCCCTAACTATTGTAGAGGAGACATGGGATAGTACAATAAATAGCCAACCTTAGGCAGAGTTTGGATATTGGAGTATTCTGGCAATTTGAAAGAGAGAAAGAGGTTTTGGCAGGGAAAAAGCAGGACTTGATACCTCAATTAGTTCTTGGTTAAATTCAAACTACTTATTAGTAAGCACTTATAATATATGTTTTTTACACATGGGGCTTGATTTTCAAAGTAACTGTAGATTGGCACAAATTATACTGTACTGCCACTGTGGCAACCTCCAGGTATGCCAAGGACCCTGTGCCAGATTTTCAAACAACAGAGGTCCCTGTACCAAAGTTCCATGATATGCAGCAGGCAGGGTGCTTTGCAAAACAGGTTGTACACCAGAGGTGTCAGACGGAGAGTTCCATTATGCCCCCTCACTCAGTGCAGAGCCAGCTTCTGAACTGCAGCAAACTGGATGGGGGGGCACCTTGAACCAGCATGGGACACTGGCCAGGGACCTCTGGGAGTGCCATAATGGGTGCTGTGTCCACAGATGGCTGTGCAGAAAGGGAACAGTGGCACTGGGCAGGTGTGAATGCATCAGACTCACAGACCCACAGATCGGGTACTGTTTGATTGGGCTTACTGTATAATGCCCATGGGCTATGTACAGTAAGACTGACTAAATGGTACCCCCATCTAAGGGTCTGTGAGCCTGATGTGGGCATGCCTGCCTCATGCCACCTTTCCCTCTGGCACAGCCATCCATTCACACAGTGCCCATTAGGGCACTCCCACAAGTCCCTTGCCTGTGTCCCACATTGGTTGCAGGGTGCCCCCTTCCCCTCACACAGGTCTAATGTTAGCTGCAAGGGCTTTTAGATCAGCACTTGTCTGGTTTAACAATGACCATGGTTTGCAGCCATGGTGGGGCTTTCAAATTGCAAATTATGGGTTGCTGCAGCCCTTCCATGGCTCTAGCCCCTTTCCACCATGGCACACCTGTGCATCCATTGCATGGACAATGCAAGCATGGTTGGAACAGGTAGCCACCCAGTGATACATGGTCTCTTTCAAAATCAGGACTGGCACAAGGTGCAGCCCAAAAGCCCTTTGTGTCATTTCTCCCTGCTGCAAAACCCTTGCACCAGTCCCAACCTTTTGAAAATTGAGCCCACAGAGCCTCAGGGAGGGAATAACTTGCATGAGGGAGGATGAAAAGAAAAAGGAGAAAACTGAAACATTGTGGCTCCAGTTACAGACTAGCAGAGGGAGGAAGATCAGGATGGTGGTGGTATACAGACCACCAATCCAAGTTGAAGACAAGGATTGAGAGCTGTGTTCCCAGTTGAGGATCACAGGAGGTAAATGGCAGGTTGTAGTGGTGGGGGATTTTTACCCGTCTAAAGTTGACTGTGCTACTCACTCACATTCTGCACCAGAAGTAAGGAAATCCCAAATGCAATCCAAGACAGCTTCATGACTCAGTGTGTGACTGATGCTACCAGGGAGGTGGCTATCCTAGATATTCATTAAAACTAATAGGGAGCACTTACAGGACACAGACGTTAGGGAACCTGGAAGTGACCACAGTGCAGTGTGGTTCAGTTTGGACATGGACAGGAATGCCATCCCCACCAAGACCAGAATATTGGATTTCAAGAGGGCACATTTAAAAAAAAGATGAGAGAAGTGCTAAGGGAAAACCTGGAGAGCATGGCCATTCAGAAGGCCACAGACAGCTGTATCAAATTGAGGGGGAAGAAATTGAAAGCCAGATCACCAAGCTGGTTTAACGGTGAGGTGGCTAGAGTGGTAAGGGAAAAGAGGGCAGCTTGTTGAAAATTCAGAAGAATGGCAAAAGAAGAGGATGAGGAAGAATACTGGAGGCTGGCTAAGGTGGCAAGATGGGAGGTGCAGCAGGCAAAGGCACAGAAAGAGCTCCAAATAGTTGAAGGAATAAAGAATGGGGAAATTGCCTTCTTTCAACACATAACAAAAAAAGGAGGGACAAGAAGGTTGGCATTGTTAGGCAGAGGAAGGGGAGGATGGGTGGATTAAGACGGGAGCAAAGCAGAGGCATTTAACACATACTTCTGCTCTGTCTTTACAAAGGAAAAGGATGGTCCATTGCCATGGGCAGGGAAAAGGAAGGTGGGAATGGGGGAGAGGCCATAGGGATAATTGAGATTAAGAGAGTGAAGGAGAGACTGATAGCTCTGAGGGTGGACAAATCCCCAGGACCAGATGAAATACACCCTCAGGTGCTAAAAGGGTTAGTAAAGGATCTGGAGGGGACACTGGCTGTTCTGTTAAATAAATCTCTGAAGTCAGGAGTGTTACCACTGCAGTGGAGAATGGCACATGTGGTGCCAATCCACAAGAGTGGACCCAAGGATGAATCAGGTAACTATAGACCAGTCAGCCTGACCTTGGTAGTATGTAAATTCATGGAGACCATACTAAAGGAAAAGTTGGTGAGATACATGGAGGAGAATGGTCTACTGGATGTAAGACAGCATGGGTTTGTGGCAGGCAGATCATGTCAGACTAACCTGATCAAGTTCTTTGATTGGGTCATGAGGGCAGTGGACAGAAGCAAGGCAGTTTACATCATATACCTGGACTTTAGCAAGTCCTTCAATTCTGTACTACACCTGAGGTTGACAATGAAACTGAGGGACCTAAGGGTAGAGGAGAACAAGGTAATATGGGTTGAAAACTGGTTGAGTGGCAGAACCCAGAGAGTGGTGGTGGTTGGGGGAGAGTTCTCCAGCACCAAGGAGATGTCAAGTGGGGTCCCTCAGGCATGGATGTTGGGGCCAGTGTTGTTCAGTGTCTTCATAAGTGACATTGGGGGAGGTATTAAAGGCAAAATGTGCCTGTTTGTGAATGACACCAAACTCTGTGGGAGGGTGGACATCAAGGAGAGGATACAGGATCTGATAGAGGACCTCACAGACTAGAGAGATTGTCAGGAATCTGGCAACAAGTGCAAAATAAGGCACACATGGGCCAGTAACCATAGGACAGAGTATTACCTGGAGGGGGTTCAGGTAACTGCTTCCTAAGAGGAAATGGATCTAGGGGAGATGATTACAAGAGGCCTAAAATGCACCTCTCAGTTATTGCAAGGGGATTCAGTAGTAGGTGGAGTGAGGTCATTTTGTCATTGTACATATCATTGGTAAGACCACATTTAGAGTATGGGGTGAGGTACTGGCATCCATATCTTAAGAATGATATCAGCATGCTGGAAGGGGTCCAAAGGAGAGCAACCATGATGATTGAGGGGCAACAGGATAGGTTCTATGAGGAAAGGCTGGGAGCTCAAAGGATGTACCCCCTGAAAGAAAGGAGGCAGAGGGTAGATATGATTTAGACCTTCAAGTACATGAAAAGTATTAATATTAGTGAAAAAGAATGGTCTCTTTAAAATGAGCGACAACAGCATCACTAGGGTCACAGCCTAAAACTGATGGGGGGTGGAGGTTCAGAAGGGATCAACGGAAGGATTTCAATATGGAGAGGGTGGTGAATACCTGGAATGAGCTGCCTGATGAGGTGGTGGCGGCAAATATAGTGGGAGCATTCAAAAGGGCCTCGGACAAACACAAGGGGAACCCTTGGGATCAAGGAAGAGGAGAAGGGGGAAGGGGATGGATGGGGGGGGTCATTGGCATAAGTAGTAAGGCCAGGACCTTGCATCTGTTAACAAGCAGACTTGACTGACTGAGTGGTCATCTTCAGCTGGCTCTTTTTGCATGTTTGTATTAAATTGGGAAATAAAACAATTGCATTTTTCAGTGTGTATATCCTCACCAACTAGCATCTAGTGTTTCTGTTTGTGTAATAAAGGCATTGCAGTAGAAGTTGTGCCATTAAATATGACATTGCAGTGTCTAGTTATTAATTTATTATAGTCTTTGGGGACTTCAATTCCAGAGTAGGGGAAGAAATTGAGGAAAAAACCATATGACTGGAATATAGATGATGCACCAGAAATTCAAAGCAGACTATTTAACAATTAAAAAAATTAATAGCGAAGGGACATGTTTTTTGCCATCTGCTGCTGTGCAAGGTTTAATAATACTCAATTTGAAAATGAAAGGAGATAGAAATGGGGACATTACTTTTCTCACCCCATTTGTAGGTAGCCAACTTGACCTGTGTTTAGTAATGTAGTCTCATAAAATAAAGTGGCTTTTTTGAGATTTTAAAAATCTAGTAAAGTGACCACTTCCCTTTAAGATGTGAGTCAGAATTTAACTATTCCTATCCCATAACAAATTTAGCCTCACAGCAGGGTGATGACAATAACATGTGCATATTTTATGCAAAAAGGATTAAATGGGATAAATACTCAGAGAAAAAAAAACCTGGTTGAAATAATGTCTAGTGAGCATGCAGTGCAGCTACAGTGGCTGTTTGAGATATCCCTGAATACAGAAAGTTCACTAGCTCTGGAAGGTAAAATAGATTGTTTTATTGATTTTTGGGAAAATATTGCCTATAACATGTTCCCAGTAAATAGAACAAATGATATTTGGAAGGCAGGGAAAGCAAGTCCTTGGTTTGATTTGGAATGCAAGTTAATAAAAAAGAATCATAACTGACGTGGGACATAAGACTACCATGTGCAATGAAACAAATGTATTTAATTGCCCTTAAAAACCTTAGAAAGAATGATAGTATATTCATAATAAACAAAAGGAAAAAATGCAGAAATATGCTTTATAAAGAACTGCATGATGCAATCAGGATGAAAACTATACAAGTGTTTTGGTCTCTTGTAGTATTTGGAACATCTGAAACAATAGGAAATATAACATTACTGCAGATATATCTGTTAATAACTGGACAATACATATCAAATATGTTAGGGTTCGATGGTCACTTCTATGTTAAACCGCACAATTTGTACTTTAATAATTTTGCAACCATTTGACCAATTTACATGCAATTTTGCTTGCGCCATCGGGGACGAAAGATCTCTGGATGTGACACGTTTAATTCCGGTCAGATGTGCAGGTGCAGAGATGCAGAATGTCAAAAAATGTGAAAAGTACAATTTTATGTCAAATTCTTTGCCACCGCCTTTCTCAGAAATGTCTTGGAGTTTTATTTTCTAAGATATGTCTGGGATTAATGGGACTTCTTTTTATTGGAGCGCTTAGTTTCCCCAACATAATTTTGACTGGCACAAAATTTGGGATGATCTCTATTTATATGCATCCCAAGACAAGGTAAGACTAATTCAGTTTTACATATTGAACAACCTGTACTTTACACCTATTAATCTAGCTAAAATAGGTAAACTCCAAGCTTCGTTATGCACTCAGTGTACACAAGCAGAGGAGACACTCTAACAAATTTGTTGGGAGTGCCCTAAAGTTGCTCCTATGTGGTCTTTAATTAAGAATGAGACTGGTCCTCTTCTTGGGCTAGAGGGAGAGTTTACCCCTGAAATTTCTATTGTGGGTGACTACAGTAAAGTAGTACAGTAGTTAAAGAACAGAGATATTTTATGGCCTTAATTTCTCTGTCGATCAAAAAGGGTAGTCCTCTGGCATTGGCTGGACCCAGCATTGATTTCATATAATGAATGTTTGCAGGAGCTCCTGTTCAATATCCATGTTGAACGGATGATTGCCAGTCTTTGCCACCAGCTCTCATCCTTTAACAAGAAATGGAATAAGTTGTACACTCTATATATGACGTAAACTGTGGACTAGACCTTTATGGATGCCCCTGTTTGTATTGTATGGTTTATCTCTTTCCTTTCCATTCCTTTGTTTTCTTTTTTGGATTTAAGTTTTGCATTGTTTATGGCAGACTATTTTAGTGAGTTTTACAACTTATTTTTTGATTTTGAGGCCTTACTGTACTGTATATTCTCTTCCATAATTCATTTGTTAATATATGTTTGATCCACTCTGTTGGGGAGGAAGAGGTGGGGGATTGGGGGGAAGGCTTTGTTGGGGTTGTTGCTGGTGTTATCATATTGTTTGTACTGTATTTTATTTTTGAATAAAATAAAGAACCTTAAATCTCAAAAAAAAGAAATGTCTTGGAGTGTGGTCTGAAATTTTGGAGCTATATGGGGTTTTGGGTCATAGATGTGCCTTTTGAAGGTTTGGTGTAAAAATATTAATCCATTCAAAAGTTATCATATTCCAAAGTTTCCCATTATTTCCTATGGGAAAAGTTAGATGGCAGCCTCGAAACAGCTTTTTTTGCTGTGAATGTGTCTTTTTTTTGCCACAAATGTGGAAAGTTTTGTCAAGCTTCTGACATCTTGTTTTCAGTTAGCAAGGCAAACAGACTTAAATATTTGAAAAATCACTGCCACTTGATAAACACCAGCAGTGGTGTTTACCTATTTGGGGCCCCTGGAATCGGATTCTGGGGTATGTTTTTCATAACAATGCCCAGAAATGTGGTGCTTTTATCTGAGGCATTATTTTGCCTCAAATTGTGGCACATTGTTTTGCAAAACCACCATCTGTTGCTGCAAATTGCAGAACAAAGTTTGGTTGTACCACAAAACATGAATCTGTAGCTGCAATTTACAACAAAACACAGCTGCTTCTTTTTGACACTCTGAAGGAAACAAACAATTTTGGGCTTAGCTTTTTAGGGTACTAAGAGCTCCCCTCTCAGATGTGCCTATTGCTGGTTTGCTGAAAATGTTATTACTTTGCTCAATACTTCTGCAGTTGGTGTGCACAGTGCCACCTGCAGAAGTAGCAGGTTGTGGCACTATGGTAGACTGTTGCCCCCTAATGCAAGTTGCAGTGGAGCACAGCCCTGCTTTAGTGCTCCTCCACAGAAATCCCCCCATCTATATGTACACCCCCCCAAAATGTTATCCTTTTACTGGTGGTCTAGTGGCCCACCCTCCCCAATCCCTGATATTGCTATAAGTCTTATACATTATAATTTCCTAGTGGTCTAGCAGCCCTCTCTCCCTGATCCTCAATGCCCACTGTACTATTTTATTTGGTGCCCAGTGGCATCCTGCCACTCTCTCATGCTTATTTCCTGCTGAAAAAAAAAACCCTCAATGTCTTTTTCTGTTTTTTTACCCTGTAAAAAAAAGTCCATCACTGATCACACCTGCCAGCCCCACCTACCCTCCCTCTGTGCACCCATCTCCCCACATCCCCCTTGACACCCACACACACACCCTCACTCACCTGAAGAGTTCCCAGGTTCAAGATCCACTCTCCATATTGAAGACTTATCTTGCTGTTGGAACTGGTGACTGCAATATGATAAACTATGTATAAATGCAGTTAAATGTATTTCAATGGGGTCAGCTTTTATGCATAAATCAGCCATGTTTTAAAATTTTAACTTCAAATTTTCAACATGTCCTTTTAAGGATCACAACCCATGAACAATATGACTGTTAGTATGCAAGTCCTGCCTGTAAAGTGATTTTGCAGTCACTTGTCAAATTCACCTCTCAGGCAGGATTTCCATGATGACAGTCATATTGATCATGAGCTGTGGACTACAAAAGCACAAGTTGAAAATTTTGGGTCAAAATGTAAAAAAAATGGCTGAGTCACAACTATTCATTGCAATTTCGCTATGCACGCTTGCAACTTTGTAAATGTAAAATATTTTGACACAAAATTTTCAACCTACTCTTCTTATTACCCCACTAAATGTATGTCACAGCTGTAATTTTTCAAATTCTGCCCAAAATGTGTTTTCACACATGTAGCACAGAATGGCATTGCTGTTTCACATAATTATGTTTTGGTGGAGATTCAAAAATTTGCTGTACAGAGTACATCGGGTGGGGGTAATAACATGCCTATGCTGACAATTTCATCGCTCTTGCCTAAAAATTTAAGCACTTACACAGCTACACACACACACACACACACGTATATAAATATATATATATATATATATATATATATATATATATATATATATACACTTGTATGGAGCCCACACAGAAATACGGATCCCATTTAGGAGTGATGTGAGTGCAGGACCAACATGGAAATATGGATACAATTACCATAAGGAAATAAGACTATGATTATACTTTCTCAAAAAGTAAGGAATTTCTTGGCAAATAAACTTTGTTACTGCTTCAGTTAGGGTTCCAGCAACAAAAGTTTGGAAATGTGCTGTTATGCTTTCCAACTAACAACCCCAATGTACACCCACCCGATGCCTATTGGTATGTGGAGGGTGGGGGTTGGAAAGACTAACTATATATATATATATATAGTGGGGGCATGTGTGATTTTGTATTTCTTTGAAACTTAGCTTCCCACCAAATTCCCTTTGGGGTAACCATTGCCTCAGTGCCTGCGCACAGAGGTTCTTAGTCTTTTCAATTGTTTTTTGTTTTAATTGGGTTCACCACAACATAACCCAGATAGACCATCTCAGGGAAGCTGGTTCATTCCACTGGGGTGTCAAACAGACAAGGCATACTGATGAGTCTTGGTAGGACGAAACACTTGGCACCCTTTGCAAACTGTGTGAGAGGCCTTTTGGCACCACACATTTCTGCTTAAAGCTGAACCAGCATAATATTTTGTGGTGATTTGCATATACAGCCCATGATGCTTTTCATTGTGGGGGCATGTGTGATTTTGCATTTCTTTGAAACTTGGCTTCCCGGCCAAATGCCCTTTGGGGCAACCATTGCCTCAGTGCTTGCACACAGAGGTTCTTTGTCATTTAAATTGTTTTTGCATGTATGATTTTGTATTTATTATATATATATATATATATATCTATATATATAGATATATATATATATACTATATATATACGGTATATATATATCTATCTATCTATATATATATATATATATATATATATATATATGTATGGATAGATAAATAGATATATAGATAGATAGATATATATATAGATATATATTCATGGCAAAAACATCATTTAATGCATCAGTTAGGGTTGTTTCACAGCGACAAAAGTGAGAAACTTCAATGTTAGGGTTGAAAACTCCCCTTGCACGCCACCGCCCTCCCAACCCGCATTGGGGTCCTCGGTCCTAACTCTCACCCCATCCCATGTGTAAAGAAGCTAAGGTGGTGATGTGTAGGAGAATGGTGTGAGAGTTAGGACCGATGACCCCAATGCGCACCCCGATGCCAGTTGGTGGGTGCAAGGGGGGATTTTCAACCCTAACATTGAATTTCCTAACTTTTGTCACTGTGGAACAACCCTAAATGATGCATTAAAAAGAGTTTTTTGCCATGAATTTCCCTTCTTTTTGATAATGAGGATTATAAATAATGAATGTAATGTGGTGGTGGAAGTGCAGTCCCATTGGGCCTGGCACTCCAACCACATGATTTTTGCTCACATGATAAAAGCAAGTGCAATGTAAACGCAAGCACAAATGGTAATGCACATGGTGACGCAAACATAAATGGTTACTCAAACGGTAATAGAAATGCAAGCGCAAAGTGACTCCAAAGCGAGCAGTAAAGGAAAAGGAGACATAAATGCAAGCGCATACAGAAATGCAGCTGATAATGCACACGGTCATGGTACTGCAATTAGAAACACAAATGGTAATGGTAGCAGCAATAATAGCATAAAGGGGCAGAAATAGCAAGGCAAATGCAACCGCGAACAGAAACACAAACCACAATGTACGCAGTCCGCGGTACTGCAATGCAAATGCAACGGTACAGTACATACACGCCAAGGAAAGAGAAATGGAAATGCAAACCCAAGAGTGTACAGAAACGCAAATGTTACACACACGATCACGGTAACGCAATTGGAAATGCAAATGTATCGATAACAGCAACAATGACGCCAAATGAAAGACAAGCTCAAATGGAAGGCTGACCGCAAATGCAAATGAAAATGTGCATGGTGACGCAAATGGAAATGCAAACACAAACAGTTGTGGAAAAGCAAATGGTAACAGTAACGCAAGTGCAAATGAAAATGCAAACGTAACATAGAAACATAGAAGTTGATGGCAGATAAGGACCGCAAGGCCCATCCAGTCTGCCCATTTCTTTTTCTACCTTATAAATGTGCCATCGGCCTTTGCTCTGTCGGTGGCCTATCTATTCATACTCATTTGTATTGCTTCCCTATGCCTATCCCATGCCTGTTTGAAGCCCTGCACTGTATTCATAGCCACCACTTCTTGAGGTAGGCCATTCCATGCATCCACCACCCTTTCTGTGAAAAAGAACTTCCTCACATTCTCCCTTAATCAGCCCCCCTTTAATGTCATGCTGTGTCCTCTTGTCCTGCTATTTTTCTTATATTTAAACATGTTAGACTCTTTCACTTTGTTAATGCCCTTAAGGTGTTTGAATGCCTCGATCATATCACCTCTCTCCCTCCTTTGCTCAAGGGTATACATATTGAGCTCTGTTAATCTGTCCTCATATGTCTTCAGATGCAGTTCCTGCACCATTTTGGTTGCCCTTCTCTGGACTGCCTCAATTTGGTTAATGTCCTTATGAAGGTATGGCCTCCAATACTACACGCAGTACTCCAGATGAGGCCTAACCAGTGTCTTGTAAAGAGGGATTATTACCTCCCTCTTACGACTTGTGCTACCCCTAGTAATACACCCTAACACCATCCTAGCCTTACCTACTGCTTTAGAGGTCTGCTTGGATGATTTCAGGTCATCAGTGATGATGATGCCCAAGTCTCTTTTTTTCTTTGTGACTGCTAGCAACTCCCCTCCCAGCCTATAGGTGGCTTCAGGGTTTCTCTTCCCTATGTGCATGATCTTGCACTTCTTTGCATTAAATCCCAGTTGCCACTCTTCTGACCATTTTGCTAGTTTATCCAAATCTCTTCTCATTCTGCCCACCCCATCTGGATTATCTACTCTGTTGCAGATCTTGGCGTTATCTGCAAACAGACAAGCCTTACCCTCTAGTCCATCTGCAAGGTCACTAATGAAGATGTAGAAGAGGACTGGCCCCAGGACTGATCCCTGAGGTACCCCACTTGTGACTTGCATCTCTTCTGACTGTATACCATTTACCACCACTCTCTGTTTTCTGCCCGTCAACCAGTTTGCCACCCAGTTGACCAACTTCTGACCCACCCCAAGCCTACCCAGCTTATTTATCAATCTTCTATGTGGAACAGTGTCAAAAGCTTTGCTGAAGTCAAGGTAGGTGACATCAAATGCTCCCCCTTGGTCCACCACTCTGGTTACCCAGTCAAAGGAATCTATGAGATTAGTTTGACAGGACCTTCCTTTTGTAAACCCATGCTGTCTTGGATCTGTGCCCCTATGGATTCCAGGTGTTGCACTATCCTTTCCTTAAGGAGTGCCTCCATAATCTTGCCCACTACTGAGGTAAGACTGACTGGTCTATAGTTCCCTGCCTCCTCCCTGCTACCACTCTGGATCACATGAGCCCTTCTCCAGTTTTCTGGGACCTCTCCTGTGCTCAGAAACTCACTAAACAGTTCTGCTAATGGCTCTGCTAGTTCCACCTTT
Organism: Neoceratodus forsteri; assembly: GCA_016271365.2. Lineage (NCBI taxonomy): Eukaryota > Metazoa > Chordata > Ceratodontiformes > Ceratodontidae > Neoceratodus > Neoceratodus forsteri. The sequence continues at coordinate 607,006,961 of CM057455.1, read as the reverse complement.
AGCTCCTTAAGTACCCTGGGATGTATGCCATCAGATCCCATTGCCTTATCCACCCTGAGCTTAGCAAGCTCTTGTAGGACCCTTTCTTTTGTGAAGGGAGTAGTGCTCACCTCCCTCCCCCCTGTGTCCATGGTGCTGAGCTGTGGGCCCTGCCTACCTTCTCTTCAGTAAATACTGAGCAAAGTATCTATTTAGGATAGATGCTTTTACATGGTCCTCCTCCTCACATGCTCCTTTTCTCCATTAAGCAGCAATACCCCTCTGGACTTTCTACTTTCACTAATGTATCTATAGAAAGTTTGTCACCTTCTGTTACTGTTAGTGCTAGTGTTTCCTCAGTTTGGGACTTTGCCTGCCTTACTGCCTTCCCTGCTTCCCTTAGGGCAGTTGGTATGCCTCCCTATATTCATCCGCTGTGTTCCTTATATTTCCTGAAGGCCAGCCTTTTGGCTCTGACATTTTCTGCTACTGTATTTGAGAACCAAAGTGGCTTCCTTCTTCTTTGTACTTCCTTTTCTGTCTAACACAATGGGATGTTGCTTCTATTGCATCCTTAATGTCGCACTTTGCCTGTACCCCTCACCTGTGTTCTTTTGCAGGGCTAACACTCTGTTGGCCATCTTATCAAAGTCAGCTCCTCTGAAGTCCCATATTTTGCCTTGGAATGGGATGATTTAGGTGTAGTAGCCAAATTGAACCATACCACGTGATGGTCACTGGCCCCAGGTGACCTTCTACCTGGAGATCTGTGATCCCTTCCTGATAGTCAGTACTAGATCTAGAATAGCCCTGTCTCTTGTGGGTTGTTGTACCAGTTGTTTGAGGCCCTTCCCTGCAGGGAATCCACTATGTGTCTAGTTCTGGCAGATGTTCCTGCTGGTATTGACCACTCTGTATCCGGCATGTTGAAGTCTCCCATTATCAGAACCTCCCCTTTAGCTGTCATGTTTTGTATATCTTCTAACAGTAATGAGTCTATGTCCTCCCCCTGGTCTGGGGGCCTGTAGACAACCTCAGTTCTTATGGCTGTCCCATTTCCTGTTTCCAGGGTGATCCACAGTGCTTCTGGCTCATTATGTGTATTCTGAATTTCTGTAGCTTTGATATTTTCATTGACATACAGGGCCACTCCTCCCCCCCTTTTTGTACCTCGGTGTCTTCTGAACAATACCTAGCCAGGTACTGAAGTCTCCCAAGTGTGGTTACTGGTAAACCACGTCTCACTAATTGCTACTATGTCCAGTTTAGCCTCTGACATTATTGCCTGCAGGTCTGGGACCTTATTTCCCAGGCTGTGAGCATCTGTGTACATGATTTTCCATTGGTCAGATTTCGGTGTGTTAGTTGTTGGGTGAGGTTTGGCATTACCCTGTGCATCATATGGGGAGACAAACCTTTTTTCTTACCTGGTGATGCAAATGAACTGCAAACATGCTGAATCCCTGTTTGACCACTAGCTGAGTGGGGAGGGGTGTTTTTCCCATTCGACGTATGGGTTGCTGTACCCCTCTCCCCATTTGCTAGTTTAAATATTCTGCAAAGACGTCAAACTTCTGCCCCAATGCACTGACTCCCTCCTTAGTCAGATGCAGTCCATCAAATTTAAAGAACTTTCGCTCCCAGAACTGTTGCCAGTTCCCTACAAATCTGTGTCCTTTTTCCTGGCACCAGCCCTTGAGCCACGTGTTTAGCTCCCCTATCTCCCCTTCTCTGACCTTCCGTCCATCTGCCCCCCTCTCCCAGACTGGCAGGATCTCAGAGAAGGAGATGCTGGATGAAATGGATGATAGTTTGTCACCCAGCCTGGTCTGGTGTTCCTTGGTCTCCACAACTGACCAGCTGGCGAGATCATTAGTCCCTATGTGTACTAGGACATCAATGTTTTCTCCTGCTTTGTGAACAGTTTTAGCAATGCGGTCAGTGTCTCTCCATGCTGATGTACCTGGGAGACATCTGACCATTACCCCTGGCTGGAGATGGGCATCAATTCCCCGAATCATGGACTCTCCTATGAACAGAAGTTTTTTGGATTTCCTTTTTGCTTTTTTTGTTTTGGTTCCTGATTTGGGTGAGTTTTGTTGTGCTAGCTCCTGTGCCGCAGTGTCCTGCTCTGCAGTGTCTTCTGCCTCTTTGTTTGATTTCAGAGATAGAGGCAGATACCTGTTTGTAGTGTTTATATGGTTTTTGGAAGTAATATGTTGGAGAGCAGAGAGTGATGGGGCACCTGATTTGTCCCTCCTAACCACCTGCCAACCTCCTGGTCCAACTACCCTCTGCTGTCGAGGTTTTTCTGTTGGATGCTGGGGAAATGGCGGGTGGTTCTTATAATGTATTTCCTCTTGAATATGAAATTTGAGGTGTGCAATCTCTGCCCATGCTGCCCAGAGCTGAGCCCGAAGATCTCCAATGGCCCAGCATGTGGGACAGTGTCCTAAATCCTGTAAGACTGTCCTTCTGAAAATTGTTCCACAGTACCTGCAGTTAATGATATCCATTCCAGATAAGTTGCTGGGTTTATAACCTAGTCAGAGTAATTAGAAGGGAAAAAAATGCAAGTAATGGTTTGATTGTGTTTTGTTTTTGTTTAACTTATTATAACAAGTTAAATTACTAGTGCCCCTGTAAATGATCTCACTTTGTGGATGCCCCACTGATCCGCCCCTTCCTGCTCTGCCACAGGAAATGCCACAACTGTGGTACCCTATAAAAGGAGTGTAGTGTAGTGTGGGGTGGTTGGGAATGGGGGTGGGTGGGTCAATGCACACGGTGGTGTACACGGGAATGCTAATGCAAACAGGTATGGAAACACAAGTGGGAACTCTAACTGTAACAGTAACAGAAGTGCACACCCTTTTTTTCCCAAAAGCTGCATAGGGTGACATAGTGAATACAAAGAATGTATGCATAATAATGGGCCTCGGAGCAGAAAATGAGTACTTGGAATACTAAATTGAGGCAAAAGGGAGGCAGTATAGCACAGTGGTTTAAGGCTCTGAGCTGCAAATCTGGTGACTTCCAGCAGACCAGACCTGGGTTTGAATCCCACAGCTTCCACTTGCATACTTTGTGACCCTGAGCAAGTCACTTAACTTCCCTGTGCTCCCAGGTCGCTCCTGTAAAAGAGCTTTCAGCTTAGTGTGCTTCTCCTGGTTAAACAACTAAATTAAAAAAAAAAGTTGCTTATATCTCAGGAACCATACGACATAGAAAAAAAAATGAATTTCACACTATTTATGACTTTCCTGGCTAGTTTTGCACTTAGCTCCCTAATGGGGGGTTAAGCATTTTTCTGACGAAAAAGTCCATATCTCACAGCGTTTCCAAGATACGGGCCCCGAAAGGCATGGCGGACACCATAATGTTAGTCTATGGGAAAAAGCATCAACTTCAGAGCACCGTAACTTTGCATCCCTTCATTATTTTGTCACCAAACCACGAAAGGGCACATCTGTGGGAAGTTGGCTTCCTTCCCTCCACATTTTAGCCCAAAAGTCTAAACCAGTGTTTTGCAGCAGGGTGGCAAAGAATTCCTGTTATTTTCCCCATAGTGTTGAATAGTAGTGTCGCAAATCACAACACTTTCTCAAAAAAAATCATGAAAGTGCCACAGGTGCGACACTACTTTGCAACACTACTTTTCTCAAACATTTCTAAAAACATATTTCTGGGGTGTTTCACCCCAAAATAAAGACATGCCTAGCATCCTCAGGGTTCGACTAGGTAGACATAAAAAGAATGGTGTCCCTAGAGGATCCCAATTTTAAATGACAAGCATTTCTCTGATCAGTAACAGAAAACAAAATGGCAGATTTGCGACACTTCTGGGGTAATTTGTGACACTAAAATCCGCATTTGCGACACTGTCAAACTTTTTGTTAACTTTTCCCTTTGACAATAATGGGAAATTTTTTTTTGAATAACTTTTGAACCGTTCAATATTTTTTCACAAAATCTTCAAAAGGTACATCGGGGACGCCAGCTGCATGTTCCCTGAAATTTTTGGACTGGTCACACAAACCATACAGCCTGTAGGTGTGAGCAAAGAATGTGCAAAAAAGTGTAAATGTGCTACGGCATGTCACCTAATAACTCCACAACCGTATATCCAACTTATACGAAACTTGGCAGATCCCAAGATTTATGCTACTGCTCGTGCCTGTCAAATTTCAGGCACATCTGTCATACAGTGGCAAAGTTATTAAGCTGGAAACTTTCACACTTTAACCTTAAATGGGGTACTCAACCCTAACTATAGTGGCACTACCATGCCACTATCATGTATCAATCTATATATATATATATATATATATATATATATATACACACACACACATATATATTGCAGAAAACTTTGTTAATGCATCAGTTAGGGATAAAGCGACAAAAGTAGGGAAATGTGGAGTTAGGGTTTCCCCAACCTGCACAGACAAAGAGGGACCAGCGGTGGTACTGAGGTCATCAGCCCCAATGCTCACCCCATTCCATGCTGATGACCCTAATGCCACCACAGATCCTTCTTGCTCTGCTCAGGGTAGGGGTGTGGTATTAGGGTTGGAAACCTCAATGTCACATTTCCCTACTTTTGTCACTTTAACCTTAACTGATGCATTACCAAAGTTTTTTTTTTGCACTTTATTTCCTTACTTTTTGAGATAGTATAATAGTATCCTTATTTTACTGGACCCTGTGTTCCCATCTCTCCATTTAGATAGTATAACAGCATCACTATTTTGCAGTGTGATAGCAGGGTCCTTTGAACCCAGTGCTACCATCCCTCCATTGAGATAGTATAACGGTATCTTTATGTTACATTAGTAGCACAGGGTCCTTCAGACACTGTGCTCCGATGCCCCCATTGAGATAGTATAACAGTATCCTTATTTGGCTCCACATTTTCAATATAGCCTTTACTGCATGTACCCAGTACAGAACATTTTCAAATCCCCGCTGGAATGTAATTCTGCACAACTGTAATGCCATTCCGTGCCACAGGTGTAAAAAAACAATTTTGGCAGGATTTGAAACATGACAACTGTTCTGTACATGAGGTGGTGTGAAAAAATGGCAATGTTAAAAAATTGGAGTGAAAATATTACAAATTGCTAAAGTTACACATGTGCATCGAAATATTTTAATGCCCACATGTACCTCAGGCATTTTTAGGTATTTTCACAACAAATTTTCCACATCTGAGACCCCACCTCATGAGCCCTGACACTATCATTTCATTACTCTGTTCCGAAAGGTGATTTCATATAGCAATCATGCCATTCCATGCCACAGGTGCGTAAACACATTTCAGGCAGGATTTGAGAAATGACAGCTTCATAGAAACAAAGAAACATAGAAGCTGATGGCAGACAAGGACCACAAGGCCCATCAGCCTGCCCATTTTTTCTACCTTATGAATGTGCCATAGGCCTGTACTCTGTTAATTGCCTATCTATTCATACTCATCTTTATTGCTCCCTTATGCCTGTCCCATGCCTGTTTGAAGCCCTGCACTGTATTCATATCCACCACTTCCTGAGGTAGGCCATTCCATGCAACCACCACACTGTCTATGAAAAAGAACTTCCTCACATTCCCCCTTAATCGGCCTCCATATAATCTTGTGCTGTGTCCTCTTGTCCTGCTACTTTTCTTATACTGAAACATGTTAGACTCTTTTACCTTGTTAATGCCCTTAAGATGTTTGAATGCTTTGATCATATTACCTCTCTCTCTCTCTCTCCTTTGCTCTAGGGTATACATATTGAGCTCCGTAATCTGTCCTCATATGTTTTCTGATGCAATTCCTGCACCATTTGGGTTGCTTTTCTCTGGACTTTCTTCATTTTGATAATGTCCTTGTGCAGGTGCAGCCTCCAATACTGCATGCAGTACTCCAGATGGGGCCTAACCAGTGTCTTGTACCTCCCTCTTATGACATGTGATACCCCTACTAATACACCCCAACACCCCTCTAGGCTTACCTACTGCTTTAGTGGTCTGCCTGGATGAGTTCAGATCATCTGTGAGGATGATGCCCAAGTCTCTTTCTTCCCTTGTGATTGCCAGCAACTCGACTCACAACCTATAGGTGGCTTCAGGGTTTCTCTTCCCTATGTGCATGATCTTGCACTTATTTGCTTTAAACCCAAGTTGCCACTCTTCTGACCATTTTGACAGTTTATCCAGATCTCATGTCATTCTGCCCACCCCATCTGGATCATCTACTCTGTTGCAGATCTTGGTGTCATCTGCAAAAAGACAAACCTTACCCTCCAGTCCATCTGCAATGTCACTGATGAAGATATTGAAGAAGACTGGCCCCAGGACTGATACTTGAGGTACCCCACTTGTGACTTGCATCTCTTCTGACTGTATACTGTTTACCACCATGCTGTTTTCTGCCCACCAACTTGTTTTCCATCCAGTTGACCACCTTCTGACCCAGCCCAAGCCTACTGATCTTACCAATCAATCTTCTATGTGGAACAGTATCGAAAGCTTTGCTGAAGTCAAGGTAGGTGACATCAACTGCTCCCCCTTGGTCCAACACTCTGGTTACCCAATCAAAGAAATCTATGATATTAGTTTGACAGGACCTTCCTTTTGTAAACCCATGCTGTCTTGGATCCTGTACTCCTATGGATTCCAGGTGTTGCACTATCCTTTCCTTAAGGAGTGCCTCCATCATCTTGATCACTACTGAGGTAAGACTGACTGGTCTGCAGTTCTCTGCCTCCTCTCTGTACCACTCTTGTGGAGCAGGATCACATGAGCCCTTCTCCAGCCTTCTGGAACCTCTCCTGTGCTCAGAGACTCACTAAACATTTCTAATAATGGATCTGCTAGTCTCACCTTTAGATCCTTTAATACCCTGGGATGTATGCCATCTGATCCCATTGCCTTGTCCACCTTGAGCTTAGTGAGCTCTTGTAGGACACTTTCTTTTGTGAAGGGAATTGTGCATACCTTCTTCTCTCCTGTGTTCATGGTGCTGAGCTGTGAGCCCTGGCCGACCTTCTCCTCAGTAAATACTGAGCAGAAGTATCTATTTAGGATAGATGCTTTTCCTTGGTCCTCCTCCACAAACTCCCCTTATCTCCTTTGATCTCAGCAATACCCCCTCTGGACTTCCTCCTTTTACTAATGTATCTATAGAAAGTCTTGTGGCCTTCTTTTACTGTTCATGCTAGTGTTTCCTTGGTTTTGGCCTTTGCCTGCCTTACTGCCTTCCCTGATTCCCTTAGGGAAGTTTGGTATGCCTCCCTATCTTTGTCCTGCTACAATCCCTTATATTTCCTGAAGGAGAGTTTTTTAGCTCTGACCTTTCCTGCTACTGTTTTTTTTTAACTTTCTCTTTATTCTCCCCCCCTCACAGCTCTCCCCCTCTTCAGGGAACACCTACTGCCGTATCAGCCCTCGCTCATCTACCTGGTGACTGGTGCAGTCCGTCCCCCATGGAGCCATGGTTGTACCCCCCAGGCGGGTACGGGGTGGGAGCCCTTACACCCCGATGCTTCTCTGTGTTTTGTCGGCACGCTGTCTTTGGGCAGGTAGGGGCATTGAAGGTCTGGGCCTGGTGCTCCATCTACTGGGAGGCTGCAAGGTTTTTTCCTGATGTTCTATCGATGTGCCAGGTCCCCGGATGTCAAGGCGCTGAAGCGCCTATGTCTGGAAAGTCACCCCCTCTGTTGGAGCATCGGGCTTGCTGTACCTTGGGTCTCCACCCGGGTCTAGGCAAGAGCCCTCCCCCTGGAGAGGATGAGCAGTCCTTGGGATGCTCAAGTCCTCCCCTCCTGGCCAGCCCTCCAGCTCCTGGGCTCATTCCTGAACCCGGGTCGCTGGTATCGCAAGTGGAAATCCAACCACTGCGCCGGTGGGCCAGCTTTTCTGCTACTGTTTTTGAGAACCAAAGTGATTTCCTCCTTCTTTTACTCTTGCTTTTCTCCCTAAGACAATGTGATGTTGCTTCATATATTGCATCCTTAATGCTTGCCCACTTTGCTTGTACTCTCTCACCTGAATTTCTTCATGCCAGGGCTAGCTTAACTCTGCTGGCCATCTTATCAAAGTCAGCTCCTCTGAAGTCCCATATTTTTGCATTGGAATGGGATGATTTAGTTCTATTGGCCAAATTGAATCATACCATGTGATGGTCACAGGCCCCCAGGTGACTGTCTACCTGGATTTCTGTGTTCCTTTCCCAGTTAGTCATTACTAGATCTAGGATAGCCCTATCTCTTGTGGATTGTTTTTACCAGTTGTTTGAGGCCCTCCTTCAGCAAGGAATCTACTATGTGCCTAGTTTTGGTGGGTGTTCCTGCTGGTATTGATCAATCTATGTCTGGCATACTGAAGTCTCTCATTATGAGAACATTCCCTTTAGCTGTCATGTTTTATGTATCTTCTAACAGTAATGTGTCTATGTCCTCTCCCTGGTCTGTAGGCCTGCAGACAACCCTAGCTCATATGGCTATACCATTTCCTGTTTCCAGGGTGACCCACAGTTCTTCTGGCTTCTTATGTGTATTCTGAATTTCTGTAGCTTTGACATTTTCATTGACATAAAGGGCTACCCCCCCCTTTTTGCACCTTGGTCTCTTCTGAACAGTATATAGCCAGGTACTGAAGTCCCCCAAGTGTGGTTACTAGTGAACCATGTCTCACTAATGGTTACTATGTCCAGTTTAGCCACTGTCATTCTTGACTGCAGGTCTGAGATGTTGTTTCCCAGACTGTGGGCATTTGTGTACATGATTTTCTGTTGGCCAGATTTCAGTGCGATAGTTGTTGGGAGAGGTCCGTCATTTCTCCTGCACGTCGCATGGGGAGCCAGAACTTCTTCATTACCTGATGATGCAAATGAACTACAAATATGTTGAACTCCTGTTTGATCATGAGCTGAGGGGGGAAGGGTGTTCTTCCCATTCAATGTATCAGGTGCTGCACCCCTCTCTCCAATGGCTAGTTTAAATATTCTGCAAAGACATCAAACTTCTGCCCCAATGCACTGACTCCCTCCTTAGTCAGATACAGTCCATCAGACTTAAAGAACTTTTGCTCCCAAAACTGTTGCCAGGTACCTCCAAATTTGTGTCATTTTTCCTGGCACCAGGCCTTGAGCCACATGTTTACCTCCCAAAGCTCCCCTTCTCTAACCTTCCATCCATCTGCCTCCCTCTCCTAGACTGACAGGATCTCAGAGAAGGAGATGTCAGATGAAATGGATGACAGTTTGTCTCCCAGCCTGGTCATGAGCTCCTTGGTCTCCACAGCTGACTGGCAGGAGAGATCATTAGTCCCTATGTGTACCAGAACATCAATGTTTCCTCCTGCTTCCCTGCATGATTTTAGCTATGTAGTCAGTGTTTCTCCATGCTGCTATACCTGGGAGACATTGGACCATTACCCTTGGCTGGAGGTAGGCATCAACTCCCCAAATCATGGAGTATCCTATGATCAGAAGTGTTTTTTGCATTGCCTTTTTTTTGGTTTGGTCTCTGTTTTGGGTGATCTTTGTTGTGCTAGCTCCTGTGCTACAGTATGGTGCTCTGCAGTGTCCTCTGCCCCTTTGTTTGATTTTGAAGATAGAAGCAGATACCTGTATGTAGTTTTTAAATGGTTTGTGGAGGTGATATGTTGGAGAGCATTGAGTGATGTGGCATCTGATTTTCCCCTCCTAACCACCTGCCAACCTCCAGGACCAACTACCCACTGCAGTTGAGGTGCTTCAGTTGGATGTTGGGGAAATGGCAGGTGGTTCTTATATTTCCTCCTGAATATGTGATTTGAGGTGTGCAATATCTGTCCATGCTGCAGGAAGCTGAGCCCTTGGATCTCCAGTGGTCCAGCATGTAGGACAGTGTCCTAAATCATGTATAACTACCCTTTTGAAAAGTGTCCCACAGTGTCTGCAGTTAATAATATCAATTCCACTTGAGTTGCTGAGTTTATAACCTTGTGTGAATAATTAGAAGTATGAAAACGAAAGCAAAAGTTAGTTTTTTATTTTCTTTGTAGAACTTTTTATAACAAGTTAAATTATTTGTGCACTGTAAGTGAGGTCACTGTGTGGATACCCCTCTGATCTTCCCTTTCTTGCTTTGCCACAGGAAATGTCACGACTGTGCTACTGTATAAAAGGAGTGTAGCATGGGGTGGTTGGGGATGTGGGTGGGTGGTGGTCCCCTTCCCCTGCCGAAAAAGAAGAAACACGGATGAAAAAAAGAAGGAGGTCACAGCAGAAACAATCAAGCAACAACAAAGGCAGTAGCCCTGAAAGCTTAGCCTAATGATAGATAAAACTGTAAACCCTGCTAGCACCACCTATAACAATTTCACGTAAGATATACCCTGCAAAAAACACTTTGCTACAGAGAAAAATAAAGCAGTAACAGAAGATATAACTTGCAAAAAAAAAATTTTAATCAGAGAAGATTACAGCAGTAATCTGCAAACACAAAACAGGTAACAACCTGTAGGCACACCCTGTAATAATGCAGCAGAAGGTATACCCTGCAAAAACAATTTGTATCAGAGAAGATTACAGTAGTAAAATGTTAGCAAAAAACAGTATCATATCGTGTGAGCACAAAAGAAAATAAGAACACACAGTAAATCTGCCTAGCAAAAATAATCCTTAATCATTTTCCTTGCTCTGATAATGTTGATCCTTGCTCTGTCCTTACAAGCAAACCTAGACCAAAAGAGCTCAGGTGAAACTAGGTTCCTTTGCCAGTAAACCTAGTCTTCCACCTCAAAAACACCAACTAACCTGACCTTTTAACCCTTACTTCTGTTGGAAGTTACCAAGACTTTGTCAGCTCCACCCACCAATTATACTCCTAATCACCTGGAAAAGCTGTGGGATGAAAGCAATTAGCTCCTTCAATGTGAGAAGGACACTGCAGCACCTTTAAGACCAAACAGAAAATCTTTCAGCAAACAAAAAAAAAAATTAATAAAATAGTAGCAAATAGTAATTTTGCTTAGCCTAATGATAGGTAAAAAAAGTCACAAAAATGTAGGCACCACCTGTAACAATTTCACATAAGATATACCCTACAAAAAACACTTTGCTATGGAGAAAAATAAAGCAGTAGCAGAAGACATACCTTTCAGAAAAAACAGTTTGAATCAGAGAAGATTACAGCAGTAATCTGTAAGCACAAAACCTTAACAACCCTGTAGGCGCACCCAGTAATAATGCATTAAAAGGTATACCCTGAAACAGCAGTTTGAATCAGAAAAGATTATACCAGTAATATTTAATCAAAAAACAGTATCAAATCTTGTGAGCACAAAAGAAAATAACAACACACAATAAATCTGCCTAGCAAAAAGAAGCCTTAATCGTTTTCCTTGCTCTGATAATGTTGTCCGTTGCTCTGTCCTTACAAGCAAACCTAGAAGAAAAAAGCTCAGGTGAAGCTAATTGCCTTTGCCAGCAAACCTAGTCTTCCTTCTTACCTGTTTGCTAGTGCTTTTCTGAGGCACTCTCCCATTTTGGCAAAGTTAACCCTCCTAAAATCCAACACCCTTGCATTTGTATGATTTGACTCTACAGCTGTGTTTATTGTGAACCAGACTGTTTGGTGGTTGCTTGTTGCCAGATGGCTACCCATTTCTAAATCTGAGATCCTCTCTCCATCCCAGTTTGAGAGTACCAGGTCTAAGATTGCTCCCTCCCAAGTAGGTTCCAACACTAGCTGTCTGAGGCGTGCCACCTGTAGGACATCAAGAATGACCCTGCTCTTGGATGTGGCTGCAGTAAAGGTGCTCCAGTTACCATCTGGCATATCCAGGTCACCTGTCAACTATATCTGTTCTTTTTCTGCCATTATAAGGATTCCTTCTATCATTTTCTTGTCCATTGCCTCCCCCTGAGGTGATGGTCTGTAAACAACACCTGTGCAGATTATGGTGCCATTTCTTGTCTCTGGGGTGATCCACAGTGCCTCCTCCTGTTCAGGTTTTCCCTTTAGTTCTGTTGCTTTGATTCCTTCCCTTATCCAGAGAGCTACTCTTCCTCCTCTTTACCTTCCCTGTCCCTCCTGTAGATTGTGTACCCTGGTATGTTTGACATCCCAGTCATGGTTCTTTGTATACCATGTTTCTGTGACTTTCACGCTATTCAGCCATCCCTCTTCCATTAAGGCCATTAGTTCCCTCCATTAAGAAAAGCTACTGAACGGGCTCTCCACTGGCCTCAGTTTCATCTCAAGTTAGTCAAGCCATCAGAAGTGCTGCCTCTCCTGATGCATATAAACCCTGACTCACCCCCTGGCTTTAAACAACTACAGCCTTGACTGTTGCGGGCTGCTACCACAGCAATTACTCTGCCTGTCACAATGTTAATAAACTAGTCCCTACTGAAAGGGTGTATCCCTAGTAAGTGTAAGTTGGCTGTGGTAGTCCCTGTTCATAAGACGGGGCTACATGTAAACACATAGAACTACAGGCCTATCTCCATACTCTGCCCTTTGTCGAAGGTGCAGGATAGACTGGCCTACAACCAGCTACAAAGCTACCTAGAACAGCATCATCTCTTGGTTGACAATCAGCATGGCTTCAGAAGAGAACATGGACTCACACAGCCCTAATCAAACTCATGGTTGATATCCCGGGTGCCATATACAGTGGGTCCCCCAATGAAAGAAAAAAACACTATGGTTCTCAAAAGAAATAGCGGGGAAGGTAAGGAAGAAAAATATATCATTCAGGAAGTATAAAGAAACACAGAAGGAGCAGGACAGAGAACTGTACAAGTTAAAGCAGAATAAAGCGGGGAAGGCAGTCAGAATAGCAAAGGCCCAAACTGAGGAAATGATAGCCAACTTGGTTAAGAAGGGGGATAAAGCCTTTTAAGGGTACATTAGGGAGCAAAGAAAGACTAAGGCAGGGATACTGAGGCTGAATAAAGAGGAAGGTGGTTGGGTAGACAGTGACAGTGAAAAAGCAGGGATACTGAAGAAATATTTCTATTCAGTATTCACAATGGAAAAGCAGCGGGAGTTACCTAATCCAGTCATTAGAATCACTCTGGATGGAGGGGGTGATATTAGTCCTTTCACAGAAGAAAGGAATCTGAAAGAACTCTTAAAACTGAAGGTGGATAAAGCAATGGGGCCTGATGGGATTCGCCATAGAATTTTAAAAGAACTAAGGGAAAAACTAGTAACACCTCTGACTATCCTTTTTAATAAATCATGGCAGGATGGTGTGGCACCTGAGGACTAGAGGAGGGCAGATGTGATTCCCCTTCAAAAAAGTGGGAGCAAGACAGAGACAGGAAACTACAGATCTGTCAGTTTGACCTCAGTGGTAGGAAAAATGATGAAATCACTTCTGAAGGAAAGAATTGTTGCATACCTAGAGGCCAGTGGGGTACATGACCCAAGGCAGCATGGATTCACAGCAGGAAGGTCATGTCAGACAAATGTAATTGATTTCTTTGACTGGGTAATCAAAGTAGTAGGCCAGGGAGGGGCTGTGGACATGGTCTATCTAGACTTTAGCAAGGCATTTGATACTGTCAAGCACAAAAGATTAATAAACAAATTAGCCAGCCTGGGAGTGGGTCCCAGGGTCGTAGCATGGGAAAAACACTGGCTGGACAACAGGGCACAGTGGGTCATAGTAAATGGAGTCCACAGTGAAGAAAGGGGAATTACTAGTGGGGTACTGTCGTGTTCAGTACTGGGGCTACTCCTTTTTAATGTCTTTATAAGTGACATTGCAGAGGGACTGGAAGGGAAAGTATGTCTCTTTGCAGATGACACAAAGATCTGCAACAGGGTTGATACACAAGTTGGGGTGGAAAGGATGAAATGGGACTTGACAAGGTTGGAGGAATGGTCAAATGTATTGCAGCTTAGATTCAATGCAAAGAAGTGCACAGTAATGCACCTGGAAAATAAAAACCCAGGTGAAGAGTACACAATGGGAGGTGAGATACTGACAGCAACAAAAATGGAAAGGGACCTGGGGGTAATCATGTCAGATGACCTAAAAGTGGGCCAGCAATGTGAGAAGGCAATAAGGAGGGCTGAGGGGATACTGGGATGCATAGGGAGAGGCATCACCAGTAGAAAACAGGAAGTTGTTGGCCCTCTGTGCAGATGGTTGGTAAGACCACATCTGGAGTACTGTATATAGTTCTGGAGACCCCATCTCTGCAAAGACATACACAGGGTGGAGGCTGTCCAGAGGAGGGCAACCAAAATGGTGCAGGGTCTGCACCAGAAGACAAATGAAGAAAGACTAAAAGAGTTTAAGATGTGTAGCCTTGAGGAAAGGAGGGAGAGGGGGGACATGACAGAAACTTTCAAATACCTCAAGGGAATCAACAAAGTCCAACAGGGTAGCATCTTTCAGAAAAAGAGATGTGCAAGAACAAGGGGGCACAATTTAAAGATGGGGGGATGGCTCAGAGGTAATGTGAGAAAGTATTTCTTTACAGAGAGGGTTGTAGATGCATGGAACAGCCTTCCTGAGGAGGTCATAGAGTCAAAAACAGAGGAGGAATTCAAGAATGAATGGGACAGACATAAAGCAGTTCTAGTGGGGGGGCAGGAGGAAGTAGGCTGTTGGTTAACGGATGACACACGACTCACTATAGACAAAAGCATGCTACTTCCCACCCTCTTCTATGGTGCTTCCCTCCTACATTTCCTTAAGGAGAGTGAACACTGCAAGCTGTCTGGCCTCTATAATAGGTTTGCTCGCTTTACTACCCACTCTCCACCTAGGAGGCATTATTGTGAGGTCCTTGCAGACCTCAACTGTCCCTCAATAGGGCATAAAGTCTCATATCCCTTACTATATCTGACCTAAAAATTCATCAATGTTGGCACCCCCCCAAACATAACTGGCCACCTGAATCTAAAAGCTCCCCAAAGGACACTGTGGTCATCTGGCAGCTGCCTCTTCAATATCCCTCATGTATGCGCAAACCTAGAAAAGAAATCCTTTAGGTACTTGGCACCCTACCTCTGGTGATCACTCCCAGAGGAACTGACCAGAAGTTCCACCCTGGAATGGTTCAAATCTGGACTAGAAGCATACATGCTGGTGCTGTGTCTCAGCAGCTGCTACCATTAACTCCCTTTCCTAGCCCTGAATGCTGATCTTCTGTACACTATTATAGGTCTAATAGGTCCTGTACACTATAGTAGGTCTTTGACAGATGGAACACATTCCTCCTAGCGTAAGAACTTGTGGAAATTATCTATAATGTTGTCACTCTAATGTCACTGTCCAACTATCTTCTTCCTTCATGACTAATTGCTGTTGTAGTACTCTGTATGTGAATCCAATGTCTATTGGTTCTACTGTTGTAATTGCTGAGTCAAATGCATATTGCGAACTGCTGAGCTATGTGTAATGTATGTGAAGAACTGTATAAATAAGGTATGTAATTAACTCTGGGTCGCCCATTAAAAGGGACCTCTGGTCTCAGTGGGGTCGTCTGGTTACCAAAATGCAATAAATAAATGAGATGGCGTAAAAAAATGGCTACGTTGAAAATATGCAGTGAAAATATAAAAAATTGCCAAAGTTACACATATGCATAGATTAATTTCAATGACCTTGGATATATCGGGCATTTTGGGATATTTTTGGACCAACTTTTTAACATGGCTTTTTGGGGCCCCACCTCATGAACACTGGTGCTGTCATTATGTTACTTTTTCCCAAAAGGTGATTTCACGCAGTGACAGTGAAATCTCCTATCAGGACAGAGTAACAAAATAACAGAGCTACTAGTCATGAGGTGGTGTCCCAAAAAGCCCATGTTGAAAATTTGGTTCAAAAATACCTAAAAATGGCTGTGATATCAACATAAGTTAAAAACACAAGTGACAGCCATTATATGACACTTACCTTGATTCTTCAGCTGGCAGTTCTGCTTTGAAGAGTGCAGACATGTCCTGGTCCACAGAAAATGACAGCCCTTGACCTCTGGTGGTAAGTATAGGGTAAGGGGTGTGTGGGGTGCTGGGCGCGTGGGACGGTCGGGATGGGGGAGGGGGATGGCAGGGATGACAAGGGACCATTTTTTTTTGAGGCTGGCAAAAAAAGTTGACTGGGGATGGATTTCTTCTTTACAGGAAAAAAATCAAACAATATTTGGCGACACTAGGAGTGGGCTCTCCAGTGTCCCAAAGTGCTGGGGGGTGGGCTACCATTGCTGGCATGGGATTGGGTCCCCCGATGCCAGAAATAACAAATAAACAGAAGGGGTAGGGGGGCATATGAGTGGGAATCCCAGTGTCATATTATATATTTAGGGACACTGGGAGTAGACTCCCCAGTGTTCCAAAGTGCTGGGGTTGTACTTCTATTCCCAGCATGAGGATTGGGCTCCCTGATGCCGGTATCAATAAAATCAAAAGGGAATGAGGGGGGCATCTGACACCAGGAGTGGGCATTCTGGTGTCAGATGATATTAAATTAATAAAATCCTGGCAATAGGAGGTTAGGTGTGCCAATAGATACCAGGACAACATGGGGGGGTGGGTGCCACTAGACACCAGGTATAGTGGAAAATGGGCTGTGGGTGCCACTAGACACCAGTAAAAATGGATGGCTCAAGAATGACTCTGTAGCCGGCAGCTCAAGTTGTAGCTGGGGCTGTAGAAGTCAAGAAAACTCTGGTGTTCTCATACAGACCATGGGGGTAGAAGTGGTACTCTCACTAAGCTTGGCACCAGAGATTTTGGGTAATCAGAAAAGGTGTTTCAGGGCACAGGACAGAAAAAAAAAACACCGGAATGTCCATTTAGCTGGGGATAAAACAGAGCTCTATAAAAGTAAAGCAGGCTATGTGTGATCCTACATGCAAAAATACAGTAATTGTTGCAAAAGAAAATGCCTGAATGTTACCCTCCATGCAAAAAAGTGTGCAAAAAAGAAAACTATGTGCACAAAAAAACCAAAATTTGTGAAAAAAATCATTATGTGTGCTAAAACAAACATTTGCACAAGAAAAAAACTTTTGTGCCTGACATATACATTTTCCCATAGGAAATAATTGGATAATTTAAAATTTAAAAACATTTGAATGGATTAATATTTTTTCACCAAATCATCAAACGGCACATCTGTGACCCAAAGGCTTTATAACCTAAAAAATTCACAGCAGAACATAAAGCCATTTCTGAGATACAGGCGGACAAAGAAACATAAAAAACTGGTACATTTAAGATATTTGATGCTCTGTAGCTCACAAAGCACAAAACAGATTCACAACAAATTTAGCATGTCAAGAGACCTACACGCAGAGAATATGTATGCCATACTGCATGCATATCCTTTGAACGATTCCAAAGTTATTAATGTTCATAATGTTGGGTTTAACATAGAAATGTGCACCCAATCCTAACTATACTGGTGCTACTAAGCCAGTATAATATATATAGGGTGGGATATTCAAAAGGGTTGCACCATGCGTAATAGGGTTGTGCCTGCGTAAGACCAAAAGTGCGCCATTCTGCGATATTCAGCAGGAGGCAGTTGTGCCACCGAAAACATGCTGAGCAACAGCCCAATGCAAAGGAAGGCATGCGCAACCGATGGGGGCGGATCCATGCATAAAGAGCGCAATGCGATATTCAAAGACTTGCGCAGTGCGCAAGAGTGGAACTGCCGGAAATTGCACACTAGCGGAAATGTGCCAAAATAAAAAGGCTCAAGGAAGTGGTGCAAGAACACTACAAGGATGCCAAGTGGGGTTGAGAGAGAGACAGACAGACAGACAGACAGTGACAGGCTAGGGCAGGCAAGGCAAGCATTGTGGGCCATAGGCTGCAGAGGCCAGTGGGGGGTGCCCGGTGCAGTGGAAGTAGCAGTCAGGACAGCGGGGGTAACACAGCAACACCAGCCAGGGGGGGCAGAAGCCAGGGAGATGGACAGTGCCACCTTCCACATGGAAGCTGTAATGAGGGGGGTGAGAATGCAATCTGCAGGGGGACGAGGCTGTGGAAGGGCCCGGCGGCGGTACACCCCCAACGGGCAGTACCGTGCCCGCATCAGCTATTAGCTGTATACAGATGTAGAGATTGTGGGCCGGTACCGCCTGAACAGGGCAATACTGAGGCGGCTCTGTGAGCTGTGCAGTGATGTGATGCAGGCACCCTCACGACGGAGTCACGCTCTGTCAATGGAGACCAAGATGACAGCCTGCATGTGCCTGCTCACCACGGGCACCTTCCAGAGGCCGACAGGGGACACCACAGGCATCACACAGTCAGCCACATCACGCATCCTCACCCAATTCCTCAGCGCACTGCTGCCACATGCTGCATAGCACATCCATTTCCCCAGCACCGCAGCAGAGCGTAGAGCAAACATGCGGGAGTTCCACAGGGTAGCACGTATGCCTGGCATGCTAGGGGCCATAGACTGTACCCATGTGGCCATTCGCATGCCACCTGGCCCCGATGGGACAGCGTATAGGAACCGAAAGGGCTACTCCAGTGTCAACTGCCAGGTGGTGTGTGATGCCACTGGGTGAATAATCAATGTCTGTGCCACACACCCTGGCAGAGCACATGATGCCTTCATATGGCATCAGTCCGCACTGTGCCATCGATTCGAGAGTGGGGACATCCCCACAGGACATCTAGTGGTGAGTACGCATGTATGGAATGCAAACTTGGGGAAAGGGTGGGAATGCCATAGGTGCCATGGTAGTGGCACACAGGGAAATGGGCAAAATGGACCTGAACATGACACTGATCTCCACTATCTCCACACAGGTGACAGCGGGTACCCACTCTGTTCCTGGCTGTTCACACCTGAACATGACACTGATCTCCACTATCTCCACACAGGTGACAGCTGGTACCCACTCTGTTCCTGGCTGTTCACATCGTACCGGTGCCCCATGACCCCATCGCAGCAACGCTATAATGAGGCACATGCCGCCACATGCAACATCATAGAGCGGGTGTTTGGGATGCTCAAGGCACACTTCCGATGCCTAGACACCTCCGGCAGTGCCCTACAGTACAGCCCCCAAAGGCCTGTAGGATATTCCTGGCCTGTTGCATCCTGCACAACATGGCCAAGGACTGTGGGATAGCCCTACAGGTTGAAGAGGGGGACAGCGATGGGGACACCAGTGGCGCCGGTGTTGATGGTGATGAGCAGCCCCCAGGACGGCAGGACCCCCGACTGATCCGGCAGGCCCAGCTGCACCGGGACACCATCACAGAGGAGCACTATCCATGACACAGGTAAGTCAAGGGTCCATGTGCAACCAACACTGTCCAGACGCAAACCACAGGCACACAGGGTAACACACCAGGGGTGCATGACGGCCAGGGGAGTGGAAGGGTCCAGGCATACAAACACACCATCAGGAAGGGGTGAACACTCATATGGACACACACACACCAGGCACAGAGCGTTCATGGGCAGATGCACAGCACAGCAGAACTGACATTGCTAACACACAGCACCACCGACCACCCCCACCACCTGTACTGTCCAAGTATGTGTGTCAGATGCTGGGCACCCTTGCACCCATTGTACAGTACAATGCAGGCATCATCATGCACATGCACCTGTGGACAGCAGTTGGGAGGTGTGCAGCTGGTCCATTAATGTCGTGTTGAGCAGAGCACCCAGCAGTGCACTGCCCACCATGACACACATTGCACACAGGGCAGCACCAGACAGGGCCCGCACTGGGAGACAGGTCAGTCATGTAGCACTGTCCCACGGCCACCGCAGATGCATGGGCGGCCCCGTCATGACCCAACAGCACTGGAAGGCTGAGCAGGGGCCACATGGGGTGAACGCAACCTTGCCTGCACAGGGGTCTGCAGCATGCCGAACATACCTGCACCAGGGGTGCTCGGGATGCCCACAGCAGAACCCGGTGTCGACAGGCCTGGTGTCACATGATGCCAGGAATGGGGAGTGGAGCGTGAACTGTGTGGGGTGTGCGGTACAGGGGCACCTGACTGTGTGCCCAATGCATCCATGACAGAGACCACTGCCTGGGTCAGCCTGTCAGTGGCGGCGGTCACATCCATCTGCATGTGGACCATCTCTGCACGGTTCAGAGCACACTCCCTGCTGTGCCACTCCACAGCCCCAGACAGTGCCTCCACGGACATTGCAACCCGCCTCTGCTGCTGTACTGATTCCCGCAGCAGGCGGGTGTGCTCATCCAATGAGTACTGTGCCACAACGGCATCCTGTCCCCCAGGGTGTTGAAGGTCCTGATGCACAACACCCCTTGAGGGTGGGCGCTGTTTGCCAGGACCAGGAATGGGCGTATCAAAGGGTGGCGGGCATGTTCCACCGCTGGACACTGTACCCCCAGACCTGGTGGGTGACTGCTGCTGCTGCCCCTTCAACTGCTGTGCCCCAGGGTCCACTCGTTCCACCGCTGTGGCTGCAACAGTGCCAGACACCTGCACAGCCACCGGTGCTGCCCCACCGGTGCTGACAGGCACAGCCTGGGACTGTGCCGACATGCTGGCACACAAGTTGGAACCAGCAAGGCCCAGGGCGCGTGCTGGCCTGCTGTGTGTCTGTCATGGGACACACACATGTCACTGCCCATTGCAGTCCTCGCATCATCAATGGTGCAGGTACGTGCTACAGCCACAGTCACAGTGTGCTGGCATGCTTGCATGCCAGACTGCTGAGACACAGGCTGTGCACCCCCCACACCCAAATCACTGACACCAGAGTTGGCAGCACAGCATGCATACTGGTGCAGTGCATGCTGGCTGGTGACAGAGGTGGATGGACCCTCCTCCATGTCCAGCAGGTCATCCTCACTGCCTGGTCCCACCACCACCATCTCCTGAAGATTAACAGGATCTGTAACAGAAAGAGAGGACATGTGAGTGCATGTGAACAACCTTCCCCCCCAACACCACCACCATGTCATACCGTGCAGTGATGGGCTTCCACCTGTCTGGAATCCACCTCCTGGTATGCTCTCAATAGCACTGCACTGCATAGTTGTAGCCAGTCGGTCCTCAGCTGGGGTCAGCTCCACCACTGCTGGCTGGCCCCCGCCAGTGCCAGCACATGCTGCCCTGAGGGCTGCCACCTTCTCCTTCACCCTCCTGCGGTCTGTCCCAATCTTCTTCTTGCATTCCTGCACGGAGCTCTGGTGGCTTCCGTGCAGGTTCACTGCCCAGGCTACCCCCTCCCATGCAGCTGCATGGACCTGAAAGTGCCCGGCTGCCACTCAGTAGTGCCTCATCCTCCAGGTAGGCCTGGAAGAGGGCCTCAGTCTCTGCCGTGGTGAAGTTGGGCCTCCTCCTTCGCCCACCATCCTCACCCTCACCTCGTCTCTGCTCGGTCATGGTGATCTGTATGGGTGGAAGTGGACACCTGTCACTGTGCAGTCTACAGCATTATCCCATGCCAATTGTCCAGAACATCCCACTGCATGCAACTCACCTCTCACCTGCAGTAACCGAATCTGGCCAGCGCAGCCCACTATCACAGTTTTATAGCGCAATGCATGCAAATTAGGAGAGGAGCAACTGTAATGAGATGCAAATCGCGCCACTGCGCCTTTGAATGGCTGATCAGATGATTTGCATGTGTCAGCTGAATATCGCACCATTGCACTTTTCGCAAGATGGTTAAGTCGGCTGAGCCAATAGCGCAGATCTGTGACTGTGCAGTACACTGCATTGCGCATGCCCAGGTAGTTTACGCAGGCATCTGCCATGCTGATGACGTGCTGTGCGCGATCGGTAATTCAGGCCATGGCCACCATTGTGCCAGTGGTGCTACAGCACTGGGCACTATATGGTGCTGTGGCACTACTGCGCAATAGTCCACTGTGGCACTGTCACACAGGTGGTCGGTCGCGCAGGATGCGTAGACGTAAGATGGTGCTGTGCATGGCCTTGCGTCATAGACTCCTGACCTGGTGTCCGACCTTTGCCCCCTTGCGCTGTTCAGCTGCCATGTGTACGGCCCTATTGCGCTGTCTGGTGACAGCGCTATGTGGATATTCGCGGCTATGCGAACAGCAGCGATTGGAACTTTCCCTATGGTGGTCTATTCGCAACATTTCCACGATAGGGTTGCGGCGCGGCGGCGCCATATTGCCTGCTGTAAACTTGAAGCGTGCATGCAGGAGGGCAGTGCAATGGAGCCCCATGGAGGTGGCCAACCTGGTGGCCCTGGTAGAGCCCACTATGGGGCACTGGCATGGTGAGCTGCCCCTCACCATGGCTGGGACACACAGGTCTGGCTGCAAGTGGCCAATGACCTGGTGGGGTCACTGGGCAGCGCCGGTCTGCTGAGCAGTGCTGGCACCGATACAGTGACCTCCACAGGAGGGCCTGACCTGCATGAGGCTATGGTCACGTGCCAGGAGGGGCGTGGTGCCTAGGCCAGGTGGGTGTACCATCTATGCACCTGTATTCTCTGTAGGGGTGTGAGTGTGTTTTGGTGGCTGTGCATAGGTGATGGCTCTGACATGGTTGGCTGTGTCAGTGTGTGCAGGTGTGAGATGCATGGGGCTGGCTTTGTGGGCAGACACTCTCACTGGGGCAGGGGGCAGTCTGCTTTGGAGTCACACTGATGTTTTTCTCAACATTTGTCTCCCACAGGCTGGGCTGAGAGGATGCAGGCACGTGGTGAGGAGGGCCATGACAGGGCCCCGGTGCCAGTTGGTGGTGCGGCAAGGAGTGGGCCACAACAGCAGTAGCAGCAGCAGCAGACACAGCTTCTTGCAGAATGTGAGTATCATTACATCAAGGATGCTATTGCATGCTGGAGGGGGTGGGCATGACCACCAGCCATGCACAACACAACCTTGCACAACACAGGTGACATTCATCACTGTCCAGTGTCACTGCACATCTGAGTGTGCGTCACTGGTGGTCCATGCATGCACTGGGCACATGGCTGTGTAACTGGCATTGCACCACATTGCCACATCACTTGACAGCCTTGTTTGTGCTGTGATGGACATGGGCAGTGTGTGTGTGCAGTGGTGCACATAGCTGGTGCTGCCTGTTTGGGATGGCCATGTGCATGTTCACTGTGGGTGGTTGCATACCATCACAGGTGCGGGACATTGGGCTATATGGCTTGCAGTTTGGGTGGTGTTCAGGGTTGTGGTCAGTCACATCCATTGACTGTGTTCCCATTTTCCTAGGCCTCAATGTTCTCCGGAGGATAGAGCAGGCACTGCAGCAGCTCACACAGGTGTCCTTGGACAACAGAACCATTCTCACCAGCATCCAGCGCCATGGCCTCCAGAGGAGGCACGGCCAGACACGGCAGCACCAGGCGGAAGAGGACCAGCCTGCTAGGCCTTAGGCTGGATTCCCCTTCCCACTTCACCCATCCCTCCCACACTGCCTTCCCTCTCCAAGTTGTTCATCCCTACCCCTTGCCCACCCCTACCTTGTACCCCTACCCCCCTTGTAAATAGTTATGTTGTTGGTTTTGTAATTTACATTTTTATAATACATTTGTATTTTGATATGAATACTGTGTTGGTCTCTGATTTGCAGCTGGCTATGGTTGCTCAGTTGCAGTGGTGTGCATGCCATCTGGGGTGGTATGGTCCTGGGTATGTGTGTGTGTGTGTGTGTGTGTGCACGTGTGTGTGTGCATGGGGAGGTGTCTCCAGCATGGCAGTGACTTTCTGTTGGTCTTGCCATCTGCTGCCACCCACTGCTGGGTGCACAGGGTGGGTCTGACTTGTATGCTTCTCTGCTACACGGGGTTGATGTGTGCGGGGGATGCATGGTGTTTCCTGCAGTGCCAGTCACTGCACATGGGTGGTGTCTTGGGGTCATGGTGCAGGGTGTGCTGTGCATATGGGGGGCTGATGTGCACTGTGGTTGTCAACCCCCTGTGTGTGGCAGTCTCAGCCTGCCAGTGGTTGTGCTGGGGTGTCATGGCCCTGCTGTGCTTTGTTGGCTTGTCCCCATGGGCCAGTAGATCATCCGTCCCACCCCTAGTGATGCTGTACTTGGGGTGTGCAGGTGTCTTGTTGGTTCTGCGGTGTGTTCCTGTGCCCATGTGTGGCATGGCTGGCAGTGGGCCCCAGCCTGCCTCCCTGGTTGTGCAGTTCCATTGCTCTGCTGGGGGAGGGCTCTGCTTGCACTATGGCACCTCTGGACTGCTCAGCTGGGCTGCCCTTGTTGTGCTATGGTGCTACCTTACTGCTCAGCTTCCCCTTCCTGGTTGCGCTATGGCGCAGTTTGTGCGATATTCAGACGTTGGCTGCTTTCGCAATTTGTTCTGCTCCATGTTTGACTATCACGTCTGTTGCACATATGTGCAATTGATTTGTGCTTGCTCCTGCTGTTGAGCACATTTTGGGCGCAGTTTGAATAACTGGGCCATAGAGTATATATATATATATATATATATATTTTTTTTTTTATGGCAAAAAACTCCATGTAATGCATCAGTTAGGGTTGTTCCACAGTGACAAAAGCAAGGAAATTTGGTGTTAGGGTTGAAAGCCCCCCTTGCACCGCCAGACCGCACCCCCCATCCAGCATCGGGGTGTGCATTGGGGTTGTTGGCCCTAACTGTCACCCCATTACATGTGTAAGCAAGCTGAGGCATAGGAGAATGGGGTGAGAGTTAGGACCGATGACTCCAAAGCACACCCAATGCCGGTTGGGGGGGCGGGCTGGGGAATGCAGGGGGGCTTTCAAATCTAACACCGCATTTCCTCACTTTTGATGCCGTGGAAACAACCTAACTGATGCAGTAAACAAAGTTTTTTTGCCATGAATTTCCCTTCTTTTTGAGAATGAGGACTATAAATAGTGAATAGAATGCAGTGGTGGGAGCCCCACGCCCTCACCACGTGATATCTTGTGACATAGTAATGGTAACTGCAATGCAAACACAAGCACTAATAGTTACGCACATGAAGATGCAAATGGAAATGGTAACGCAAATGTTAATAGAAACGCAAGTGCAAAGTGACACCAAAGTGAACAGTAACGCAAACGGAGGCACAAGCGCACATGGAAATGCAAGTGGTAATGCGCACGTTCACGGTACTGCTATTGTAAAATAAAATGTTAACTGTCACAGCAACAATAATGCCAAAGGGAACAGAAACGGAAAGGCAAGCATGTACGGAAATTCAGAGTGTAACGTGCAAGGTCACGGTATTGCAATTGCAAACGCAAATGGTAACAGTGACAGCAAAAATAACGCCACAATTGGAAATGCAAATGGTAAAAGAAACAGCAACAATAACGCCAAAGAAAACAGAAATGCAAACATAAATGCATATGGAAATGCAAACCGTAGCGCACACTGGCACACCAATGAAACTGGAAATGCAAATGGTAACGGTAACAACGATGATGCAAAATGAAATACAAATGCAAACAAAGGGTGGCTACAAATGCAAATGGTAATGTGCACAGTGATGCAAAGCGAAACACAAACAGAAACAGTACTGTAGACACAAATGGTAACAGTAACACAAACGCATAGCTAAATGAAAGCAGCAAAGGTAAACGCCTGCAGTGGCGTACAGGAATAGTAATACAAATGGGTATGGAACATAGGAAATGGTAAGGGTAACAGTAATGTAAGCACACACCTGGGTTTTCCCCAACAGCTGCATAGAGAAACACAGTGAGCACAAAGAATGCATGCATAATAATGGGGCTTGGAGCAGAAAATGAGGAGTTGGAATGGTAAATTGCTTATATCTCAGAAACTGTACGACGTAGAAAAAAAATTTCAATTTTGTATGAATTATGACTTTCTTGGCTAGTTTTGTACTTAATCCCTGTTTGGGGGGGCTAAGCATTTTTCTGATGAAATGTCTGTAAATCGCACCGTTTCCAAGATACGGGCCCCGAAAGGCATGGCAGATGCCGTAATGTTATCCTATGGGAGAAAATGTGAACTTCAGAGTGCTGTAACTTTGCCACTGTGTAATATTTTTGCACCAAATCACCAAAAGGCACATCTATGTGATGTTGGCTTTCTTCTACCCAAATTTCAGCCCAAAAGACCAAACCATTATTTGGCAGCAGGGTGGCAAAGAATTCCTGTCATGCAGAAGACGCCGTAATGTTAGACTGTGGGAAAAAACATCACATTCGGAGTGCCATAACTGTGCAGCCTTCTAATATTTTGTCACCAAACCACCAAAAGACACATCTGTGAGATGTTGGCTGCTTTTCTTCCAAAGTTCAGCCCAAAAGACAAAACTGCTCTTTTGCAGCAGGGTGGCAAACAATTCCTGTCATTTTGACCATAGTGTTGAAAAGCAGTGTCGTGATTTGCGGCACCTTTCACAAAACTTTCCAACAGTGTCACAAGTGCGACACTACTCTGCATCACTACCTTTCCCAAAAATTTGAAAAATACATTTCTGGGGCGTTTAACCCTGAAATAAAGACATGGCTAACATCATCAGGGCTCGACTAGGTAAACACAAAAAGAATTATGTCCCTAGATGGTCCCAATTTTAAATGCCAAGCATTTCTGTGATCAGTAACTGAAAACAAAATGGTGGATTTGTGACACTACTAGGGTCATTTGCAACACTAAAAAGTGCATTTGCAACACTGTCAAACTTTTAACTTTCCCATTAACTATAATTGGAAACTTGTTTTTTGAATAACTTTTGAACCGTTAAATATTTTTTCATGAAATCTTCAAAAGACACAACAGGGACTGTGGCCGCATGTTCCCTGAAGTTTTCAGACCTGTCGCCCAAACCATGCGATCTGTAGGTGTGAGCAAAGAATGCCCCAAAAAAGGTAATTTGTTCCACACAATGTTGTTTAATAACTCCACAGCCATATACATGACCAGAATGAAAGTTGGCAGATCCCAAGATTGATAGTTATGCCCCATGCCTGCCAAATTACAGGCAGATTCATTGAACATTGACAAAGTTATAAAGGTGCAAAGTTTCACCATTTAACAGTAAATGGGGTACTCAACCCTAACTATGGTAGCACTAACATGCTACCATAATATATAGATATATATATAAAAGAGGCAAAAAACTATGTTTAATGCATCAGTTAGGGTTGTTCCACAGTGACAAAAGTGAGGAAATTCGATGTTAGGATTGAAACCCCCTTTGCACCCCTCCAGCCCACTCCCCCAACCAGAATCTGGGTGCGCATTGGGGTCATCAGCCCTAACTCTCACCCCATCACATGTGGAAAGAAGCTGAGGAATAGAGAATGGGGTGAGAGTTAGGACAGATGACCCCAATGCACACCTGATTCCGGTTGGAGGGTGGGCTGAGGGTGCAAAGGGTTTCAACCCCTAACATCAATTTCCTCACTTTTGCCACTGTGGAACAACCCTAACTGATGCATTAAATGGAGTTTTTGACTCTAATTTCCTTCTTTTTGAGAATGATAACAAGAAATAGTGAATGTAATGCCGTGGTAGGAGCAGGGGCCCTCTCAGAGCCCATGCTGTCACGTGTCATGTCACATAGTAACATTGTGCCTGCAAACGCAAATCATAATGAGCATGGTGACGCAAAGTGAAGCAGAAAGAGAAACAGTACTGTGAGACAGAAATGTTAAAAACAACACAAAGCATAAGCGCAAATGAAAATGCAAATGGTAAGCGGCACATGGTTGCGTGAAGCGTGAAATGATAGAGTGAAAGCGAATGCGGAACTACCAAGCAAGAAATAAGTAATGGTAACAGTAATGTAAGTGCACAGGCTGGTTTAACCCAAAGCTGCATAGAGAAAGACAGTGAGTACAAAGAATGTATGCAAAATAATGACTCTGGAACAGAAAATGAGGACTTATAATAGTAAATTGCTTATATCTCAGGAACTGTAAGACATAGAAAAAACAATTAAAAGTCATATGAATTATCACTTCCTGGCTATTTTTATCTTAGCCCCCATAAGGGGCTAAGTATTTCTGACAAAAAGTCGTATCTGCACCATTTCCGAGATACAGGCCCTGAAAGGAGCGGCAAACGCCATAATGTTATCCTATGGGAAAAAAACAGAAGTTCGGAGTGCCATAAGTTTGCCTCCCTGTAATATTGTTTCACCAAACCACTGAAAGGCACATCTGTGCGATGTTGGCTGTGTTCCCTGCAAATTTCAGCCCAAAAGACTGAACCGTTATTTTGCAGCAGGGCGACAAACGATTGCTGCAATGCGTCGTACACTGTAATGTTATCCTATGGGAAAAAGCATCAATTTTGGAGTACCGTAACTTTGCCAATGTATAATATTTTTTCAAGGAAATACAGAAAGGCACATCTGTGAGATGGCTGTGTTTCCTCCAAATTTCAGCCAAAAATTCCAAACCATTCTTTTGCAGCAGGGTGCCAAAGAATTGCTGTCATTTTCCCACAGCCTACAAAAGTACTGTCGCAATTTGAGAAAGCTTATACAAATTCATTCGACAATTAATAGCTAGTCAAAAAGTACTTTAAAAAGTACTTTTTCAGAAATGTGAAAAACATATTTATGGGGTGTTTTACCCAAAAATAAAGACATGGCTAGCAGCCTCAGTGTCCGACTAGGTGAAAACAAAAATAATTAGGTTACTAGAGGGTCCCACATTTAAATGCCAAGCATTTTTCTGATCACCTACTGAAAACAAAATGGCTGATTTGCAAAAGTAAATGGGCCATTTGCGAAAGTAAAAACTGCATTTGCGACACTGTTGAACTTTTTGTTAACTTTTCCCATTGACTTATAATGGGAACTTGTTTTTTGAATAACTTTTGAACCGTTTAATATTTTTTCATGAAATCTTCGGAAGGCACATCAGAGACACTGGCCACATGTTACAGAAGATTTCGGACGATCACATAAATGTAGGCCTGTGGCACGACCGTAGTATTCCAAAAAGCATAAACTCAAGAGCAGATCACATTAACAACTCTGCAGCCGTATATCCGACCGGTACAAAACTTGGCAGATCCCAAGGTGTATGGGTCTTGATCATGTATTCCAAATGTCAGGCAAATGCATCAAATGGTTACAAAGTTATTAAGGTGCAAAATTTGGGGTTTAACATGCAAATGGCTCCTCAACCCTAACTAATATATGTGTGTATACTGTATGTGTATATATATATATGTGTGTGTGTGTGTGTGTGTGCATATATTATGGTAGCACGGTAGTGCTACCATAGTTAGGGTTGAAGAGCCATTTCTATGTAAAACCAAATTTTGCACCTTAATAACACTGCAACCGTTTGACGGTTTGGCTGAAATTTAGAATACATGATCAAGAACAATGAGCATGGGATCTGCAATTTTGTGACTAGTCGAGATACATGGCTGTGGGTTATTAAGCATGATCTGTGCGCACGTTTACACTTTTTCTGGAATTCTACGGTCGCGTGTCTAGGTCGCACGGTTTGTGTGACCAGCCTGAAATCTTCAGGGTACGTGTGGCCAGCATCCCCAATGTGCCTTTCGAAGATTTGGTGAAAAAATATTAAACGGTTCAAAAGTTATTCAAAAAACAATTTCCCATTATAAGTCAATGGGAAAAGTTAAAAAGTTCGACAGTGTCGCAAATGCATTTTTACTTTCGCAAATGGCTCTGTTACTTTCACAAATCTGCCATTTTGTTTTCAGTTAGTGATCAGAAAAATGCTTGGCATTTAAATTTAGGACCCTAGCAACCTAATTCTTTTTGTATTCACCTAGTCGGACCCTGAGGCTGCTAGCCATGTCTTTATTTTTGGATAAACGCCCCAAATATGTTTTCAAATTTCTGGAAAAAGTACTTTGCAAAGTACTTTAAGTCTCACAGTGTCAGCAAATTTTGCAAGATTTTGCAAATTGCGACGTAGTTTTCTAGTCTGTGGAAAATGACAGCAATTCTTTGGCACTAGCTGCAAAGAGCGGTTGAGAGTTTTGGGCTGAAATTGGAGGAGACGCTAATATCTCACAGATGTGCCTTTCAGTGTTGGGTTTAAAAAATATTACATGGCGAAAATTCTGACACTCCAAAGTTGACGTTTTTCTCATAGGATAACATTACGGCGCCTAACGCATTACAGGAATCCTTTGGCCCCCTGCTGCAAAATAACGGTTTGGTCTTTTTTCCTGAAATTTGGAGGGAAGACAGCCAACAGCCCACATATGTGTCTTTCAGTGGTCTGGTGAAAAAATATTACCGGGAGGCAAAGTTATGGCACTCCGAACTTCTCTTTTTTCCCATAGGACAACATTACGGCGTTTGCCGCGCTTTTTCAGGGCCCGTATCTCTGAAACTGTGCAAGATACAGACTTTTCATCAGAAAAATGCTTAGCCCTCTAATGGGAGATAAACATAAAACTAGCCAGGACAGTCATAAATCATATGACTTTTAAATTTTTTTTCCACGTCGTACGGTTCCTGAGATATAACCTATTTAGTATTCCAAGTCCTCATTTTCAGCTCCGATGCCCATTATCATGCATACATTCTTTGTACTCACTGTCTTTCTCTATGAAGGTTTTGGGGGAAACCAGCCTGTGTTCTTACATTACTGTTACTGCTGCCCTTTCTGCTTGCAGTTCCATACCCATTTCACTTACCGTTGACGTCTGCGCCACCATGTGCGTTATCCTTTGCATTTTTATTTGCGCTTGCGTTTCTCTTATTTTTTGCCATTTGTGTCTACAGTACTGTTTCTCTTTCTGTTTCACTTTGTGTCACCATGCCCATTGACATTTCCGTTTGCAGGCAACATGTTACTATGTGACAACACATTACGTGGCAGACCATTCCTGTCTAAGCCACCGTGTGCGTTACCCTTTCTGTTCTCATTTACGCTTGCGTTACCATGTGTGCCACTGTTAGCGCTTCTGTTTGCATTGCTGTTCCTGTTACTATGCATCAAGACATCACATGGTGGGAGTGCAGGGCCTGGAGGGTTCTAGAACCTTACTGGGTCCTTCCACTTTATCTGGTGCCAATGGTACCCCCAGTTCTTTACACAGGTTCTGGAAGATACCCAACATCTTTTTTGCCTCCTCCTGTCCACTGCCTATTAACAGGAAATGTATGACCACTCTGTAGCCTGTCAGTTCTTGAAATATCCACTGTCAACAGGTACTGAAAACTTCGAACGTAGCAAAAGCTATGGAACAACCCATGGGCATGGCCTTGCCAAAATAGTACTGGTTTCCTAACTTGAAACCCAAAAGATCCCAATCTTCCCATCTAACTGGGAGCAATCAGAAGACAGACTCTATGTCTGTCTTGGCATCCATGCATCTGGTGTCGCCCTAATATTCTGTACGGCCTCTTCCAGTGTTGACTCTCCTGTGTTCCTCCCATATAAAATAATTCACTGAGTCCCCTTCTGGAAATGACAGGTGGTGGATCACCCTGTATTCCCCTTCCTGTTTCTTGGGAACCAAGCCCAGTGGCAAAATCCTCATATTCTGTAATGGGGGGAAGGGTTACGTCCTTCTACTCTCCCTGCCACTTTTTCTTTCTTTCTCTATCTGTCTCCTCAGAATTTCTTCCTTCCCCTTAATCAACCCTAAGTTGTTAGACTTTCTTGCCCTTCTTGGGCCTTCGCACTGCAACAGGAAACCAGTTCTAAAACCTTTTTTTTAATGTTTCTGCTGCTTGTCTATCCTGGTAACCTCTTAACCAACTCTCCCGCAACTCTATTTTGCTAGGGATTTTTGCTATTTGAAATTGTGCCCTTAACCCCCACCCCGTCCCCTTCCCATCCCTCCAATTGTTCAGTAAGAATGGTTCCCCTACCCCCATATCCTCTGCCTCTCACTCCTCTATTCCATGGCTGGCCCCTGTAGCCCTGCCCTTCCTGAAAGGGCTGCTGACCTGTACCCTGCCCCCCCTTGGGCCCCTTGTGTCCATGTAGTCCTGCATCTACTCGCAGGATGTTCCCCTCCACATTTTGAGAATGCATGGCAGAACCAACATTGTGGCCAGGAACAGGATGGCCTGTTATAGCCCCAGCAGCATTTTGGGGGTACTCCCCCCCTCCTTTTTCCCATCTCTCCCTCCAGTGTGGATTAATCGATTACATAGTCCATCCACAATTCCAACTGTTTTGTCTCCGATCTCACATCCCCATAGGTTGCTATCCTTTTCCAGAAAAATTCATCATAATAAATCAATCCTACTCCCCCCTTTTGCCTTCGCCCTTCTAATGATCAGTGAGTACATAATGAGATGGATGCCCAACTCAGGTTTCTTCTCCAGTACTTAGCCGAGTATGTGGCAAAGCCCACAAACCATCAATTCCACATCTTCCCTCTTGTAAATTTGTCCTCTTCCTTCTTACCCAGCAGAACTACTGCTGCTGCCATCTCACTCTTCCCAATACTCTCTGTTTCCTCATATTTTGCCACCACCTCCCTACTGACTAAGGCAAAGATATCTTCGTATTCCCCTTTCTATATCTTTTCCTTCATTGCTAATGGCACATGTTCCCCTATTCTCATCCCTGGGTCTCCTATTTCCCTTGTACCCTTTCCCGTGCTTTCCATCACCTTTTCTACCTCTCCTGTTGTTTCTCTATCCAACCTCATTTCTGCCAGTGCCGATTTCATCTGTCCTAACCCCTTTGTCCCCAGAGTCATAATAATCTGGCCTATGTATTCTTTAATGCTGTCCACAACTGTACCTGATACATTACCTGCAGGCTTGTCAGCTCCTTGTGGCCTGTTATCCTCAAGAGCCCCTGGGCTGGCATCCTGCAGCTGGGCCACTGGTTGTGGCATTGTCTGCAGGGGAACTGCTGCATTCAGGGGATCCAGTCTGGGTTCAAGTGGTGGCGTCACCACTTGCTCCTGGGGAGGTACTGCCAGTCTGCCAGTTATGGTACACAGGGCAACAGTAGTACTGGGCTGACCACTCAGGGAGGAACCACCGTTGGTGGGTGCAGTCTCTTTGGGCTGGGCACCCTCCCCCATTGGTTGCTTCCCAGCACCCCCTTTTCCCTTTTCCACCTTCCTTAATTTCCCCAGATCTCCCCGGTTCCTCTCCTTCAACCAGCTGACACATCTTGTTGGCCTTTTCTGCAAGTTCCACGATGGCCTTGTAGTCATTTTCCTTTGGAGGCCTGCTTCTCTTTGATGCCATCTCCTTTTCTTGCCTATATAATGCTGTGTATAAACTGAAAACAAAACATTTCTCTTTAACATATATGCCTGATGACCTTTATTGCTTGATCTGCCTCTTCCTCCTTCCGCCCCTGCTCTTTTTTTTTTATATATACAGCATTTGTTGCCTGTCCGACACCCTTCTGCACATTCTGGCCACTCGTCTGTATCATTTCCCCAGCTCTTCAAGCCTTTTTCCTCTACAACATGGGAAACACCCCCTTTTTTATTTGAAGAATCTCCTACCCTGCCCACCTCCACCTTGCTGGTGCTCCAAGCTCTGCCTTCTTCAGCCCTTTGCCCCCCCCCAGCACCCCTCTTTTTTTTTTTAGCCCACTCTGCCCTCAGGCCTGCCACATGGCTGGAAGGCCTATCTCCATCTACCCAATTGCCCTTCACCTGCTTTTCCAGGCCCCCAGGTCTGCCTTGTGGCCACCAGGGCCAGTTCCCTTCCGACCCCCCACCCACCGAAAGAAGGCATCTGCTGTAGCTCCTGGGCTGACTTTTCAGCTGCCAGCTCCCCTTCTGTGCCTCCAAGGCCTGTGTCCCACTGATCTCCCTTGTCCTCCCTTCAGGGGCTCTGCCTGAAGGCTTATTCCCCCCTCCCTTTTTTCATGGCATGTAATGGCGTGTGATGTCACGCCACTTGGTCTCCTCTCCCATTCTTTCTAACGCTCCGGTCGGGCCATGGCCTGGTTTTCTTTGTCTTATTCCTGTTCTCTGGCCCCACCCCCATAGCTGGAGTGCACTCCCTGAGGCCCCATTGCCAATTTGCGACCCTAGCCACGGAGTGTGACATCACACCACGTGGCTTCACCTTGCTTTTGGCCACCAGCCAGGCCAGCTGTTCTCAGAAACAGTCATGTCCCAGCTTGTACCTTTTCTCCCACCTGCCAAAAAGACCCACACTCTATCCTCATCCCCTTTAATGCTACATGCATTCAGCTCCACATGCTGTGTCCCCTTTCAGATTTCAAGGCCTCTGCTTGGCTTCTCTGATCTCCAAACCCCCCCTTGAGGTTTTCTTCTTTTTTTTAAATAGGATTTCCTCACTTCCTCCCTTTCTGTACATCTCGCTCTGCCTCCCACAGCTACTAAAAGACAAACTGGCCAGCAAATGCTGCCTTTTCTGCACCTCAGGGCCACTCCTGGCCACTCACTCCATTGCTCCAATGGCTACCCCTCCCCAGTGCTCGATCTTGTCCCCTATCAGACCCTTCCAACATCGAGACCCACCTTTGTGACTCCACATTTTTTTTTTGTTTAAATATGCTCCGTCGTCCAAATGAGCCATTCTAACATAAGTTCCTCACCCAGGTACATGCCAGCCTTTCTCACCAGTGTAATCTAAGCCACAGTCTCCAGTAATTCTAGATCAACCCAGTTAAATCCAACCTCATGCTGGCTTCCTTACACTCTTACTTCATAGTTCACCCAGGTAACCACCAGCATTTCTCATCGAGTAACATCTAAAAACACAGTCCCAAGCAGTTCAAGTGCAACCTATTGACAGTCTTCAGCAATTCTAGTGCTATCCAGTTAACACAACTTCATGCTGTCTCCCTTACCCCTTATAAGTCACAGTTCACAGAGGTAACCACCAGGATATCTCAGCAAGTACAAACTAAAACACAGTCCCAAGCAGTTCTAGTGCAGATCAGCCAAACTCCTGCGGGCTCCTTTGAACAATGTATACACTTTTGACTTCACCTGGTTAACATATTTAGTTTCTTACCTGCTCCCCTCTAGTGAAACAAACCTCCCAGTCCATATACCAATCTGATGTGCTGTAGTTCTTCTGTAAACAAAATCTTCAGCAAAAGTGGCTGAACCACCTCTGTGCTGCTCCTTTTGTACCCCTTAGCCCCTCCTTTTCCTGTAGCTTGTCCATTGTCATGGCTCCCTGTCCCTCCCCTCCTCCCTCCTGAGCAAACCACTTTCAACAACAATAAGGGGAAGGGGTGCACCAGGAGAACTTGGTTTGCTCCTTAAATGGCAAACTCCATTGTCATAGGCTGGGGGACATCATGAGCCATCTATAACACTGTTAGTTTTGTTAGTGGCTCTGCAAGAGGCAGTTAAGTTTCAAAATGTTTGTTTTGCATACTATTTTGAATCACTAAGAACAGAACTGCCACACAAGAACTGAGTACTCTATGTTTTAATACATATGTGACAAGATATTATCATTCATGCAACATGCATGTCTCAGTGTTACCAAGCACATCTTGATTTGAACAAGTGTACATTTAACAATACATGTTACTTAAGGGGTCCCAAACAATCTTTTTTTTTTTTTCTGTGTATGTCAACATTAGATAACTTACAATGTTATAGATACTTTCTTCTATGTTGATACTTCATTATATCATCGCAGCATGAACAAACAATGTATATCATAGGAATTGTATGTGTAGCAGTATTGCTGTGACATGTGACCATACGAAGATGTGCACAAAACTCTGTACATCCATGACTGCTAAAATGCAACAGTTGTTGGACCATGATGATGGATGTGTCTTGCAATATGTTTAGACAGTTGTATGTTATTTCTGTCACTTGCTGCTGTTCGTCTGTGATTGGTCATGTTGCCTTGGTCCTGCCCCCTACTTGCATGTGTGTGAATGTGAGTGTGTGTGTGTGTGTGTGTGTGTGTGTGTGTGTGTGGAGCTGGGGGAAGGGGGAATACGGAGTTAGGGTTTTCAACCCTAACACTGAATTTCCTCACTTTTGTCACTGTGGAACAACCCTAACTGATGCATTAAACAAAGGTTTTTGCCATGAATTACCTGTCTTCTTGAGAAATTATTATGTCATATTCATTTGAATATATTGTTGAGACCATGCCTCCCTTTTCACAACACAGACTCACCAAGCTATAAATACCTTTGTCTGAATATGTAGATGTCTGATAATATTTATACAGCAATAGGTCATGTTCTACACCTTTGATGTAAAAATAAAATAATCAATGGAATAGGAGACTAATCTATTCACCACATTGGTCTATAGCAGATTTTATTTATTTTATTTATTTATTTAGTTTTTGTTGACCTGGTAAGTGCACTAGACAAATCCTGCCTATTTTCAGGCACGAACCAGGGAAGGGGGATACAGATGAATGCCAATTCACCTTGAACCAGATTAAGCTGTTGGTGGTATTTTTTTTAGTGAAAGAGGGAAATTTGGCCAGGACACCTGGGAAATTCCCCTACTCTGTGGACGGGTGGAGTAGTCCATCCATCTGCATAGATGGTTGAGCTCATTTCGGAGCTAGAAGCCGTTGGTGCAGGCTGCATTTCCAACGAGGCAGCTCTCTCTCTTTCTGCACCTTTGCCTGTGGAATTGGAAGTCACGACTGATGTCCTAGAGGAAACTGGGGTTGAATCTTTTCGTTTGTCTTGTACGCCAGTCCTTCCTTTGGATAGTGATTCTCACTCAAACCTCAACATGGCAGCCACGAATATTTTGGAAGAAAAGAGATCTTTTCTACAGCAACAATTGTTTCTTTTAGATGAAGAACTACGACTTAAAAATTTAGAAATGGAATTGGATTGAAAACATAAACGCAGTCCTGAATCTACTTCGTCGGCTACAACATTATCGAGGATTTTTGCTATAGACTCTGGTTCTATGGTAAATGACGCTGTGATTGCTCAGGAAGTGTCTCAGATGCCTGGAGAACCCGGATGGATGCCGGAAAAGGCTCTACAGGATGCCGGTTGGGTTCAGATGGTGTCGGGTGAAAGGAGTGCTGTGTTACCGCATCCACACTCTCCTATGGTGGCTGTTGTACCACTGGAGGTTATTCCTTCTTCCAGATTGACTTTAAACTCATCTCTCATTCAGCCTGTGTCTCCTGAAACTTTGGTTCCTGATGCTACTGTTCCTCCTTCAGGTAATGCATTGCTTGCATCAGACTCTCTTCCTCCTTGTGCAAGTCTGACTGCACCTTTGGGTTCCTCTGCCCCCCACCTCCTACAGATGTTATTTCTCATCTAGACCCCTCTACTTTACCTATTTCTACTGAAAAAACTTTTAACCCACCGCCTGAAGCTGCTTCTCGATCTACTTATGCAGATTTATTTAGAAAGCCTCTGGAGTTGGCAAAACGACGGAATGCTGTTCGTCTCCGATACTTAGGGGGTATGGATCCAGCTCCTGATAGATACTTTGTGGGTCACATTTTGTTAAAACAATCCTTGGGTTTTACTCCCTCAGAAGTTTATGCCCTTATTCATGCAACTGGTGACTCTACATTTGATGTTAGTTTTCGGACTCCTGAGCTCCTGGAACGTTTCTGGGTGAAACATATGATGGTGAAAACAAATCCTTTATGGACCCCTTTCCAAATTATCCCTTTGACAAAACAACCCTTTAGGGTGATTACAATCTTGTTTCATAATGAAGGGGTGAATATTTCTGATATACTTTACTGGTTAGAAAAACGTTGTGATTTACAAGGTACTCCAGACCCAATTTTAGATACTGAAGGTTTCTGGAATGGGGGGTGGAAAATGAAAATCAAATTACGTCAGACAGCAGATGGTTTGGAACATCTCCCTAATTGTTTTTATATAGGGAGAGATAAAGGTTTCATTTTCTATCCTGGGCAAATAAAACGTTGTTTCAAATGTGGTTCTTCTAGACATCTAAGCTCCTCTTGTACAGTTCAGATTTGCACATATTGTGGGGACACAGGTCATGTCAATATGCATTGTACAAACAACCCTAAGTGTAATCTTTGTGAAGATAGTGGCCACTTCTTTAATGGTTGTCCCTGGGCTGCTCATAATATGAGTGATGCTGATTATGGTATACAGGATTTTTATGTTCATAGAGCCACAAAACCTGTGCCTTTCAGTGCCTTCAAGCCCCAACCTCAAAGGAGACAGTCAGGGATTCCAAAGTCACATTTTTCTAAACCCCCTACTCCTTCTACTGACTTGGTTGCGGGAACTGTCTTACACTCTTTTCCCTCTACCCTGTTGGACACCGGTAGTATAGAACCAGAATCTAATGATTCTATTGTGATGATTATGCCTCCCCCACCCCCTCCTTTAGTTGTTTCAGCTTTACCTATGCCTCTACCTATGGAAGTTTCTGCCCCCAAACATCTGGATTCTTCTACTGAACCCCTTGTGATGGGGCTACCTGTGTCAATTAATACATTTTCGGTTTTGTCACAGGAGATGTCTGGAATAGAACCTGATTCTGATTCAGCTTCATTTACTTCTTCGCAAATGGAGTTGGTCTCTGATGCTAAAGTTTCTAGTCAGGTTAAAAAAAGAGTAGTATTAAGCCTAGAAAGGGTACTAGGAAAAGTACTAGATTATCTGCTGATGTTACTTGATTAAATGGGTTCTTCTGTTGATAGTTATAATTTTAAAATAGCCACTCTGAATACAAATAGTATTCGTTCTATGGTTCGTATGTTGGCTACTTTTGATTTGTTTTCTTCCCTATTTTTTGATATCATTTATTTTCAAGATACCAGATTGTATACGGTCCAAGATTTTATGAAAGCATCTGAGGCTTGTATTTGGGGTTCCAGTTATTGGTCGGAGGGGAGATCTTTGTTCAGGAGTAGGGATTTGTTTTACCTCACCTTCTATTAAAGTCACTCACATGGTAGATATTTCCCCTGGTCGTGCACTTTTGTTGGATGTTACTTTTGCCTCTTTAGACTTTCTCCTAATTAATGTTTATGATCCTCAGACGAAGACTGGTAGAATTTTATTATTGAAAAAGATTCAGCCTTTTCTTTTTACAAGTAAAAATATTTTGTTTGGTGGTGATTTTGATATTAATCTTTCCACCAAAGATAGACATTTTGCCACTTCCAAACTTTTTTGTGATACCTATTTTTTACAATCCTTGCTTACTCAAGCTGGTTTGCTGGATATTTATACACCTAATATGGTAATCCCTCATACTTTTTTCAGGGACAAAGATCTTCCCGTATTGATTATTGGTTCATTTCCCATTCTTTAAAGGTCACATTGCCAAAAGTCTCATTGGTAGCAACTTCAGATCATGCCTTACTCAGTGTTACTCTTTCTAACTGTCATACAGCCTCTAGGGGGTTTGGTTATTAGAAGCTGAATTTGTCTTTACTTGATATCCCAGAAGTCAAACAAGGTTTTCATGATGTTATTAGGGCTAGACAATCTGTATAATTTTTGTATGATGATTGCCATTTGTGGTGGGAGGATACTAAACTTGATTTTCAGACTTATTTCAAGTCAATTGGTAGATTACTTGGTAAACATAAATCACAAGAATATTCTGCTGCCAGACAATCCTTTCTTGTTTTTCAAGAATGTATTGTTAAATGCTTTGATTATGATATTCATGAATTTCGTGATTTGAAACTAAGATTAACAAAATTACAATATGACCGTATGTCTTCCTTGCGACAAGAATAAAGATTTGGGATTAATGGGACACGGGCTCATACAAACCCTTTTGATTTTTGTTGTGCCTCTAGATTGAGAAAAGATATTACCATGTTACTGAACTCTTCTGGTGATGTTCTTTACCAGAAGGACGATATTTTACATGAGGTGAATGAAAAACTGTCTTCTTTATTTACGGCAGGTTTTGAGCCCACTGACCCCTGTATTCAGGAATGGCTTTCCTCTTGTCCACTCCCTCAGAATCCTAAGCATTTAATCCCTGGTTTACTGAAATCTGTATCTAAGAAAGAAGTCATGGACGTTGTTGTTCACTCTCCTATGAGTAAATCGCCTGGGTTTGATGGGTTACCAAATGAATTCTATAAACTTTTGGTTCCCTGGTTAGTGACATAACTTACTGGTCTTTTTACTTATAGTTTAAATATTAATTTGTTGCCCCCTAGTATGTATATAGGCCTGGTTATCCGATTACATAAAAACGGTGTTAAAACCTGTTTAGACAATTGGAGACCGATTACTCTTTTAAATTGTGATTACAAACTTCTGTCAAAAATACTTAGTAGTCGTTTATCCATTTGTTTACATGATATAATTCACCTGACTCAGTTTTGTTCAGTACTGGGTAGATCAATTCAGGATGGTCTTATTTTATTGCGTGAGATTTTTGCTAAGGGACAGTCTGGTGACCTTATGGGTTTAATTATTAGCCTTGATCAGAAACATCCTTTTGATAGTGTTTCTCACAATTATTTATGGGCTTGTATGTCCTTTATGAATTTTCCAATAATCTTTGTAGATTGGCTACGAATGTGTTATACTGCAGCATTAGCACTTCCTTTTGTAAATGGTTGGGTAGGTTGTCCTGTTTCAGTCACAAAAGGGGTTCGGCAAGGTTGTCCGTTAAGTCCCTCATTATACATTATTTCTTTAGAACCCTTACTTACACATCTTAATGCTTCTGATAATATTAGAGGATTGTCATTTAATAGTACATGCATAGAAATTAAAACTATTGCGTACGCTGATGATGTTTGTCTTACTTTGGCAGATCTCCCCTCATGCCATGTTTCTTTGGCCTTGCTGATGGCATATGCAAAGGGTTCTGGGTCACATATAAATCTCTCTAAAAGTAAGTATTTCCCTCTAAATTTAGATCCTGCAGTAGTATTGGATTGTCTAAATATCCTGATCTGTCTGGGTCCTGGTGAAATGTTAGGCCTTTACTGGGGTGTGAGGAATCCAGCTTTGTATAACTGGAGTTTATCTATCAAACAAGCACAATTTAAGGTACAAACTTGGAATAAGTGGAAAATGTCTAAAAAGAAAAGGGTTTTTTATGATTAAATCCTTTTTGTTAAATATGTTTTTATATTTATGTGTAATTTTCCCCCCTCTGTCTTCCTTGAACACCACCATTTATGGTTTATTTTTTTTCTGCAGTTTGGGGTAGTAGATTGAATTCTATTAAAGGGGGTATTTTGTATCAGGATTTTAAGTTAGGCGGTATCAAAATGGTTAATCCTATTGTTTTCTTTTTTTCATTATTTTTTTCTAAAAATATTTTTCCCTTACTACAACATTTTGGGAAAATATGGGAGTCCTGGGTTGGAGACATTGTCTCCCCTTGGCTTTCCTGCTGGGAGTTACATAAAAGTTTTCCGAAGCAAATTTTGCTGAAATGACTTCCTGAACATTTTCAATCTAGTTTTTTGAAGATTAAAACATGGGGTCTTTTCAAGCCTCATTTAATCTCTTACCAGAGGAAGACGTTATATGAGAAAATTATGGAAAGATTTTTGATTCCTTCGGCCTTTTCTGTTTACTCAGTAGCTGATGTCTTGCATGTTAGTAATATGTTAATTTCTAAAAGGATCCCTGCTTATATGTGGGATGTG
This sequence comes from Neoceratodus forsteri, assembly GCA_016271365.2. Taxonomy (NCBI): domain Eukaryota; kingdom Metazoa; phylum Chordata; order Ceratodontiformes; family Ceratodontidae; genus Neoceratodus; species Neoceratodus forsteri. Next base: position 606,965,578 of record CM057455.1, on the reverse strand, counting down.
GTATGGCTCACAGCTCATTTGAAATTGAATGTGAAGGGTAATTTAAAGTACAAAGGTGTCTTGGAGAGAGGGTGTCCTCGGTCACTTTTGTGTAATGCCCCTTTAGAAACTGTGAGGCATTTATTTTTTGACTGCCCCATGTTATTGAATTTTGAGCCTATGCTACCACTCAATGGCCTTTTCTACCTTTAAGTTCATTAACAGATCGGATTTTCATTTATGGAATTTTACCAGCCTCCTGGAGTATTTTCTACTCTGATACAGCATATGTACTTTTTGCTTGTATTAAATATCATCTTTGGCAGGCACGTTGTGTTTGGTCTTTGCAAAAACAATATTTGTCCCCTGATCAGGTGTTTTGGAAAATACATCATTCTTTTTTTCAGATTCTACAGTTTGAAAAAGGACACTTTTCTGAAGTTAAGTTTAAAAAATTTTGGAAACATTTGCACTGGTTGGATACAGGGTGAAAGTTTTTAAAGGAAACCCTCCCCCACTCTTTAGTGGGACTCTATTGGGGGTTACATGCCTATACTTATTATTTCTGTTTTCAGTTTTTATGTCTGTTGTGAATCCTTTTCCTGTTTCCTGATTTTTGTGTTATGATTTTGTATACTGTAATATTCTTTTATTATTGTGTTCAGATTTTTCAATAAAAATTCCCCACCTATCATAATGGGGAGGGGGAGGGGGTGGGTCTACATTGTTTCTCTTTTTGTTTTAGAATATTTGTATGAGTTAATACTTAATTTTGTTTTTTTTTTGGATTCTTTACATATTATGATTATGTATCATATGTTTTTGATTTGTATAACTTTGTTATGATTTGTTTCATATTTCAATAAAATGTTCCCCTACTCTTTTAGTGGGGGGGGGGGTGCTCAGCGTGTAGTACTCCCTTTTAGGACTCAAATGATGGAAATTTTTTATGTTGAATGTATGATGCCATACTTATTTATGTTCATTATTTGTTTGTTTTTTTGCATTATGATTTTGTTGGAGTACTACTATTGTATCTATGTTTTGTTTTCAAGTTTTAATAAAAAAATCTCCCTACTCTTTTCAATAAGTGCCATGGGATCTTTAATATCCACCTGAACTACCACCAATCCAGGTAGATGGGACCTCAGTTTAACATCTCATCTGAAAGACGGCACCTCAGAAGTGCAGCACCCCTCTCATGCTGCACTACAGTGTCAGTATTGGGGTATTAACCCAAGTGCCAGATGTGGGAACTGAACCCCCAGCCCTCTGATTTCCCGGCCTCAGAGGTGAGTGTGCTACCTACTGAGCCACTGACACTGCTCCATGGATTTTTATGTTGTTATCTCAGAGACCGGGGCTCAGGTGCAAGCCCTAGAATCCCACAGATTAACAGTGCAAAGGATGAAACCTGCACCAATGAGCATCATACACTATGTTTAGATGCATCAATACTCCAACAGCAACATACATATTATCACTATTACTTTATGCTTAATGAAACACACAACACAGGTAAATAAGGCTTACAAACATTTATTGCCAATTAAAAATTGTAAAAAAGGCCAAATTAAAAATCCTATTGGTGCACAAAATCAGTCTCACAAAACAAACGTTCAAATATTTTTCGCCAATGTTTGAAACACATGTAAAACAGTATCACAGATAGTCAATGGCTAAGATGTGACAGTAGTACACAATACAGAAACACAGGTACCACAGTATTCTCTGCACACTGTTTACACATATCAAACAGTTATGATGTTATTGTCATTGTGTGACTGATAATGTGAATGTTCTTGGGGTGGGTGAAAAACCAGATGCCAACCGTTAAAGTAATAGCAGCAGAACCAAACAATGTTCTCTAAAAATATACACAGCTTAAACTTACTGTTAAACATTTAAATGTTATATATCTTATGTGTACACATACACATATATGTACACATACACATACATGTAAAGATATATTGCTATGTTACTGCATTTGGAAAATTCCCACCCGACCCCTCAATAGAGATGATCAAAAAATATTATCAGGAACACAAAAACTCAGTTGTTATCAGTACAGTAAAAGTGTCTGAAGTACAATTGTCAACTATTATAAACATACATTAAATTCACTTATCACACAAATAAATCAAATAGCACATGTTAATTGGAACTATAAATATATCAGCGAAAATTATTAAATCAAAAAATCACATTAATAACAAATAAAGTATGGGGCAATGTGTGTAACAAGAAGTTTACACACCCCAAGGTGTTAAATGCCACATAAACTCCGAGAGCAAAGCTCGAGGGGTTTATAAAGCATCTAACACTGAGAGGTGGTGTAAACTTCGAGTTTACAAACATCACTCCATATTTTATTTTATATAATTGCTGTGTCATGTTTTTTTGCCTCAACAATTATATAAAATGTGTCCCACCGACTGTGCCACTGAGTGTGATGGAATCGAGGTAGTCTTTCCTTTTTGAAGCAGTTTCACTTGCAGTCTAAACAGTGCTTGGTAGAGCAGAAATAGTTAGGGGAATTAGTTTTAAACAAAGATTTAACTTTAAAAAATAATAAATCCTTCCCATTTGCTTGTTCAGTGTTGCTACAGTGGTTGTCAAGGAAGTTGTAGTCTCTACGGTCACTGTATCTGGTAACCAGCAGAAGTCGGGAGGGGAGAGACGAGAAGAAGCAGAGGAACTGGTGTTAGGGATTGCCTGCTAAATTGGGTAGGTGACAGAGAAAAAAAATGCACATGATATGGGAGAAAACTGTGAGGAGTTGAGCCACCAGTGTGCAAGAGGGAGACTGCTTCAGTGAGTGCAAGACAGTGGCTCATGGTTTTTGCCATAGGAAGGTGGTGCATTATTGCTGTTATAAACACTCCTTTATAACTGCAATTTACACACACTTTTTCCTATGGAAAAAAAAACATGACCTATTAATTATAAACTTATACAGCACCTAGATCTATAAAATGTTCTACTTTCATTAAAGAAATAGTTTTACAGAATGCTATGAATTTAACATTTTATCATATGATAATCAAAAAAATGTAACAGATAATTTAAAATATGTACTACAACACTTAACATTGATAAAAATTATGGGTATATGGAATAACAATATACTATATATGTGGAACTACATATCTATGTCATACTAATTAATATATTAACATAACATTTAAAAGTTATGAATGCAAAACTTCAAAATAGTCAAATATTACTAAATTTGCAATAGATAAACTAACATGGCAGTTAGCACAACTACTTTAAACATCACAGTACTATTAACAAGTAATGTCTTTACAATCATTTATACATATATACAATACAGATGTACGGCAACAAAACAGGGATAGTAATACACTGTTGTGACCCAAAATGGTGTTATTTAGTGAAGACACAAGGGGATTAAAAAAAAAGGAACACAGGCCACACCTGATGCTACCCAACATGTGACAGAGTGATGTGCATTTAACAGTATTGTACTCTTAAGTTCAGGTCATCAGACCATGTAAAATAAGACAGTTAAATACTGCTGGCACAGAACTGGAACAAACACAAGGATATCTTTTACTCATAAAAGATCCTAATAATGTAATCTTACAGAAAAATGTTGACAAACAGATGTGTTACACAGCTTTCCTTATGCAAATGGACAAGTATTGTACCTTAGTACAGGCACACAGTTGGCAAGTGCAACAACTAGTACTTGCTATTTCTGTATACAACATACTCATAAGAAAAGATAATGACAGAAGAGGGCAACCAGATAGGAATATCTCTTTTGACATTAAAAAGTCATTCTTAGACATGTATGTGTGGTTTTTCTAGTGACTGTGAAGACAGCTGGTGCCAATTGAAGACCACTGCAACAATTTTCACTGTGTCACTGATCAACACAACAATCTTATGCTTCACATTGAGTAAGCATATGCTATTAAACCATGTGATATGTTACCAGTGTAGTAATGAATGTACATCTGTAAGAAAAAATATGATAATGTACCAGAAGTCACTCTGTAACAAAATTGACAGCAAAGTATGTCACATGTTGTGTGACTATTCCTCTGACACATGAAGATTGTTGTAATTCTTCAATATCAATACATGCGCATTTTTCAATTGTCACTGCAGTCTCTGATTGAAAGAGCTTGTTGAATCATCACACTCAACCCAGCCAGTTCTGGACCTCAACAAACAAGTGTAATGTCCAGAATGTACAGACTGGCCATAGTGGTAGATCACAGCATGAGTGTCAAACACTGCATGGTTAAATACAGTTCTACCAGCTGTGAAATCAGTGATAGGTGTGTCAACTCTGAGCCCATTAGAGTCAAATCTATGCGATACAAGCATAAGATATTGAGATGAAGTCCTGAGACGTATGGACTGAGTACATGTACCTCCATACCTTAGACACAAGTGACCACTTTCAGCATTTGTAAACAGCTGCCGGAACTTGACACTTTTAATCTGAGGCACAAACAGAGAAACCCAAAGCATGTCTTCTGTGTTTTCTCACTCTGAATGACCACATAACACACATACATATTTTGTAACATATGACACAATGAAATACTGGTGCATTGGAATCCCCTCTTCACCCAAGCTGTTTATGATTGCCATCATGAACTCACTGGCGTCCTGCTGCATGTTAGCAGCAAATGAACTGCATCAGTCATATGTCTTCAACACCTGTCACAGAGGTGTAAGTGACTGTACATTGTTAGACTGATCAGGAGCCACATTGACAACCTGCTTCAATGCCTTTGATAAGGCAGTCTCTTGTGAAGCAGATATTGCCTGCACAAAGTGTGGCATGTAGAGAAAGACTTCCATAGCTGAATTAGCATAGCAGTTTACTCCAGTACTGTTATCAAACACTGGGACAAAGTCATACCAACTGACTTCTGGCCGTGGGCCGGTTCTGCACTTGTATTTGACATTGTGGCCTTCTTAACACTCTGCACAGTTGAATTAGTTGTATAAGCTAATTTTGTTTTGTTGCCAGGTGTAGCTGTGACTTTGGGATGTAAGACAACCACACACGTAGGTAGTGGTATTAAAGACATCTGTGGCTGATATAGAGTACGTAATCTGTTGTACTTAACAATACATCCCTTGTCAGCACCTATCTTCTGAGGTGCGAGTGCTGTAATATGCAACCCAGAAAGACTACTTACGTGTGAAAGTGCAACGTAGCTCATGCCATCTTTGAAAATGTCTGTTCCTATGTCCACCATTGCTGAATCCAAACTCAAGCCCTGATTCTTGTGAATTGAAACAGCATATGCAACACATATTGGGAACTGTTTCCTGTTCACATAGATATCCTTAAATACCTGGAATTTAACACAGGTACGATCAATCTGCACAGGCTGTTCCATGTTGTCAAAGTGGAAAAGAAGTTCTCAATAAACATTTGCTGAACATTGTAAACAGAGTCAATGATGTTACCCATGGCACCATTTACCATGCTGCACTCCACATCAAGATTGCGGTGTAGCATAACGCATGCATTCTTACAAACTGTAAGAACAGATTTGAGTCCAGCTGTGCATGAAACATCTGACTTCAGTTCAGAGAGTCATTCAGTCATCTTCACTACCATTTTCTGACTTAGAATGACACCATCAACTGTATCAACAGCATGCAGTGTGAGAATCTCTTGATTCTCGCTCTGCAACATAACACTGTTGAACTCAGCACATTTCTTCAGTCTTGGCATAAGACACACAGTATGTGTGCCTGTGGAGTACACATCACTGAAAATATCACATGCTGTTTCTATGGATGTAGTATCCATTCTGATTCTTTGATCATGTAGCATTGAAACATGTTCTGGTGACAAAGAACCTGTATGAGCTTGATCCAACAGTGCATTGTAAGCCAGATCATCCCTTTGTCGTATGTTCTGATACAGCTCGACATAGGTAAGTAACTCCCACAGGTTAAAACCTCCAATGCAGCCTAGTGTATTCTTAGCCTGCTTGACAGTCAGAGCTGCAAAGACATGTTCTGCATTAACTGGTGCAAGCTGTAAGAAGTCTTCAAATACAACAATGCTTTTACTACCAAATGTTTCTCCATAGTCAGCCCCCAAGATCTCCTGTAGACATAGGTGTATACAGGCAATCATTACATTGGAGACCATACTAATCTCATCAATGATGAGTAACTTCATCTAATTAAACATAGAATGAAGCTGAGATGCAACCTCAAATGACAGCTTATGATACTCTCCTGCTTTGTCATGCTCCACTGGCAACATGAAGAGACAGTGTAACATAATTCCACCAATGTTGTATGTAGCCAGTCCAATGGGAGCACTAACAGCAACAGACACTGATGACCCTGTCAGGTTCTGTATTTCTGCCGTTATGGCCTCTATAAGAAAACTCTTCCCTGTGTCAGCTGAGCCACTAACAAACATCAGCAGTGGCTTGTAGTCAAGACAGTCACATTTCTTGTGTTCATGTAGTATTCCATGCCAAACAGCATCAGTGACCTCAGAGTGAACCACACATTGTTAGTCATTGAGTCTCTCTCTCAACTTATCTGGGTCAACACTGCAGCATGTGCCATGTTCCATAGCACTCTCCACTTCTGACATGAGTACTTCTGGGGTATTCAGAGGCAGAGGTTCTCCAAGGATACCTAGTCCTTCTGGATCAAGATTGTCCTGTGAACTGATGGGAGTGTCCTCTTCAAGTTGTTTCTGTGCCTTCTCGAGTTGCTCCTACTCAGTGTCTAGCCTCTGTATATATGTGTCTGAGTATTCACTTTTGAATGTCTCGTAACTGTGATTGAATTCTTCCTTGAATGTATCACAGTCACCTTTTAATTCAGACTCATTCTTCCAGGGTCTAAACAGAAATAGGAGAGCAAAGTAGTAATGCTCTCCACTCTCAGATGTGCCTAGATGTAACTTACAGTGGTCAATGAGCCAAGGCTTATGTCTCTTAATGAGACAGCCATCCACTCTTTTGACCTTGTAAATGTCATGTGTACAATCAGGTGAGATATCCATCTTGTAGTCATACCACTTAGCCACCTCAAATAAACACATTTGATCCATGTCTTCATGTCTATGGGGTAGTACATGTCAATGAGGTTATTCTTCAAGATATGTCTTGAAGACAGTCTCCTGAGAGCCAGTTCCTCAATCTCAGCATGAGGAATAAGTAGACGTTTTCACTTCTCTTTGTAGTTTACACTGAGAAAACACACAGCATCAAATTTGCTGTACAAACGTGTACCACTCAAGGGATCACCAGCCTCATGAGCACCACATTCTCTGTGTGATAGGGTCTTCAACCCCAGTGACCACAACTGAGATGTCAGTGACTTGCTTGAACTGGCAAGATCTTCCCAAAGATCTTGCCAGCTAGTCTGTTCATGTTTAGTTATGTACGAAGTGACATACCGAACCAGATCCAGCGAGTTGTCAGCCACAAACTGAACATCTATGTTTGCTTGCCACATTAGAAGAAGAGTAGGGTTATAGTCATTGATGTACACCTCATTCTCTTCTCTGGCTAACTCATAAACCCTCTTGGTTGATTTTGCCTTCAAGTGGTGTCGCATAGCTGAAACAAGTTAATTTATGCAACCATCCTGGCAGACACATCTGGGGAATCCTAAACGGTATCTTGTGTACCAATCAGATTTGTTATTCACTACCCAGTGGCAGTATTTTGCACAAATATGGTGTTGAAATTTCTGCACCAATGTCCACAGTGTAGGACTTTTGTACTTGTCCAGAATGCGGCAAGTGATATACTGCTTAATGAATGCTAGCACTTGTGCTGCTTCATGTTCACCTATGCGTGGGGCATCCTTAATCCACAGTAACATGTGAATATGAAGAGCGCCTCATGCCTGATACTCCATCCTCCAGAAGTAATGCTCCATAATACCAAGAGGCAGATTCTCCTTTGACAAAATGAATGTCACAATGTCATGGAATCATTGTGGAAATGCCTTGTCACAGACACAGGGTCAAGTGAGCACATTTCTCTGAGAGTCATTGATGAAATGCCTTCTACATCACAATTATCCTCTTCAACAGTTCTATGACCTCATCCCAAGCATACTCGGCACAACTGAGTGTGACAAACCATGTGGCTGGACCATACTCCCGCAGCATGGTCATCACCTCAGTGTCTTCAATACCAGTATTCTTTGGTGCCTCATAGACTTGACAGAATGGAAGACAAATTCACTTGCACATTTTCATCCTTCTGCTTTAGTTTCTCCAGGAACTGTGCAGCTGTTATTCCATCAACTGGTGTTGTGAGACAAATAGTATGCACAATAGACGCAGACAGTATGCTAAGCTCACTCTCCCACAGGAGATGAAACAGGTATTGTATGTTGCATCTGAATTTGCCATCCTTACTGAGCACATGGCTAGTACGGTACTCAGTATCCTGTACATGCACTTCTCTGTCATCTAGGTGTCCACCTGACCCTTTTGGGAATAAATCTGGGAAACAGCATGCTTCCGATGTTGCCTCCCAACTGCTAACAGGTTCACCTTCCACCTGTTTCATTTGATAAAGATCAATATTGTCCCCTATTGGATCTCTGCCATGCAGTGGGTGAATTGTGTACTGTTCATACACCTTGTCATTTGTCTCCACATTGACCTTCTCAATCATTGGTTTTGTGGTTTCCAACAGATCATGTTCAACAGACACAGTGGTCATGCAATCAATATCAAGGTCTGCAAAAAAGGGATTGTTGCTCTTTAAATAAGTAAGAACAAGCTTCACCTTCTCTACATTGACAACATCCTGCTAAAAGACCTTTGACTTAGTTGGAACACCATTGACAAGAATCATCAAAGTGTTCTCAATGGAGATCAATTCCACATTTTCCTGCAGAGGAAGTGGAAGATACATAACGGAACCCTAAAGAGATCTAATGAATTATTTTTATGGAATGTTCCGTGTCTTTGTGTTCAGATGTAGAATAGTTTGAAATGGTTTCATAGTATGAATAAGAATCCTTTCAAACACATTCAATGTGGCAATCTCAGCTGGCATAACATGTGCCTCCATATTGTTCAAGACTGACCTTGGTGGCAGAATGTTAGCCTTCACTTTGGAGAAACAGTGCTTGCACATCACAATGATTGGGTCTAACTGAAAGTCACGCTGTAACAGCAGAAATGCTGACAGTCAAAACCACACGTCATTGTACACTGACAAGGTTTCCAGGTTGACTGTTACTGTTTGTTTCTCGTAACAGAGCCGATCACATGACACACACACAGAGTCAAATTTTTCTGTCTTTGCCAACTCAGATTTGGCAATTGATTTCCCAAACTGCTTGAGAATATCAGCAATTGATGACTGATCAATCACAGTATCTGTCACACTGCTGACCCGTTGCAGCTGTTTCAAAAATGTCACGGCACCCTGCATGTCACCAGACTGTAGTAACTCATTCAGACAAGTATACTGAGTTACAACTCATCGAACCTCATAGACCCTGTACACAAAGTTCTGCATGCCTGATTGATGTACTTCCAGCACTGGCATGTGGTGAAAGACACTGTCATAAACACCACTATCTAGACATGCAAGTGAGTGACACATAAGTCCATCATGTGGATGGATCTCACAAAGGTCTATGATCTCAAACAGTTTATGTCTGTCTTTATGATCAGTAATGACAAACAAGTTGATAAAGTGCTCAACTTTGTCAAATGATGATTGCCTTCTGTTGCAAGTCACATCACATGTCCATGAGAGACAGTGACGCTTATGAGGCTGAGTAGTTGCCTCACACTCATCATCTGACTCTATTGTAGTGTCATCACACATACTCAGCACATTACATAGCTTACTGGACTCATCAATGCACAAGTTGCTGTCCTTTTTCTGTGAGTAATATGACTCCTCCCAGAAATATGCCTCCGAGTGCTGTGTGTGCAGCCACCGACCTGTGAAAACATCACAGAAATTGTGCAGGTTCAAGACAGGATACCATTGTAGCCTCTTCTTTATGTCATACACAACTTTCCTGAACTGCTCAAGTACATGTGACATCTTACGCCATAAACGTTAAATAGCAAACAGTGCGCTATTAACAAATGTATGTACTTTAAGATGCAATGTCATCAAAGAGAGATGACTGTTTTTTTGAGCTCACGTCTCATAACAGCAGCAATAAGTTTCTCAATCTTAGCTTTAGAAGCTTGTGATAGAAAATACTTTTGCTTCCTCAGATAGGTATCAGCAGCTACGAATTTACATTGCCACTTAGTACATTTATTTATGCTTGCCTTTGCAACATGAGTGTTTCATCTCAGAGATTTTCACAACTGTTGCTCAGCTACACATTTTTTCCTTGCAGTTGAGCAAGTACACACTTTTTCTGCGGAGTGAGCAACCTGTGAAGTCACTCCTTGAGTGGAACAATAAATCGTTTTATGTCTTGAGCTACCATCAGTGGGTTTCGGAGCAGTCTTAAGCAACAGTGAAGTACTATGACACCTGTTTCATCTCTGCATAGAGCTCCATCTCTGTTTAGAGGGCATCTTCCCTGTCTGTAAATTCACAGTAGTCTGCACCAATCTTACAGAAGTATCAGACACCTGCATAATAAATAGAAAATAAAAAGAAAATTTAGTGTTGATCTTTTTTTGTCCTGGCATTACATAGTGACACTCACTATCCATGTCTCATATATAAACAGTAAATAGTACTGTTTTCAAAAGATTATAAACATTATTACTCTAGTAACTGAACACCACTAAACCTATATACAATCTTTTCAAATGTCACAGAACATAAGCTGACTAATAATATCAGAAGAAATATCTGAAAATGTCAAATTGAAGTATTAGCACAATGTAAAGCATCCACATTCGTTTTTTTCCTAAAAAATACTGTTTTTAACAAAAGTTTAAAAAGCATTGTTGAACGTGCATCATTTTCGCTAAGTATGGTGTCGTATGCATAAAAGTGTCACAAGATTTGATGTCGATAGCAAGAAAGTGTCAAATGTAGTGTTGCAAAAGTAGTGTTGAATGCACGAATATGTTGAATAATAGTGTTGTGAGCATGAAAGTGTCACAAAATTACATTGTTAAACACCCCCTTTAAGACTCAGCCAATCAGAGACTGCTTCCTATTTGACTGACAGATGCTGCCACCAATGCAGTGTCACATTGATCAGGCCATGTCAGGCAACCAATCACAAGAGCTGAAGAGTGGAGAAGAAGAACATAGCAGCCATCTTAGAAAAAGGGGAGACTCTGCTTTACACTGTGTAAATACATCACATTTTATATACAATTTTTCTAGCATTATAAAAACTGTGAGCAGCACAAAAATAGTATTGAACAGAACATTTTTTACTGCTCTATTTGACTATGACAATCTAAATAACCTATCATGCTGCAAAAATAAGTTATAACTGTTTAAAGTCAGGGTGTCAAGCAGTACTTACTAGCACAGATAGAGCTGCAAATGGAGGCAGAAAGCAAGCAGCATGTGTATCATAACACAAAAGACAACCAATCACATGCCTCTGTGTAGCTGTGATTTTTGAAGTAGCCTACTAAAATGTAGTATTTTCCCACTAAGAAATCTTTTAGCATTTTTGGTTGACAGCAGCTACAGCCATTAAGTGTAGTCATAGTCAGTGCATGCAGTCTATTGGTTAGCCATCAGAAAGCATCAACCAATAACTTCTAAAATCACTGTGTTTTGGGGCACCCACCAAAGCAATGTTGGGGAGAGAGAAAATTTCAGATTCATATTCAGTAGCGACTAGACACTGCAAGACAAACACTGATTTGTTTTGGTAGCTCTCTGTCCACTTCTCAGCTTAAAAACTCAGAATGGCAGCAAAAAGTAAATGGACCGTGTGGGTAGTGGGTAGCAGCATAGTAAGGTGCGCTTCAGAGTATGCCATGAGAAATGATTTTGACAAAGACCTGCAGCTTTCAAATTGCTCTGTTAAGTGGTTTGGCAGGGGTGGCATGAGGTGGAAGCATCTCATGCCAACAATGCACAGACTTTTGAGGAGTCAGCTCAGCCTGACATACTGCTGATTCATCTTGGAGGCAATGATTTGGGTACAAAAAGATGGATAGATTTAATGTCAGAAGCAAAATTGGACCTTGCTTGCATTATGGGTATGTTACCTGCCTGTAAGATATTTGTTTCTGATATTACAGAGCTCACAGAAAAGTAAACATCCAAATATCAGGATATCTTTGCATTGCTGGGATGCACACCATGCATCACCCTGAAATTAAATATAGTAATGATTGGCTATACCTACCAGACGGTGTGCACTTCTCTCATGCTGGAAATTGCCTTTTCCTGGGTGATCTTCAAGATGGGATCCTCACAGTCCTCTGAAAATATCAGGCTGTTACAACAGATACAATTGTAAAAAAAAGCTCTTTTAAGAGCCAAATAACTTGGTCAAAAAATAGAAAAGCTGCACAGATAGCACACACAAAGCAAAAGCCATGCTATTTCACTGTTACACCACTACACAAATTCAGATTCATGCAGATCTTCAGAATTGTGGCATGCATACAGCCATAGTTAATAAACTGTACTATAAAAATATCTCTGTGTTGTTTCAGTATACATCTAAGACATACTGAAACATAGAATTATGAAGACAGTACTCTGTTATCAATGTCATATTATCTAACGATTAGTCTACCCATGAAACATTGTGTCTTATAATAACTATAGAATCACAAAGATTTACCTCTCTGTGCATCCTTAGTATAAAATGTATACAGAGGAGAAAGAATGCAAGTGTCACAATACATCGCAGTAACATACTGTTTTATCTCTATTTAAAATAGCTTTAAACAAGTCAGAAAACAGTTATGAGACTCTGGGGTTCGAGGGAGGTTTGCTGTCTATTTGAGGCAGCCAGGTCAGAGAGAATGCCCACATCCTGATGAGAAGCACAAACTGGAAGATGGATTCGATGTGGAGGCACATCTACGACTTCTTGAACCTTGTTTTAAAAGTGAAAAATAAGAATCCCACGATATGCAAGAGGAAGTGGAAGTTGTTGCACCAGCATTTCTGCACACTCAAGAACAGAGAGGAGATACTGGACAATGACGTTTTCTGGTACTACCTCACTCACGAGAAGTGGGAGGCTGCTGGTAAGCTGGCTGTGGGGAGGTTCCTAACACACTGTGAGTAAAGAAACTATTTGTGATTCAGCATAACATTTTCTTTTCCAGGAATGAAAAAGAAGCTCACTGTTGTGTTAATTATAAAAAGGGTCTGAGAAATGGAGCTTTCTGATTGGCTACAAACATTCTAACAGCCTTATGTTAATCTTTTATTAACATACATGTAGAGCTTAGCCATATGCTGAACAAGGTTTAACACTGTTTAAAAACATTTTTTTTAATTATAATAGCAATAAGGCACCCCCAGGTATTATGTTAATGTTCAGTTAATCACACTCTAGGGGCATGTGGCACTTGGCTACACCTTGTGCCACAGTACACCCCAGAAGGTGATTAACAGACTATTAACATAATCCTTGGTCATACGTTATCACTTAAATAAGATAACACCTCAGGCAGTGAGGTACAACACCACAGCCTCAGTACATCCACTACCTGAGGTGTCACATGATCCCATCACACCAGACAGCTTCAAGGCTGCTATTCCCACAATACAATGTTTTGTTGTAATCCACACTATTATAAATTATGCCCATTTGTGTGTGACTCCAATCACGGTGATGCTCCATTTCCATACATTGCCTCACTATAAGAATGGCTGTGCATTAAAGCTGAACTGCCTGGTGTTGGGGGGGGGGATATTGACTTGCTGATACAATCAACACCTACATATCAAACTTATATATCCCTAAAATCAAGCTGATATTATATTGATATCCATGCCCTTAGTATTACAATCAGTCTGCACTCAGGATGCACAACCTCTTCTGTCAGCAGAGTGGGTGCATTGTCTGACTGCCACTGTCAAACTCTTAAGTCATGTAATCCTGCAATACAAAAACTTTAACCTTTGATCTGTACGCATGTTTTTCTCCTAAGACTCTCTACTCACAATGCACTGTCTGATCTGTCCTGCAACAGATGGCATTAAGTAGATGACACCATGCAACTCCTAACTTCCTCAAATACCGATCAACAAGAATCATGCAGCTGTACCATGAATATTTATTAACTTTCTTTGTCTGTGCGACTCCTCTCAGGATGCAATACCTTCTCATGGGGGTATGTGGTGGGGGGGTGGAAGCAGTGAGTCACTGACACTGTAAAAGCTGTTACTGTCCCAAACGTGTGTGTTACTTAAATGATATGACTGTACAGCTTATATTCATAGCCTTTGTTTGACCCTGAGTGGTTACACAGGGTGCGGTACCTGCTTTTCTTTTGGGGGGGTCATAGCCTACCTGTCACCAAGCAACTCTTAACTATCTCAACTAGTGTGTTACTGGTATTATCAACTGTTCCTTTTATATGCATTACCTTTGTTTGTCTGTTACTACATACACAAGATACAGTACCTGTTCCATGAGCAGGAGGGCATTGCATATTTCACACTGTTCAACTTATTAGTCTCTCAAACAATCTGTCACTGCAATCATTGGAATGTAAAATGTTATTTCCATAATGGTCATGTCCCTGTGGTTCTCCACTATTGATGCACTGCCCGAGCCACAGGTTGGTACATTACCTGGCTGACGCCAAATCACTCCTTACTTCTGTACAGCCACTGGAACCACAAAGGTTAACCATCAATACTGTTGACTTTTTTTTCTTGTGACTGACCACTCACAATGCACTACCTGACATGCAGTATTAGGAGTGTGGAGTAGTCCCACTATTTACTAAGTAGCACCATGCAAATCCTAACTGTTCTAAATAGAGTGTTACTAAAATCATTCACCTGTACCATCTATTTTAGTAACCTTTGCTTACTGTGACTATCGTCTCAGGATGCACAACCCGTTGTAGGTGGTGGGGGGTAACTATCATAGCTATTATGTTACTGCTATCATCTGGCTGTTACATTTAAATCCATATTTTTTTTTTCTATTCGATCAGTATACAACACCTCATCTAGGTGTATCTTAACTGACAGACAAGAGTACAATTTTTCAAAGAAATGACTTTTAAATAAGTGAACACACATATACCATACTCAACAAAAATCATTACTATCTTTCATTCATAGATCATCAGAGGTGCCCCCCACAACAAAGCGAGGCAGTACCAGCCAAACCAGAGGCTGTGGAGGCTGAACATTCAGACTCTGACAGTGTCATCATTGTCGAGCCAGAAGGTAAGAAAATTATATAAGAAATTGTTAATAATAGTTTCTCTCACAACTTGATCTCCATCGGACTCTTGATGCTGTGCACCAACTGAGCTGCTGTTACATTGCTGTGTACTGCACTAGTTTTGCTCAGACTGTACCCTGTCAGAGCACAACCTCCTTGTGTATCATCACAGTACACACCCTTGCTGACCACATAGAAGCACTACTTGTGTAAGCATATGTACATCTATAATCAGCAAGTTGTTCTGTAATTCTAAATGTCACTAGTTTTCCTGTGGTTCTCCACTCAAGACACATCATGTGTTAAATGTATAACTAAGGACCAATACCTGACAGAGTACTAATTACTGATAAAGAATTATGTAGAAAATAATTATCTTCTCAAAAAAGAAAGTTTTAGTTTTGCAATTTTCAACAGATAAGCATTTAGCACAGGAATTACCATACTGACTTTGTCAGCATTACATAGACAATCATTAACATTAATATTTTCATATCTGACTCTCAAGTCGGGATATAATACCTGTGTGTGGGGGGGGTCATGGTGACAGTACCTGAGTAGTATCATACCACAGATAAGAATACTAAGTTTCCTCTTGATATTATACTGATATCCATCGCCTTAAATTAACAGTGTGTGCCCAGTCAGCGTAAAGTTGCCAAACATGTTACTGGAAAATTCCTGGGTAATGCCATGCACCTCCCCCAAAGTCATGTAGCTTGTGTGTTACTACAATAAAAGTGTGTACTCTTTATATTTATGGCCTCACTTTTACCATAAATCTCCAGTCAGCATATAAAATATTCTTTGAATAGGGGGTAAGGAGGAAGATTGCCTGGCTGATTGTGTGCAACTACTAACTGTCCTAATGTATGTGTTTTTACAACTAGGGAGACACACCATTTGTATCTACATACTTTCTTTCCCTATCACTGTACACTTAGCATGTACAACCTTATCAGGGGAGGTAGGACATTGCCTGCCTGATGCCATGCAACAACTAAGTGTCCCAACTTGTGTCTTATTCAGTCATGAACCTGTAACTTTGATGTCCTTAACCATTGTTTTACTTAGATTATACAATGGTGTGTGAAAATCTTGGAACCTCATTGGTCTAAACATGTCACACGACTGTGGGTAAATCCTGCATTACCCATGGCTGAGGAAATGTATTTTATAAAACAATATAATTAAACACATTTCTCACATGGGTCCATGTATAATCACAATAAGGCACTCCAGGGTGTGAGTTATTGGGGATTTACCCACTTCTTGTGTGGTTTAGTCACTCGGCTGTGACACACCACACAAGGAGTGGGTAAACCCCTAATAACCCACACCCTGTTGTGCCTTATTGCTTAAGTATGCACTCTCGATTCAGTACCTCTTGTGCAGTGACTCAGTTGGGGGGTTGGTGGGGGGACTTTGCCTGTCCGATGCCATGTAGCTCTTTACTGTTCTAACTTGTGTCTAACTGCAACCACAGAGGTACATTGTCACTGTCTCTGTACTTTCTTTGACTCTGACTCTCCAGTCAGGATGCACTATCTGGCTTGGGTGTGGGAGGAGGAGGGGCATTACTTAGCTGATACCGTACAACTCCTAACTCTTTCAACTAGTGTGTACTCCAATGATAGGGCTGTACCATATAGACCCATAACCTTTTTTTTCGGTCAGTCTCTACTCAGAATACAGTGCCCACTGTGTCATTTCTCTTTGGGGAGGGGACATACCCTAGGTAACAACATGTAAGTACAAGCTGCCCACCAGGTCCCACAACATGATGTTTTGTCAGACAGTAGTGCTGACTACAACAGTAAGTCAAACAAAAGTGCAAATGAAAATGGTAACAACAATTAAAACACAAGCAGTAACAAAAACGAAAACAGTAATGCACACATTAGCATACAAGAGAAGGGTAAAGCAAAGGTGTACATAAAACCAAATAGTTACAATAAGAGTAAAAGTAACAAAAGTAAAATTCCTGCATCAATTAAGCAATCTATTTCTCTGTCTTACAGTGGTCAGGGAGACTGGAGCAACATCACAGGCGCAGGTGAAGCAGGAGCCTAGCACCGTTGTTGAACATAAGTCTAGTAACATAAACTGACACAAACGTCATAGACTGCTGGCAACAGTATCAGTGGATTTTATCTCATAGTATGTCTTTAGCCAATCATTATAGATGAACAGTAAATGTGCACCTCATCTGTTGGGGGGTTGGGGGCTGGGGGCACTGCCTAGTTGACAACATACAACTCCTAACTGTTCCAAATAGTATGTTACTACAATCATAGAGCTGTACCACTTATATCCATAGCCTTTCTTTTTATCTGACTCTCCATTGAGGATGCAGTACCTGTTTTTTTGGTGGGACCATTGACTGGCTGACACCATGCAACTGTTAACTGTCCTAACTACTGTGTAACTGCAATCATGGAGCTGTACCATTTATACCCATAGCCTTTTTTTCTTGTGAGTCTCCACTCAGCATGCAGTTCCTGCTCTGGGTGTGGGGGGCATTGCCTAGCTAATACCATATAACTCCTAAATCTGCTAAGCTATGTGTACCTGCAACCACACAGGAACACCATTTATGTCTATCTACTAGCTTTTACGGCGACTTCCCACTCAGGATGCACTACCTGTCCAGAGTGTGGGGGGTGGGATACATTGCCTAGCTAACACCGTACAACTCCTAACTGTCCCAACTGGTATGTTACTGCAATCACACAGCTGTGTCATTTATATCAATAGCCTTTCTTTTCCAGTGAGTCTGCACTTAAAATGCAGTACCTGCTCGGGGAGGGGGGGCATTGCCTGCCTGATGTTGTACAATTTCTAACTATCTGAACTGGTATGCTACTGCAATCATGGCGCTGTACCATCAATATCCATTACCTTTGTTTGCCTGTGAGTCTTCAGTCATAATGCAGTATCTCCTCTGCAGAGACAAGGGGGGGCATTGCCTAGCTGATGCCTATCTGATGCCATGCAACCCCTAAGTGCCATAATATGTATCCTCCTACAAACAGGAATATATACCATTAATGTCCATATCCTTTATTTCCTGTAGCTATCCACTCAAGATACACTTCCCGCTGTATGTATGTCTGGCTGTAGGGTGTGGGGCATTCCCTGGCTGATGCCATGCAGGTCCACACTTTCCTAACTTGTGTGCCCCTACAACCACAAAAGTGCACCACTAATAGCTATAGTCCTTCTTCTACTGTGACTCTCTCACTAAGGATACAGTATGTGCTCAAGGGGGGGAAGGTGAGGCATTGCCTAGGTGGTGGGGTGAGCATTGCCTAGCTGATGTCATGTAACAATTAACTGTTCTAACTTGCGTGTTATTAAATCATGAAGCTGTAATACTAATATCCATACCTTCCAATTTTCTGAGGGTCTGCACTCACAATACAGCACCTCATGTGCAGTGTGGGGAGGAGAAAGATTGCCTAACTGATGCGACACAACTCCTAACTGTCATAAGTTGTGTCCTCCCACAAAAAGATATCCACTTAAGATACAGCTCCCGCTGTGTGTCTGTGTGTGTGGGGGAACATTCCCTGGCTAACGCCAGGAAAGAGTTCACACTTTCCTAACTTGTATATCCCAATGACCACAAAGATGCACCATTAATGTCTATGTACCTTGTTTTCCTGTCACTCTCCACTCAGGAATCAGTACATCTGTGCAGGGGGGGAGAGGATGCACAACCTGGTCTGTGGGGGGGAGCATTCCCTAGCTGATGCCATGCAACAACTAACTGCTCCAACTTGTGTGTTAGTTTATCATGAACTATAACATGAATATCAATAACATTTTCTTCCTGAGAGTATGCACTCACAATAGAGTACCTCATGTGCAGCGGAGGGGGGGGGACACTGGCTGGGTGATACCATACAACCCCTAACTCTCATAACTTGTGTCCTACTATAAACAGGGATGTATGCCGCTAATGTCCATACCATTTATTTCCTCTGGATCTCCACTCAAGATACAGTTCCTGCTCTGTGTCTGTGTGACGGGGGGGTGGAGAAGGCATTTCATGGCTGATGCCATGCAACTCCACAGTTTCCTAACTTGTGTGTCCCTACAACCACAAAGGTGCACCATAAATGTCCATGGCCCTTCTTTTCCTGCAACTCTCCACTCATGAAACAGTAAGTACTCAAAGGGGGGGTGGTCAGACATGATGGAGGGCATTGTCTACCTCACACCATACACCCACTAAGTGTACAAAGTAGCGTATTGCTACAGTCATGTAGTTGTAACATTAACATGCATAACCTTTCTTTCCCTCAGAGTATCCAGCCACAATAGAATACCTCATCTGCAGTGGAGGGGGGGTGGTGGTGGGGGCCATTGCCTGGCTGATGTTATGCAGTTCATAAGTGTCCTAAGTGTCCCCCATAAGCTCCATTGAGAAACACAGTTAAAACAAAAACACCAAAGTGTATTTGTCATTGTCACATGGTAATAGTTTGTTTTTTACCTTCACAGATCAGCCACATAAAAAGTGGCACACTGTGCACTGTCACTGTGTTCGTAGACTCGAGCACAAGGATGACTGTCTGACAACTAAATTTAAACAGCTGTGTCAAGAGCACAAAACAATCCTCGACTTATTAGCGGCACAGCAAGGGACAGTCAACCTTGTGCTTGAGCCTGTGGGCACAGTGGCAGGTGCCAGTGCGAACAGCAGCACTGCTTCACCTGTTAACTTACCCAGTCTCCCTGGCCAGTGATGGATAACCTCCACAGCCATGTTCTGGTATCTCCCTTCAACCTGGCGCAACAGCTACTACTTCTCTATGCTCCTCCACATCAATCCAGCTTCCTTCCTGGGCTGCCTCAATCAGTGAACTGTACACCTCCCTCAATAACAGTACATTTTGTAAATAGTTTTTTTTTTCTTATGAATGTAATTTAATTTTTTACAAATACTTTATTTTTCTGAATAACAAGCTATTTAAAAATTAAAAAAAAGCATTTATTTTCATGGAAAAATAAATCTTATTTTTTCATTTTTAAAAATGTATATTTTTGTATATTACAGCAGATGAAGCGTCCATATTTTATTTGTATTTCTGTTTTCTATTGAAAATCTGGTGGCTAATAAATACATATTTTATTATAAAACAGTTTTTTTTGTGCAATTTTCAAAAGATAGCTATTTAGCACAGTTATTGCAATGCTGACTATATTAGCATGACATAAGAAATCATTAACATGAATGTTTCCATCTGTGAGTCTCAGTTCAGGATATAGTACCTGATGTGTGTGGGGGGGGCGCAGGGCTGTGGTCCACGGAGCCACTACCTCAGTACCATCATACAACTGTTAAGTATACTAACTTCACTCTTGCTGCAAAAAAGAAAGTATTATACTGATATCCATGTTGTTACATAAACACTGTCTGTCCATTTATCATGCAGTACCCAACTACATGAGTGGGAAATTGCCTGACTAATGCCATTCACCCCAAAGTCTTCTAACCTGTGTGTTCCTGCAATCAAAGTGTGAACAAAAGGAATAATGCCTGAGAGCTTGGGTGTTATGCTGCAATCACATACCACGTCGGGTGGTTGAGCCCGAGGCCACTGGCTGAGGGCATCCAACACATAGTTCAGTGATGAACAGGGGAGGTTGGATATTGCCTGGCTGACTCCATGCACTGGGGGGAGGGGGGCACTGCCTAGCTGGAGGGGTGGGCATTGCATAGCTCTTCCCATGAAACAATTAACTGTTCTAGCTTGTGTCTTATTCAAACATGAAGCTGTAACATAAATATCCATACCCTCCATTTACCTGCGGGTCTGCACTCATAATAGAGTACCTCATCTGTGCTGGGGGGAAGGGCATTGCCTGGCTGATTCCATGCAACTCCTAACTGTCATAACTTGTGTACTTCTAGAAACAGGGATGTATACCATTAATGTCCATACCATTCATTTCCTCTGGATATCCACTCAAGATACAGTTCCTGCTGTGTGTCTGTGTGTGTGTGTGTGTGGGGAGGGGGCATTCCCTGGCTGACACCATGAAAGTCCACAGTTTCCTAACTAGTGTGTCCCTACAACCACAAAGGTGTACAATTTATGTCTATGTACCTTGTTTTCCTGTTACTCTACACTCAGGATTTAGTATGTGCTGGGGGGGGGTGAAGGGGCATTGCATATCTGCCAATGTACAACAACTAAGTGTCCCAAGTGTGGATTGCCTACATGACACCATACAACAAATAACTGCCCAAGTACTGTATTACTACAATCATGTACTTGTAACATTTACATCCATGACCTTTCTTCCCCTGTCACTTTCCACTCAGGATGCAATTCCTGATCTCAGGAAGGGAGAGGCATTGCCTGGCTGACACCATGCAACTCCTAACTGTCCTAACTTTTGTGTCCCTGCAACCACAAAACTTGACTGGTACTGCAGTAAAACTGGTATGCTGTTTATCTTCATGCCATCACTTTTACCATGGGTCTCCACTCAGCACACATTATCTACACTGAATGGGGTGGAGGGGGATTGGCTAGCTGATGCTGTGCAACTCCTAACTGTCCTAACTTGTCTGTTCTTACAACCAGGAAGACACACTGTTGATGTTCATAGACTTTCTTACCCTATCACTCTACACTCAGGATGCACAACCTGGCCTGGGAGGGGGGGTTGCCTAGCTGATGCCATGCAACAAGTAACTTCTCCAACTAGTATGTTAGTTAATCAGGAAGCTGTAACATGAATATCCATAACCTTTTCTTCCTGAGAGTATGCACTCACAATAGAGTACCTCATGGTAGGGTGGGGGGGACACTGCCTAGGTGATACCAAACAACTTCTAACTCCTAACTGTCATAACTTGTGTACTCCTAGAAACAGGGACGTATACCATTAATGTCCATACCATTTACGCTTCCTGCTCTGTGTCTGTGAGGGGAGGTAGGCATTCCCTGGCTAACGCCATGCAACTCCACAGTTTCCTAACTTTTGTGTCCCTACAATCACAAAGGTACACCATAAATGTCTATGGGCATTCTTTTCCTGTGATTCTCCACTCATGAAACAGCACATGCTTGAGGGGAGAGAGGGTGGGAGGGGATGGAGGGCATTTCTATCTGACACCATACAGCCATTAACACACAAAGTTTCATTATTTAACCTTAAAAGAGCTACTCAACCCTAACTATGGTAGCACTACCATGCTACCATTATACATGTATATATATATTCAGTGTTAGGGTTTAAAGCCCCCTTGCACCCCACAGCCCACCCCTCCAACCGGCATTGGGGTGTGCATTGGGGTCATCGGCCTTAACTCTCAACCCATCACATGTGTAAAAAAGCTGAGGTATAGGAGAATTGGGTGAGGGTTAGGACCGACGACCCCAACGTACACCCCGATGCTGGTTGGGGGGACAGGATGGGGGTGCAAGGGGGGCTTTCAACCCTAACACCAAAGATATATATATATATATATATATATATTATGGTAGCATGATAGGGTAAGGAGTGCAAGGGGGGTTTTCAACCCTAACACTGAATTTCCTCACTTTTGTCGCTGTGGAACAACCCTAACTGATGCATTAAACTGAGTGTTTTGCCTCTAATTTCCCTTCTTTTTGAGAATGAGAACTATAAATAGTGAATAGAATCTGCTGGAGGGAGCGCAGGGGCCCCACCATGTGATTTTTTGTGACATAGTAATGGTAACAGCAATGCAAATGCAAGAGGTAATGATTATGCACATGGTGACACAAACTTAAATTGTAAAGCAACCATTAATAGAAATGCAGGGGCAAAGTGACGCCAAAGTGAAAAATGACACAAATCGAGATGCAAGCGCATACGGAAACATGACTGATAAAATGAACAGTCACGGTACAGCTGTTGTAAATGCAAATGATAACTGTGACAGCAACAATAACGTGAAAGGGAACAGAAATGCAAATGCACATGCAACGCGTACGGAAACACAAACCGTAATGCGCACAGTCATAGTACCGCATTCCTAAATGGAAATGGTAATGGTAACAGCAACAATAAAGCCAAAGGAAACAGAAACGCAAATGCAAGTGTGTATAGAAATGCAATCCATAATGCATATGGGCATGGGAACATAACTGGAAATGCAAATGGCAACGTTCAGAACAATGATGATGCAAAATGAAAGACAAACGCAAATGGAAATGGAAGGGCAGCTGCTGGAGTGCACACCTTATTTTTCCCCAAAAGCTCCATTGGGAAACACAGTGAAAACAAATAATGTATGCATAATAATGAGCCTTGGAGCAGAAAATAAGCAGTTGTAATACTAAATTGCTAATATCTCAGTAACCGTACGACGTATAAAAAAATTAAAATTTCACATGATTCATGATTTTCCTGGCTAGTTTTTCAAAAAATCATGAAGAAAATTCTGTATCTTACACTGTCTCCGAGATACGAGACCAAAAAGGCACGGCAGATGCCACCAGGTCAGTCTATGGGAAAAAATTTCAAATTTAGAGTACTGTAACTTTGCATCCATGCAATATTTGTTCACTAAACCACCGCAAGGCACATCTGTGAGATGGTGGCTGCCTTCCCTTCAAATGTCAGCCCAAAAGACCAAACTGTTCTTTTGCAGCAGGGTGGCAAAGAATTCCTGTCATTTTGCCTTAGCCTGGAAAAGTTGTGTCGTGATTTGTGAAAGCTTTCAAAACAATTTGCAAAAGTGTCGAACATGTGACACTATTTTGCGACACTACTTTTCCCAGAAATTTGGAAAACATATTTCTGGGGTGTTTAACCCCAAAATAAAGACTTGGCTAGCATCCTGAGGGTCCAACTAGGTGAACACAAAAATAATTGTGTTCCTAGCGGGTCCCAATTTTAAACATCAAGAATTTTTCTGATCAGCAACTGAAAACAAAATGATAGATTTGCGACACTACTAAGGCCATTTGCGACACTAAAAAGTGCATTTGCAAAAGTGTCAAACTTTTTGTTAACTTTTCCCATTGACTTATAATAGGAACTTGTTTTTTGACTAACTTTTGATCCATTCAATATTTTTTTCACAAAATCTTCAAAAAGACACATCAGAGACCCCGGCCACATGTTCCCTGAAGTTTTTGGACTGCTCGCACAAACCATGCGACCTGTAGGTGCGAGCAAAGAATGTGCAAAAAAACATAATTGTACACAAGGATGTTGCTTAATAACTCCACAGCTGTATATCTGACTGGTACAATAGTTGACAGATCCCAAGACCTATGGTGGCACCCCCTACTTGCCAAATTTCAGGCAAATCCATTGAACGGTGACAAACTTACTAATCTGCAAAGTTTCACCATTTAAGCTTAAAAGGGCTACTCAACCCTAACTATGGTAGCACTACCATGCTACCATAATATATATATATATATATATATATATATATATATATATAATACAAACATGATAATGCCTTTACATTAGGGTTGAGTAAGCACTTCTATGCTAAACTCAAATTGTTGCACCTTAATAACATTGCCCCCTTTAAACCAAGTTACATGAAATTTGGAAAGCATAACCGCTGTGCCAGGATCTCTTGATCATGAAAATTTCATGTAGATCAGTTTAGGGGAAGCAAAGTTACAGAGGTGCAAATAAACTCAAAAGTCTCCATTTTTGAAAATTTGTAAGATTTTTCCTGCCACCCGAAAACTAAAAATAGGTTTTGAAACCTGAAAGTTTCAGGTTTGATACAGGTTGGTCTAAAGTATATGCTTTGTGGTTTTTAGGTCCTGTTGTTAAGTAGTTTTTAAATTATTTAATAAAAATGTCCCATTTCTGAGCACGCACAGTTCAAATAATTAACTTTCTATTCCTAACTGAATTTTTGTGAAAGCAACAGTTTGCACTATACGACAGAGTTGTATGTATTAAATGACAGCTGTGTTATATAGTGCAACCCTTGCTGCTGTCACCAACCATAGGTCAGGAATGGTGATACTGTCATTGTAGCCCCACCTGACTGTGTTGTGACTTGAACTGCATCTGCACACCGGGGGCCACAATGCCCGGTGGCAGTGTATACATTTATTTATTTGTTTAATAATTTATTTTTTTTATGACTGCCCCCTGCAGCTTGTTGTTTCATGTAATTCACCCCATTCCCCCCAACAGAGTGGAACACTGGGGATTCCACCCATAGTGTCCCAAAATAGATACATTTTATATGTATACTAAAAAAAAAGAAAACTGTCCCTTGACGTCATTTTTTTAATTTATATTTAAACCTAAAATTAAGACAACGGTTCCTCGTCACCACCATTCCCTTTCCCCATCCTGATCCTCCTTATGAGTGCCCCCCAACCCCTTACCCTATTATTACCTCCAGAGGTGGTATGCTGTCATCTTCTGTGGATCAGGACACATCTGCTCTCTTCAATGCTGAACCGTGAGAATGAGTAATAAAACATAGTGTCGTATATTGTATTTCACTGCTTAGGAGCTAGTTGCACTATATGACACAGCTGTTGTTTTCTGTAGGATAGCTGTGTCATATAGTTTGCACTATATGACACAACTGTCATTTAGTAGAGGACAGCAGTATCGTACAGTGCGACTGGCTGTTGTCACTCGCCCTGCAATTTTTTACAGCTCAATAATGCAGTGCAAAACAGTCTATATTTTAACATGTGAACATCACAATACAGCACACAAAGAATATCCTGAGTGCTGAGAGAACCTAACACAAACTGTTGCTCAACATTTGTTACAATGGTGGCACTGGATGCCTTACCTCGCACCATGCCGGCTAACCAGTGTTTGGGAACTAGCACGGACCGCCGGGGGTGAGCCAGAGAAGAGAAGGATAAAGTGCCGGACGGCCGGTCTCCTTCTCTGAGGGGCAACCTGTAAACTCCCGCTGTGATATCGCCACCTGGGGGAGCTTGGGTGGAATGTACAGTAGAGGGAGGCAGCAGCATGGGAATCGGGTAGACATCAGCAGAGGGGCAGAGCAGGAGGTGCATCTCACCGCTTCTTCTCGCTCATTGGCCCTCATTGCATGCTGACACCGGGGAAGAATAGAGGAAAAACACCCCTGTCTTGCCTAGGTGATGACTCCTCACTAGGTGCCCTCTGATCATTGGGGCAGACTCCACTGTACTGGTCCATAATCGATAGCTGGGGAGTTGGGTCCCTCCCCAACCTACACCGGGGGATAATCAAGCCATCAAGGGGGTAAGTGGCATCAGGTACTCTAGGGGCAGATTCCAGCAAAAAGAAGGACCACGCAGCAGAGGAAGTCTAAAAGAGTGGTGAAAGAGGGCGGTAAGATGGATAAATACAGAGTAAAAAAAAACAAACAAACAAGAAAAAAACATTT
Source organism: Neoceratodus forsteri (assembly GCA_016271365.2). Lineage (NCBI taxonomy): Eukaryota > Metazoa > Chordata > Ceratodontiformes > Ceratodontidae > Neoceratodus > Neoceratodus forsteri. The sequence goes on along the minus strand of CM057455.1, from coordinate 606,938,895 downwards.
GATACAACCTCATAGCACAGCTGCATCTTCTTGTATGCACTTTCCTTTACATACACTGCAGTATGTGCCATATAGGGTATGACAAACAGCTGGTTGCATTATGTGATGCAGCTGTCATTTACTAAGACTCCATCCTGACAGTGCGTTGAACAGTATCTGCACACCGGTGGGCCCCAGTCCATGGTGGCAGTTTATTTACCAATTTATTTTTTATGTATAATTTTTTATTTTACTACCCCTTTGCTCTAACATCAGGATGCCCACCCCGGTGTTGGATGCCCCTTGCACCCCAAACCCATTGTTTTTATATTTAAAGCGCCAACATCATGGGGCCCAATCTGTCAGCATATGTACACCCCCCCACCAGTATGGACACAGGGGAGCCCAACCCCAGTGTCCTGAGACAGATGAAATAATGTCTTTCTACCTGCAAAAAAGGAAACAGTCCTCTGATGTCGGTTGTATTTTTTATGTAACCTGCAAAAAAAGAAAACCATCCCTCATCATCCCCGACGTCCCCCTCCCTCCATCCGCATCCTCCCACTGAGCACCCACCAACCCTTACCCCCCCCTTACCCGATACTTATCACCTGAAGAAGGGTGCTGTCATCTTCTGTGGACTGGGACACGTCTGCACTCTTCAAAGCTGAACCATGAACTGAGGAATAAATGTAAGTGCTGTATAATGTGCAGTATTTCAATGATGTTTTGAACTAATGTTGATATCTTTGGCGTTTTTTTGTATTTTTTCACCAAATTTTCATCATGGGCTTTTTGGGATGCCACTTTGTTTTTAACTTTCTTTTTGCACCTCTCTGGTGTGGTTGCTCAATCTCTAGCTCTGCCCATCCTGCCTGAAGTGTGGTCAGTTTGTTACTCCGGTGGTCCCACCTCCTTTCCCTGTGCAGCTGGCCCAAACACCCAGAGTCTGAGTCCTCTGGCAAAGGACCACCATCTCCTACCAGCACCCTTTCTATAGTATTGGATGGGCCTCTAACACAGGGGGAGGGATCCAGAAATCAAGCATCCTGATACCAGGCAGTGGATGTGGGGCCATTACCATGGGGCCCATCTTTGCCTACCAGAGGAGGAAGGGGTTTTGTCCTTACTTTCTCCCAGATGTGGGTCGTGCAATGCCTGCCCAGCATGCTACGTGTGCATTCCAGCATGCATCCAGAGGACGACAGCCCAACGTCTTCCCAACAAAGTCCCTGCGTCATGTAGTGCATCCAGTATCCACTGGATGCCGCTACTTGCATGGAATAATCCCCACTCCCTCCTCAGGAGAGGAGAACAGTCCTACAGATGCTCAATCCTCTCCTCCCCCACTGACCCCCAACGGCCTGAGCTCAGTCCCAAATTGAGGTCACCAGCATGGCATGAAGTGTGGCTTCCAGACCCTCAACCCTCAGCACCACTTGGCTGACTAGGGATGCCACCTTATGAACACTATCACTGTCATTTTGTTAATCAGGCCCGGAAGGTGATTTCATGGTTGCTGCATGAAATCACCTTTTTGGACCAATTAACCAAATGACAGTGCCAGTGCTCATGAGGTGGGGGTCACCAAAAGCCTATGTTGAAAATATGGTGAAAAAAATTCCAAAAAATGGCCACATTACAAGCATGCATTGCGCAGTTTCTACGCAGGTGCATAACTTTGGTAATTTACAATGTTGTGACTCCAGATTTTCAACATACCCATTTTTTTCACACCACCTGAAGAACAGTACAGCTGTCATTTCTCACACCCTGTCTGTTTTCATACCTGTGGTGCAGAATGGCATGGTCACTGCATGGAATCACCTATAGGGATGGATTAATAAACTGACAGTGCCAGTGTTCATGAGATGGGATCCCAAGAAGGCCATGCTGAACATTTGGTGATCAAATTCCCCAAAATTGCCAGATTATGAGCCTATGCTGAAAACTGTCTATACAGGTGCATAATTTTGATAATTTACAGTATTTTTGCTCCAGATTTTTAACATACTCATTTTGTCACACCACCTCATGAACAGCACAGCAGCCATTTTTCACACCATGTCGAAAATGTGTTTTCACATCTGTGGCATGGAATGGTGTTTCAGCATGGATTTGAATATTTTCACCTATGGAGTTTATGAGGTGGAGTCATAAGAGGACTATGCTGAAAGTTTGGGGTCAAAATATTAAAAAACAAAGAAATTATTATATAACATTTTTTGCAAGGATGTCCCTTGCACTTCTAGTGGAACATGTTGCCTTACTGTGCCAGTGAGCTGAGTTCAGGTGTGACTCAGTGAGCTGGTTTACTGAGACAAGGCTGATGGAGAAGGTGCTGCAGCATGCTGCACCAGTCATGGCCTGGGTAGTGATGATGCAGTGTTTTGGCACGAATACCACACCCTGTTTTCAATCAATCAATCAGTTTCTTTATTTATAAAAAGGCACCTTTTCCAAAACCAAGGCACTTGTACAATAAAACCAAACACGTTAACAAAATAACAAAATAAAATTAAAACTAATAAATACAATAACAGCTTTAATAATTGGAAAATGCCAAGCTAAAAAGATATGTTTTCAGGGCAGCTTCCTCACCCACAATGTATCGACATGTGTGTTGGGGTCTACTGGGCCCATGCCGTGCATCAGAACTGTCTCCAGTATTGTATTTCACTCATTTTGCACAGGTCCTGAATGGACTTGCGCAAATGAGGATACAATTCCATTATCACAAAAAGAAGGGAAATTAGTTATAAAAAACTATGTTAATGCAGAGATTAGAGTCGTAAAAACGCAAAGCGTACAAAGACAGAAAATGAAAAAGTATTAAGGATTTGGGTCTCCGGAGTATTGGCAAATCAGTGGTGAGGTCTTACTTGGGGTTGCCCACCCCTACCCTGTATAAGACAAGGACAAATGTATGGGCCATGCATGAAAAAGTTCTGACAAATTATGTTGGCCATACTGTATCACTATGAGGCACTAGGTTGGAGCTGTATCTTATGCTTCAGACAGGAGGCTATGGGCTGGGGGGGGGGAAGGGGTTGGCATTAGGGTTGATAACTCCAAGTAAGACCTCACCACTGATTCACCAATACTCCGGAGACCCAAATTCCAAATGCTTTTTCATATCCTGTCTTTTTATGCTTTGCATTTTTACAACCCTAATCTCTGCATTAACTTACTTTTTTGCAACTAATATACAGATATACTACAGTTGTGCAGTAGCACCACAATATTTAGGGTTGAGTAGGCGATTTAATGTTAAACCTCAAATTTTGCACTTTAATAACTTTGCAATCGTTCAATGGATTTGCATGAAATGTGGTATGCACTGTCCCGTGGTGTAGATCTCTTGAAGTATGAAGTTTTGTTTTGATCATATTTGTGGATTTTGTGCAGCAAATAGTGAAAAAAGTGTAAAAGTCACATTTTTTCCCTGTTTTGGCTGTTTTTTCTCATTGTGTTGCGACCACATTATTTGGAATTGTAGTCTGAAATTTTCAAGGAAGAAAGAGGTGCCCCAAAGAACAAGACAGCATTGGAATGGTGAAAAAATAATAATCCATTCCAAAGTTATTCAGTTTTGAAATTTTGGTTTCTGATCATGCTCAGCTCAGTCTTTTGGATAGCTGCACAATGTGAAAAGGGATTTAGGGCTCATGAAAAGGGGTTTTGAGCACTCACGAAAAGGGATTCATTAAATCCTTCTCCATGAGAAAAAAATTCACTTTTCATGAGCCATCATCTTGTTTTCATTTTTCCAGCCCAAACAAAACATTATAACTTTTCCCAGAGATGTCTTCTGGAGACATCAAAGTATGTATTTTGCTCATGTGGATGTCTTTACAGTTCTCTGCCTTTGATTTACTTTACTGTGGCCACAGAATGTTTATTTTTGAATTTTAAAATCCCTTTTTTGATTTGCTTCTGATCCCTTTTCAGGATTTAAAAAGGGATTTTTACACCTCACGAAAAGGGAAGGGCTCACTAAGGGATTTTGACACCTCACAAAAGGATTCATTTTTTCAACTTTGATGTCAAAATCCCTTTTCACTAGCCAATTCCCCTTTTGCAGGGTGTGAAAAGGGATTTAGATTTGTGGGTTCAGGTGGCCCTGTCTGAAATCCCTATTCACAATATGAAAAGGGTTTTGACACCTCACGAAAAGGGGTTTGGCTCTTAAAAAGGGATTTTGACTGCTCAAGGAAAGGGATTTCTAAAGCTGATTGTTTCTTTGCCACTTCATTGTGTAGAAATGGTTTGGGATTTTGGGTTGACATTTTCAGGGTTAAAAAGGGCTTGCCACACAGATGTGATGTTTGCTGGTTTGGTGATACAATTTACATTTCTTTCATAGTTATAACATTTCAAAGTTTGGAAACTTCCCACAGAATAACGTTGTGGATGCAGTTCCTTTCAGCACCTATATCTCAAAAATGGTTCGAGATACAGATTTTTTGCTAACTGTAAATTAGTACACCTTCAGATATACTAAGCAATGATACAGGTTGCCAGTCCATGATTATGACTGCATTGAAATGTTTTCCAGTGTTCCTATGGTACTGATATATATTGCTCCATTTGCAGTACAAGAGTTACTTGTATTGTCTCTAGGGCTGTGTTGCATCTCTACAATCATAGGTAGATGGACATGTATATAACATTATGCAGTAATGGGACTGTAGGGTACTCCAGACCCTGCACTACCACAGGGAGATGACACACCTAAAGACTGTGTGCTGAATTGTCCGTGGGTACTGTGCTGTGGGCTGATATGGTGTGGGAGTGCAGTGCTGAAGGACCCTACAATCCCACCCCCAAAGGCATTGTTCTGCAGTGTACATAGGCCACATTGCTGTGGGCTGATATGCTGTGGGAGCACAGGATCCTATGCACCCTACGCTCTCACCCCTAAAGATGGTGTGCTGTAGTGTATGAGGGCCACTGTACTGTAGGCTGATATGGCGTGGGAACACATGGTCCAAAGGACCCTACACTCCTACCCCTAAAGACATTGTACCAGAGTGCATGTGGCATACTGTGTTGTGGCTGATATGGTACAGGAGAGCAGGGTCCTTTGGACCCTGCACTTCTACCCTTAAAGATGTTGTGCTGGAGTATACATGGCCACTCTACTGTGGGCTGATATTGTGTGGTAGCACAGGGTACAAAGGTCCCTGTGTTCACACCCCTAAAGACATTGTGCTGGACTGTACATGGCCTACTGTGCTGTGGGCTGATATGGTGTGGGAGTGCAGGGTCCAAAGGATGCTGCACTCCCACCCCTAAAGATGGTGTGCTGTAGTGTACATGGGCCACTGTACTGTGGGCTGATATACTGTGGGAGTGTATGGTCCTTCTGACCCTGTGCTCCCACCCCTAAATATGGTGTGCTGTAGTATATATGGGCCACTGTGCTGTGGGTTGATATGGTGCAGGAGCACATTAGACCCTGTCCTGTCACCTCTAAAGACTGTGTGCTTGAGTGTATGTGGGCCACTGCGCTGTGTGCTGACATGGTATGGAGTGCAGGGTCTGAAGGAACCTACGATTCCACCTCTAAAGATGGTGTGCTGTAGTGTACATGAGCCACTGTGCTGTGGTCTGATATGCTGTGGGAACACTGAAGGATCCTGCTGTGCTACCACTAAAGACATTGTGCTTGAGTGTACATGGGCACTGTGCTGTGGGCTGATATGGTGTGTGAGTGCAGGTTCTGAAGTACCACGTGATCCTACCCCTAAAGATGGTGTGCTGGGTTGTTCATAGGCCACTGTGCTGTGTGGTATTAGTTTAGATTCTTACTTGTAATGGAGTCGCAGTAGGCTCACTCATGGAAATGGCCACCTCAATCTTCTTCATTATTTTCATTTCCTCTTCAGTCATGGGAATGTCTTCTGGCATATGAAACATGAACAACTGAAACTCTTTGATGGCAGTAGGTGCCAAGTAATGTTGATCATCTGGTTGGCTGACTCAGAGTGCTTCACTCCTAGTAACTATAACTCTTTGGCTGTTTGTTGACCATCTTCTCTAACTTACCCAAACTGGGCATTTGAGGCAGAAGTGGAACATGCTATGTTGGCAGTAATCTGGATTATTCAGCTACATAATTCCATTCTAACCATAGCAAACATTAGCCAACTAAATAAAGTTTTTGTGCTGATCTCTGCCCCCGGCTGCAACTGTACTAGTCACCAGTAACCCATAATCATGGATTAAAGAGCCTAAATCCCATACAGAAGCCAAACTTTGGGCTCAATTCTACCCTACTCACCCTATTGCATGTTGCTTTTTACAGTACATTCCATTGGAGTTGCTGTAATTCTCTTTGTACCATTTGTATCTAGACCTTGATGTAGAACCTTTTTAATTTGGCACCTATGCTCAAAGGTACTCTCTGAATATATTAAAATAAATTAAGTGGATACCTGTCTACTGTTCCCAAGCCTTACAAATCACTGACTGAACCTCACTGTGGCCTGGGGAAGTAGTAATTCCAGCATTCATAAAGTTTTGATGTGGAAACTATCTTCTTATAGAGCCGAGTCTAAATGACTATAACATTGAAAAATGTATACTTTTGACACTTTTATCTCTGAAATTATAATAACAATAAGAGACTCCCAGCAGTTTGATTATCGGTTAGTTAATCATCACCTAGTGGCAATATGACACTCATCTGTGCCTCATGCCACATTATACCCCAAGGGGGTGATTAACAGTGTACATCTAACACTTGGTCATGACTGATTGCTTAATTAATTCACACAACTGTTGAAAGTTTTCACAGAGACAATACCCATTTTATAACTACAATAAGACAGTATAGGGTATGTAGATGGAACATATTTTTGCACTCCTTGAATGGCTGGCAGCATGTTTTAGTGTGCACTGGATAACTGTTCCAATCTGTTTTTATGTACATCCTATTCTGTCACATAGCTTGCTTGTATTGCAAGCTGATGCAGTGCAGTTGGATAGTTCTTACATGGCCATGTGCTTCAACAGCTAGTGTTGTTGAACTACTAAGTCTAGAAGTGCACTGCATGACTGTCATACATTGCATAGGATCCTATGACTATAGAAGTACCAACAAATCCATAGGGAGTTATTAATACAATGTTGATTTAATTGCTGGTGTTGCCTGATGCTACATAAAATACTCATTTAATAACTGCAATAAGACAGTATGGGGGTATATGCAAACAGCAAATTTTAACACACTTTAAATGATTGGAGGTATTTCAACTGTGACATTATGCTTTACTGTGCCCTGGATAAGTGTTGCATTCTGTTTCTATGCACAACCTATTCTGTCGCATTGCTTACTTGTGTTGCAAGTTGAGACAGTACAACTGTGTACTTCTTACATGCACATGTGTGTCTGCAACTGGTGTTATTCAACTACTGAGAGTCAAAGTGCACATCATGACTGTTATACATTGCATAGGATCCTGTGACCTTAGAACTACCAACAATGACAATAAGAAAAATGTTACTAAGCTATGTATTTGTTTGTGTAACCTTTAGCAATGTTTACCATAGAGATAAAAGACAGACAACCTTTTTTGCAACTAAAAATTTACAATCTTTACTTTTTCAAGCAAAAAAAATGAATAAAATATTCATTTTTAATTCTGTTTTTAAATATTTTTACATTTTAGAAAAATAAACTTTTTTGGCTGCACCTTTTTAGCAGCACCTTGTGGGAGGATGAGGGTTAGATTTGAAGAAGGGGGGTCATGGATGTTGAAATTCCTGTTGGTAGGGTGATGGAAGCCCTTAAGGCCCTGAAAATGGATAAGGTACTGAGTCCGGATGGCCTCCATTATAGGGTACTAAAGAAAATGGTGAATGTTCTTGCTGCACCCCTTGCAGACCTTTTTAACTCCTTCTTTAGGATGGTGTGGGTGCCTCAGGATTGGAGGATGGCTCATGTCATACCCATCCACAAAGGCAGCCCTTGTGAGGAGCCGGGTATCTGCAGGCCCATCAGCCTGACGTCAATGGTGGGCAAAATAATGGAGGCCATATTGAAAGAGAGGCTGGAGGTGTTTCTGTAGGCAAGGGGCCACTTGGATGATCACCAACATTGCTTTGCACATTGCAGATCATGTCAGACTAACCTTGTGGAGCTATACGATTGGGGTGACAAAGGCACTGGACCTGGGCAGGCCAGTGGACGTCCTCTTTCTAGACTTCAGCAAAGCATTTGATTCAGTGCCACATCCTGAGCTACTGGACAAGCTGGGGGGAATGGGGTATGGGAAAGGTTGGTTAGATGGATAGGAAATGGGCTAACAGGGTGGCTTCAGAAGGTGGTGGTCGGGGGGGAGGTTTCGTCTCCCAGGAGGGTCATTAGTGGGGTGCCACAAGGGTCGGTGCTCGGTCAACTCCTGTTTAATGCTTACATCTCAGACATTAGAAGAGGTATCAGGAGTGAGATGAGCCTCTTTGCCGATGACTCGAAGCTGGGAGTGGTGGTGGATGGGGAAAAGGGTAGAAGAGCCCTACAAGGGGACTTGGAGACTCTGGAGAGGTGGTTTCACACCTGGAACCTGAGGTTCAACACTAAGAAATGCAGGGTTCTCTACTTGGGTCTTAGGAACACTGCTCAGCAGTACTTTCTGGGAGGGAAGAAACTGCTGGTCTCGGATGGGGGAAAAGGACCTTGGGGTGGTTGTGGATGCCAACATTAACAACTCTGAGTAGTGTAGGAGGGCTGCAGCCAAAGCAGATAAAATGCTGGGGTGTATTGCCAGGAGATAACCTTAAGGAAGCAGGAAGTGCTTCTCCCTTTGTATAACTGCCTGGTTCGACCGCACGTTGAATACTGCGTGCAGTTTTGGTCACCGTACTTGAAAAAAAGGACATCAAACTCTTTGAGAGGGTCCAGAGAAGGACAACCAGGATGATACAGGGTCTGAGTTAAGGTCCTATGAGATGAGACTTGAAGAGCTCAACTTGTACTCCCTGGAGGAAAGGAGGGACAGAGGGGATATGATCGAGTCTTTAAATACCTAAGAGGGGTTAATAGGGTAAGCCTACATATGGTATCCAGCTGTGAGAGGTGTGGGCCACTAGGGGGCATCCCATGAGACAGGTTGCTGGGAGGCTTATGGTGAAGACTAGAAGACATTACTTCACTGAGAGGGTGGTGGAACCTTGGAATGCACTGCCAGCAGAACTGGTGGCTGTAAATACTGTGAAGAGATTCAAGAGAGGCTGGGACCGGTATAGAGTGGAAAATAAAATGGAGTAATGCCAGACCTGGAAGTGCAACCCAAATGGGAGATGGGTCTGGGGGGATTTACAGGAGAGGTGGGTGGGCAGCAATAGTGCCCCACCAGGTGCTGATTCTCAAGCAAACTCGATAGACTGTTAAGCCTACTCTGTTGGCCTCTTAGTATGTTAGAATGTTTTATAATACATAAACAATTTATTTTAAAAAAGTGCTGTGTTTCACTTCACAGAAACAGAAGAACAAAAGGAGCACCACAATTTTTAAAATAAAGAAAAAAATATTTACACTGCACCCCCCTACACAAGGTGGTGGGGGGGGTAATGCCTCAGTGGAGCAACAAGGATGTGTTTGCCCTGATATTGTGATGAGAGCACCTTCAGGAAGAGGGAGAAAGTGGAAGTAGTCCACAAAAGGATGGGGGTTCATGTGGTTATTGCCCCTCCTCTTCAAATGTTTCCTCAGGAGGGTCTTCATGTTGAGGTTCTCATTGCTGAGGAGAGAGGGCCTGGTCCTGGTTCTGTAGCTGCTGCAGATGATGGTGTATTAAAAGTTGTATGCCTTCAGTGACCACCAACTGTCCCTCCTCTAGCTGCAGAAGGACTGTGGGTGGTCTCCTGGACTGCAACCTGGATCTCTTGCTCATCGTGCAGTGCATGCACTGCACGAGAGAGACCCCAGTTGCTATCCTGGAACCCACGGATGGCCTCAAGTATTGCATGCTCGATACACCTGTGCTGCTCAAGGCAATCCAGAAGATCATCTTGTTGATAAATACTGATCTTCCTGTTTTCCAACAGTGATGCAGTGTGTCAAGCTGTTGCATAGTTGCTATCCTCCATAGCTCCCAAGAAACAGCAGAAGGTCTTCTGTGTGGCCTTGGACTGTTCAAGTTGTACTGAAAGAGAAATACATTGTAATAATGTACTCAGGTTTATATTTGGTTATTCTCCCTTTTTATGTTTCCTTGCAAGCATGCGCAAGAAACATTGTGTGACAGCTTAGGAGAGAAGTGGGTTGTGGAGGTGCAGCACTGTGGCAGCCAGTGCCGGCACTGCATTTGGGGGCTTGGCACTGTTCACCCAATGCAGACCCAATGTCCTGATGACACTGGTTCTGCAGAAGTGCCACCAACTTGAAACAATCTGGCCACTGCAATGAGGGGCCTCCTTGTCATTGCATTGTCAGCCATGCCCCTGCAATGAGGGAGCGACCTGTCCTTTCAGAGTGGTACCTTGCCTGATGTAACATTTCCCTAAACATGGTGGCAGTAAACCTCATGAAAGCTGATGGGGGTGCCCAGTCTCCCTGTTGACATATGCCTGACCCAGTTCATTTGCCAATGGAGGAGCCCACTCCCCTTCGGCATAATGCCCCTCCATTTGTTGTGTGCCAAAGGGGTGCCCAATCCCCCTCAGCATCATGCTCCCCCAAAACACACACGCACATTTCTGTGCTGATGGGGGGCCTGATCTCTGTTGGCTTCTGTACCCCCCCAAAAAATGCAGGTGGCACACTGGGAGTACACCCCAGTGTGTGCATAGGAAGTCTGCAAAATAAAAACCCTTCCTGCGATGTCTTTTATTTAAGTTGTGCCCCTGAAACAAAGAAAACAGTTCCTCGTGTGCTCTCCTGCCCCTTCCCCAACCCACACCAACCCTCTGTGCACCCACCTCTCCACACCCCCCCCTCACCCCATACTTACTTCTGGAGCCCAGCTTGATGATCTTCGGTGGACTGGGAACACGTCTGCACTCTTCAAAGCCGACCACAAACTGAAGAAATGTCGGTAAACTGTATAATGGCATAAATAGGGTTTTTTTTCAACTTATGTGGATATCTCAGCCATCTTTTGGACTTTTTACACCAAATTTTCAACATGGGGTTATTAGGACCCTTCCTCAAGAATTCAGTCACTGTCATAGCTTTATTTCATCCAGAAAGGTGATTTTGCAGTAACTGCATGGAATCACCTTTCAGGACTGAGTAACAAAACAACAATGCCACTGTTCATGAGGTGGGCTCTCAAAAAGCCTACATGGCAAATTTGGTGAAAAAAATCCAGAAGATGACTGTTTTATGAGTGTGCATTGTGCAGTTTCCACGCACGCTCATAACTTCATGAATTTGTAATATTTTCACTCCAGATTTTCAACATTGCCGTTTTTCGAGACCTCCTTATGAACAGTGCAGCTGCCATTTTTCACATCCTGGCTGAAATGTGTTTTCTTACATTCTGGTGCAGATTAGTGCGGTCACTGTGGGAAATCAGTGTTTGGGATACATTAAGAAAATCACAGTGACACTGTTCATAAGCAGAAGTGCTAAAATGCCTATGGTGAAAATTTGGAGATGGAAGTCCATAAAATGACTGTGTTATGAGTGTGCATTGCGCAGTTTGTACTCACCCTTTGTAACTTTGCAAATTTGTAATATTTTCACTCCAGATTTTCAATATTGGCATTTTTTCACACCTCCTTATGAACAGTACAGCTGTCATTTTTCACATCCTTGCCAAAATGTTTTTTCGCACTTCCTGTGCAGAATAGCGTTTTCACTGTGGGAAATCAGAGTTTGGGACAGATTAAGGAAATCACAGTGACTCTGTTTATGAGCAGAGGTCCTAAAATGCCTATGTTGAAAATTTGGTGACAAATGTCCATAAAATGACTGTGTTATGAGCGTGCATTGTGGAGTTTCCACGCACCCTCATAACTACAAAAATTTGTAGTATTTTCACTCCAGATGTTCAACATTGCCATTTTTTCAGACCTCCTAATGAACAGTACAGCTGTCATTTTTTCACTTCCTGGCCAAGATGTGTTTACACACTTCCAGCACACAATAGCATGGTCGCTGTGAGAAGTCAGTGTTTGAGACAGAATAAAAAAATCACAGTAACACTGTTCATGAGCAGAGGAGCTAAAATGCCTATGTTGAAAATTTAGTGTCAAAAGTCCATAAAATGACGGTATTATGAGTGCACGTTGTGCAGTTTCCACGCACCCTCATAATTTCGCACATTGGCTATATTTTCACTCCAGATTTTCAACATTGGCACTTTTTCACACCTCCTTATGAACAATGCAGCTGTCATTTTTCATATCCTACCCAAAATATATGTTTACACATCTGGCACAGAATAGAGCTGTTGCTGTGGGAAATCAATGTTCAGGACAGATTAAGAAAATCATAGTGACAGTGTTCAAGAGCAGAGGTCACAAAATGCCTATGTTGAAAATTTGGTGAAATAATTCCACCAAATAACTGTGTTTCGCACATGTGTTGTGCAGTTTCCACATATGCTCGCAAGTTCGAGCATTTTTAATATTTTCACTACAGATTTTCAACATTGCCATCTCTTCACATCTCCCTATGAAAGGTACAGCTATCATTCTTCACATCCTGCCTGATCTGTGTTTTCATACATCTGACACGGAATGACACGGTCACTGTGGGAACTCAAAGTTTGGGACACATTAACAAAATCACACTGCCAATGTTCATGAGAAGAGGCCCCAAATGCTTTCATGAGGTGGGGTTCACAAAAAGGCCATGTTGAAAATGTGTAGTTCAAATACCAACAAACGCCCAGGGCATTAGGGTTTCTAACCATAACATCCCACTCTGTACAGACTGACAAGCATCAGGGGTGTGCCTTTGGATTGCCGACTGTAATGCTCATGGCATCCCACCCCAACCCCCACCCTGCAGCCAGTGACAAGCATCGAGGTATGCCTTGGACCTTTTGGCCCAGAACTCACCCCATTCTCTATACTGCACCCATTTCAGCTTATGTCCCTATGGAATGGGGTGACTGTAAAGCCGAACACCCCAAGGCACACGTCAGCACGTGTCAGTGTCTGTAGGATAGGATGAGGTGAAATAGCATGAACATTATGGGCGATGATCCAAGCGCATCCCCAATGTGACCCCAATGTCTCTGCAGAGTGGAGATGGGGTTGGTGTTAAGTTCAATACCTCACTGTCATTCCTATTCTACATCTGTCTAACTCCTGCATTTCCAATGCTAATACCAGCAAGTAAACATTTGGCATTGACAAATGCTTGTTCTCTTTTTGTTATGTGTTTATTGTTGTAATTAGGAACATCAATTTGGACAGCTGAACATAAGTAAGCTAAGTCAGTAATCAACCTTATGATAACAAGTAACTTTTTCATACCTTTTCAAAATAGATCTTTTTAAAATAACTAGTCTAAGTTTTGTGACACAGTGATTATGCTGGGGATCATTAGTTAAACTGCTTTTAAAAAACAGTTTTATTTTTTTATAAAGGACAAGTTACAGTTCATTATTTTCATGGCACATGATGCAATACAATGCTCAACAGAAGTGTTAACTAAATACCATATACTCCGTTTTATAGTGTATGAACTACCAAGATTGTGAAATCGTAGCGTGAATTACTTTACTAAATTACTTGAAGGAACAGTTACTGTTTTGTCATGACATACTAACGATGGTTTAACAACAGGGTGATGAGCTCAATATATATTAGAATATTGCTCTATTAATTAAGTCACAGAGTACTTTCACTTACTATGAATGTAAACTAAACTGAACTATTCAGTGTTCACCCGCTGCTGCTCTATCAGTTGCTTATGTTTTGAACTATGGTCAGAAAACTGTATGATTATGTGTGGCATGTGTCTAGATATGTTTAGTACAGTTGAAAATAAATATGTACAAGAACATAGATAAACAATTGATTACAGATAATTATGGCATGATAGGAAAAGAGATATGCTATTTATGCATATTGGGCCCTATGCACAAAGTGGGTGGGTGTGCGCAAAAGCAGAGCATATCCCGCTCGCGTAGCTGTGCACCCACGGACAGGTGCGGCCATACTGGCAGTCACTAGTGCCAGCCACTTGTCTACAGCTCCACATTCCTGGTGCACAGGAGTTGAGGTCTTGGGTGGGCATCCAATGGGATGCCCCTCCCGAGACCCACAGTGGATCCCTCATATAGAGGGGGGCAGGTCCAGATTGGAGCATGCCTACAACAGGCACCCGGACCATGCAGCATGGCACCATCCCCCAATGGTCTCAATCACATCTGTGCACACCCAGTACACTCCCAGCACACAGACAGCTCAATCAGCATGCCCCAAACCTGTCCTGGAGACTGCATTCCTGCATTACCACCATGCCCCTCCCCACACATGGCTGTCACTGCCAGGCACTTGCCTATCCAGCCACTCCCCCCCCCCATTACTGCACCATGGGCCATGGCAGTATGGGTGGTCATGGCACTGTGCTACTGCACCCAGAGGGAGGCATCTCTGGGGACACATACCAGGTTATGCCTGGTCCCAGCTGACATAGCCGGTGTCCCCATTCACACCCCTGTGACCAGCACTACGTGGCTTTGTAAATGTCACATAGTGCTGGCACACTCCTGGAATGCCCCTGGCATGGTGCGGTCCATGACCACTGGGGAACATGTGCATAGGGTCTGTGCACCCCCATTAGTGCATGTCATGAGGGGGCAGTGCGTATCCACTCCGCACCTTTGTTCATAGGGTCTATTATTATTACTATGTTGGCATGCAATCTACATTGTAAAAGCTAAGATGATGCAGGGAGACACATAGGTTAGGGAAAAAAAAACAAATACCTTTGCATGCAAGTAGAAGCTTTAATGCTATGACATACTATATTACATAAAGAAGTGCATTGACACACCAATGCAGTATTTTATTTTGTTTGAGTCACATGTGGTTTACTGTTTTATTTTTTCATGTTGATCATTACCCTGAAAATATGTAGTAGTTTTGGAAACAAAAGGAAACAAAAATGGTTATATAATCAATAGCGCATTGTTTGACTGTCTCACTTTCATATTTATTGAGAATGCATTTACTGGTAGAGTATGATTTATCTGAGGTTATTTAACAAAACAAACTGCAAATATTCACACTTCACAGACACATATCAGTATCTACAAAGTCTGTGTTGTTTGTTGTGCATTGATTTAAAAAATGGAGAGTATTGTAGAGAAAAAGAAAATGTAGAACATTATCCTTTTTGGGTTTCATATAGAAACCTTAAGATGACTGAGTGATACAAAGACTGTGATATTGCACAACATGTGTAGTGAGTAACATGGAACACATTGTATTGTTCTAGACTTGTGGTGACTTACTTTATTATAACTTAAACCAAATTAGAAGCAAAGAAATAAAAAAAAAGTTAATTACTGTGATTGGACTTAGTCTTTGAATAATGGGTTACCATTGCATATTTTGCAGTCAATTAATGTCTGGCTGGTTGTAATTACTGGTGGGCTGTGGTTTAGGCTACCATTACCCCATCACCCTCCGCTCAACCACAGACATGCAAAGTTGTTTCTTCATATGAAGAGATTGTACCATGCTGTGGTAGTACAGTGTCTAAAGGATCCTGGTGTTCTATGGCTAGTGACTTTGTAACACATGATCTGTGGACCACTGTGCTGTGAGTTCACATGATGTATAAGTGCCTGTTACAAAGGACCCTTTGCTTCACCTATGAACATGTACCGTACTGCTGCAAACTACTTAGGGTGTATGCTGAAGCATGACATGCTGTGTCTTCTTGTACCCTTAACCCCCTTCCCACCCACAGCCCCCGCCTCAGAAAACTAAAAATAGCTAGAAAACTGTTACGCAACTGCAACAACATGGTTCAAGCATTTTATCATACTATGGCAAATAACATTGATTGTTCTTCTGTGTCATTGTACTTTACTTTATGATTATACTTACCTGCTTTGCATTTTTTTTGTATACATGTGGCAGTCAACACAATTAGTTTGTCAGTCAACTACCTGACATACTCCTTCCCCACAGTTTGATATGCAAGAGGAGTCTGTTTAGGCACAGCTCTTGTCTCTATTTAACATGCTCACTCCTGTTACTAGCATCATCTAATGGGTGACATACTGTGTAGATCTATGATCTGATGAACAGCATGTCTTACTGGTAAACCTATTGTGATACAGTACACTGCTCCAACCATGTACCTCACCTTTCCATGAAATCATGATTGACGGTTGTAGTGATATCATAGTTGTTGGGACTCTTGAGTAATGCCTATCTACACTTTTACCTACAATATGTATTGCTATTGCTAAACAGAGACAGGGAGCAAAGTTTATAACTGTCACTGTTTAATTGCACAGTGAACTTGTTTCACCCCCCAAAAAATAAAACATATTTTGCTTACCTTTTTGAACAGCCAAGAGATGCTCCCACACAGGAGAATGGTCTGTTGAAAGAAAAGAAAAAAATCATGAATTTATGTTTGAAAAAATCTATTGATGTGTAGCAGCACTCCATTATTTATCTTCTACGATGAGCGACTTCAGTTATGGTACCTGAATGTTTTGCATAACATTTTCATAGATGGTGACATGCTAGCATTTATGTAAATTTATGTACAGTATATGACTATGAAATACTAGACAAGCTGTTGTCAGAAATCTTCACATATATTTATGGTTTGTATTCTAGACAATGTACACCAAACTAGGGGAATTTTATTTAAACAAAACAACTCTAGAAATTTCATATAGTGACTGTTGGTTCATATTAACTATGCTTGTGCCACTGAATGTACATGATATATATATGCATTGTTATTATCTGTGTAGTGTGGCTAAACTCTGCTATTCCCTCCCCATCAGCAACTCACAGCAAACTACCTTCCCAATAACCGGTATGTAAACTCCCATGTCACACCACATTGTTTGGTCTCAGAAAAACTGTAACTGCAATCTGATTGGATTACATTAATCTGTATTATAAAGTCATGTACAGTCTGATAACCATGGCACATGGATTCTTACTGACACTATTACATCCTCTAGGCCAGCCCAGTGGCACTGAGCATTGAGGCGCTGGACACCACACCCCGTGCTACGCTGGTGCCCTGAGTTCGGGAGTGAACTCAGGGGCTGGGGGTCGGCAGGGATGGGGTGAGGATCAAACACCCACTGGGCTGCTCTCCTCCCCCAGGGGAGGGCTGGAGCTTGCCTGGCACATGAGTGGCTCCCGGTGGAGATCTTGGGGTGCTGCAGTGTGTTGGCTGTGTGTCAGCATGGCTGACGCAGGCAGGGTTGTCATGCACCATGCATCAAAGTGCACCATGGGGGGGAAGCAAACCAGAACAGGGAAAAGCCCAGCTCTGTGGAGTAGGTGATGGCACCTGATCCCCATGCCCATCACCAGAGTCACCTTGCCTGGCCTTCCAGTTCCGCCATCCGGGCCCTCACCTGCAGCCAGAGTCTGAAAAATGTAAAAGCACCCAAAGAGGTAGGGCAGCCCCACCCTGGAGGGGTTAAGCTGGGGGTGCTGGCTGTTGGGTGTGGGGGGAGAGAGGAGGCTCATGGTTGATGGGACATCAGGTGGGCAGGAACAGGCAGAATGCCTGAGAGAGACTCCGTGGGCCATGACTGCAGCAACAAAAGAGTTGGGGGAAAAAAAAGTATTATAACCTCTAGCACAGCTGAATGACTGCAAGAATGTACTCTGATTCCAAAGCAGCATTCTTAAA
The DNA here is from genome assembly GCA_016271365.2 of Neoceratodus forsteri. NCBI lineage: Eukaryota > Metazoa > Chordata > Ceratodontiformes > Ceratodontidae > Neoceratodus > Neoceratodus forsteri. The sequence continues at coordinate 606,921,101 of CM057455.1, read as the reverse complement.
CTGTTGTTGGAAGAGCAGGCTGTTACTGTATAGAAGATAATGTATGGGCAGTGATGCACAACAAGCCTGTATCCACATCAAGAGGTTTTTATGCCAATCTGGAGCCTCAGGAGTGAAGCTCAAGATGTTCCCTGGTTACCCTTCAAAACTCAAGATGAAGACACAGGTTGTCTGTGTATGGATGCCCATTCATTATCTTTTATACTGCATGGATATCCATGTACATTTGCAGACATTGCAATTCGTTTCAGTGAACTGGTGGGGCGGGGGCACTCTAGGGTTAGTGGCAGGCTCAAAGAATTGACACAGTGTGCTGTGGATATTTCTGCAAGATCAACTTCAGAAAAAAACAACAACTATACCTTAGATTGGATAGAGGAAAGCAACTACAGTATGTTGCAACATTCAAGTTGTTCTGCTAAAGTAGTAACATCAGTACTGCAGCAGAACAACATAATGTTATTACTACTGCAGCAGAACAAGCATATTTCAGGCATGGAACTCCATGCATAACAGCATTCGAACATTCACTATAAAATCTGATCATGACTTAATTAAGCAGTTACTAATAGACACAGCATTTATGTACAACAGTTAATGTAAATATATATATATATACAGCTGTGGAAAGAATACTAACATTAGACAGTTTTTTAACTTTGACCTGGATTACAATACTTGTTCATAAAGGTAGTACCCTGTATGAGTGAGTATTATTGCGCGCATCAATATGAGTGGCTCAATAATACCACTCACACTGACAGCGAGTGGTGAAAAACATTGCTATATCCTGTACAGTGAGTATGGCAGGGAGCTACACTCACTACTACAGAATATGGAATGTTTTGTGGCCAGCTCCCACTGAGCTGGCCATCTACCATAGTGGTGTAAGCCACCACTTGCAATGCCAGCAGACCTGGGTTTGGGTCTGGTTTCTGAGAATAGATTTTTTTTTTAAACAATAACTTTCCCACGGGTCTTCACCCCCCGTGGAGTTGATTATTTTAATTTGGGGTGCAGGGGGCTTGCCCCCGGCAAAGGGGTATCCGGGGATGTAGCCACCACATAAAAATACTTATTTCATTTGTTGTTGTGATTTAATGTAGCGACCATTCCTATTTGCGACAATTGTTACAATTTCAGTTGCCTCTTTGACGACGGCTGTTTTATAGTCATTTTATGTGATTGGCGGTCATTCAGACTCACCCTTATGACATAAAATTGTTTACAAAAAAAGGACTTACAGTATGTTACACAGTTGGAGGCTTCTTGTGGACTGCAGCAGACTACAATCCAGATGGACCAGGGTGGGGTTCCTCGCAGTGACCTGTCTTAGAGGATCCGTGAGCCACTGGTGGGATGTCTTGCTGCTCCACAGAAGGTTGCACTTTGTCTCCTTCAATACCCTCTGGGGCCTCTTGTTTGTGCCCACCAGCATCCTCCTTGGTGACATTTTCCTCTGTAAAATACCAATGAAAAAAATATTTTGTGGAGTTGTAACTGTCTAAATTTGTTGATGCATTTACTACACAATTATGATTTTTAACTATCTAAGAACAATGGGTGGTGTACAGGAACAGATGATCAGCTACAAATTGTGTTCTATCTGCTAGTTAATATACCTGCAAGGCAGCTGTACATGGACTGCCCTCCCACCTATACACTACCTAGATCACTTTTGCCGTAGTGGTGGAAGAAGATTGGTATCTAATTGGATACCACTAGTGGATATCATACAGGATCAGTGGTGCAATAAGATGTGGTTTATGTTATGTGAATACCACAAAATGGGACCTGTGTACCTACAGCCAGGCACTGTTTGCTGGAGAAGTCTCTGCCTGAATCATTATACATAATGTAATTCCTCTCTTCAGCAGAAGAGACTGTAGATGGCCCCTCCAACTCTCCTTACATCGTTATTATCTTAATTTGAGGGTGCTGGTCTATTGCTACCTCTCTTGCAGTTTTGCCACTCATGAGATATCAGCAGCTGAATTCCCTGTCATGAATATAAAAATGATATCTTAAGTCAGCCCATGTCATATCCCCTATATATCTACCATTCAAGTGTTTGGTTAATTACATACATTTAGTCATGGGATTTTACAATACAGATTTATCAAAAGTTGCAACACCATTTTTTTTTACTTACAAAACAATTCATTATACTAACAATATGTAATCTCGCCTTATACCAATACGGCATTAAACAGTTTATTTCACCTTAGAAAGTAAAAATAGTACAGTGAGAAAAACAGGCCAGATAAACAACTTACAATGTAAGAAAGTACCCTTTAATGTTAAAAATAGTAAAACACCAGTTTCAACATCACATATCGCATGGTACAGTTCACATAGATAATAAGTTGTAGCAAAATAATACATTTGTTTACAAATATGAATGTTAAAAAAATGTGTAACTATGTTAGGGTTTGTCACTCAAACATTATTGACTACTGCAAGCTTAGCTTGACAACTACAGAAAAGAAAGACACTACTACTTTGCTCTTCTCTTTCTGTTTAAGACTCATACTAAGACTCATACTAAGACAAAATCAGAGGCACAAAAGCAAAGAACTGCCAATATAGGCCTCTCCATTACAACTGACTTTTTGAATTCTTGTTCTCATTTCTCAAAACATCGTCTATTTTTAAAAGTTAATTTATCATCACTAATTACAATTTTAGTTGGAAGTTTATTCCAAGATGATACTGCCCTTTGTTTAAGCCATGGAGAGCTGAGGGTAGTCTGAAAGGTGAATGGGACACGTATGAAGAACAGTTCCATTTGAGCTACGAGTTCTTCAAAAGTGAAGTGTCAGCTGCCTGTATCAAGAGGCTGGAGCTAGAGAAAGATCAACTAGAAAAGGCAAGGCAACAACTGGAGGAGGATATTCCAGTGAGCTCACAGGAAGTGCTTGATCCTGAGGGTGAAGGAATACTTGGTCCTCCTCTGCCTGCAAATGATCCAACTGTCTTGATGTCAGAGATTGAAAATGCCATGCAGCAGGCTACACACTTTAGAGACAAATCTGAAAATAAAGAAGCAAACTTGAATACTCACTAGTAGGTGATCTATACCACAGTCATATATGCTGTGGAGCATGGAATAAAGCACTGTAAGAAGGAGTGCGTCTGTGACAAATACATGCCAATAGGATTTTTGTCAGTATTGTTGCTGGCACTGGTAAAAACTTCATGATTGAAGCTATAAGTGCAGCAGTCCATAGACTTACTGGCACACTGACTTCTGTCATTGTATCTGCACAAACTGGTCTTACAGCATACAACATAGGTGGTGTCACTCTGCACCAACTCTATGCTCCCTGTTGAGTATGGCTAGACTGGAGAGTACAGGAAATTGTCATTTGAGGTTGCAAGTGAACTGAGGACAATGTTTGACAAAATGGAGCTGCTAATAATTGATGAGATCATCGTGGTTTCCAACGTTCTTCTTGTTTACTTCCACCTCTGCTTGCAGGCGACAGTAGCCAGTGATGGTGATGTTTCATTTGGTGGCAAAAACATTGTTGTATTTGGAGATCTACTACAGATAGCATCAGTGACCAGTCAATATGTCTTCACAACTCTTTTAGTAGAGGAAGCTAAAAAGACTATTGGCTACATAGGTGGAGTCAGTCTCTGGGAGTTTGTCTCTTATGTCGAACTGTTCCAGAATATGCATCAGAGAGATAATGTGTCTTACAAAGCACTACTTGATGAAACTCACATTGGCAACTTATCAGCTTCAAATCTGCAAGTGCTGAAGACATCTGTTATCATAAGAAAAGAAACTTCAGTGCATGACGCATGCAAGCTCTTTGCAGACCTGTAGACTAATGGCCAACAAATTGTGTGCCTTTTACCGTGACTAAAGCAATGTGCTGAGTTTACTCAGATCATACTAGAGAGAGAACAGCAACCTATTGTCACAGTGACATCGCTTGATGCAATTGATGGTGTTAGTCTAACACATACAGTTGGTCCCCGAGGATGAAACCCACTTTTTAAAGCACTCTGCAGTATGCTGCAGCAAACCTACTGAGTAAAGCAATGCGATTTCAATGGCAATTAGTCCCTTTTGTCATGCAGGTAACTGTGGCATTCACTTCATCTTGGCAATGTCATAATTTCCTTAATGACAAAAGGGACTAATTGCCATTGAAATTACATTGCTTTATTTAGTTGGTCTGCTGCATCATTCTGCAGAGTGCTGCAAAATGCTGCAGAATTGTGTTTCATCTTGGAGGATGCCACTGTGCTATGGTGACAAAGATGGTGGAGCAATTGAGAGAATTATCATCTGATGAGTTGCGAACTGCTGAATTAGAAGCAGTTTTAACACTGCAAAAATGCATGTGTAATGGCTACTCAGGAACCTTGATGTTGATCATGGACTAGTTAATGAGGTGATGGGCCACACTGTTGAACTCCAGTACAATGTCCAGACGACATTTGTGGACCTGGTGACTGTTAAATTTGACAGCCGTGACAGTCCTGTTCCCATTCACAGATGCACTGTGAAGTTTCAGATTGTGAAGGACATCTATGTCACACATAAGCAGTTCACACTCTGTCTGGCTTACACTGTCTGCATTCACAAATCTCAAAGACTCAGTCTTGATAGTACAATAGTTGATACAGGAATGGAAATCTTTAAGGATGTCATGTCATATGTCACTTTGTCACATGTCAGAACTCTTGCAGGTCTATACATAGTCAACCTTACATAGAACAAGGTTCATGCTGATGTGAAATGCATTCTGGAATACAACCAGCTACATATCCTATACCAAACCAAATGAAAGCCTAATTCCTGTGCCTAGAAAAATATCCATGCGAAATGTGTCTATGGACACAGCACAGACACTGAAAAGAAAAAAGTGCAAAACTTCTGTGTTTTCTCCATCTGCTGCCCATGGAAAAAACTCACTTAGCGAAGAAGTCAGGTAACCACCTGCAAAAAAACTTTATTGGTCTTGAAAAATTGCCAATATTTGACAATAGCTCTACAGGTATCCCCTGCAGCATACTTTCAACCAAGCCGAAAAGTGGTTCCTTGACCACCGGTTGGTCATTAACCTTATGAAAACCACATCCATGCTCTTCTTTCACCACCAGAATAAAGCCAAAAATGCCCCTCCTCTGCATTCTTCCCAGTAACTAACACCCTGTAGAGCAGGTGTCATCCTACAAATACCTGGGTGTCACCATCGACTCGGCTCCTACCTTCTACACTCACATCAATACCCTATCCTCCGCTACAGTATAAAATCTCAGATTGGCCTTCTCTATCAACATAGAGATTCCCTCCCCAACCCACCCTCCAGTTAGCCATAAACTCCTCTGTCCTGTCCTTAGTCAACTACGGTCTACCCAGCTAAGCCCTGGCTGACAATGCTGCCCTCGCCAAAATTCAGACCTTGATAAACAAGGCTGGCAGGGTCCTGACCGTGCATCCCTCCACACTCATACTTGCCTGCTCGCTTCATCCTCCAACCTGCTCACCTTTGAGGAATGCTTGCACTACAAAACCTGCCTACTTGCCAAAAAATCCCTGCTAGGTCTCTCCCCCCCGAGGTTACTGCATCCTTGCGGCATGCATCCACGTCTGTTGACACCCGCAGCACAGCTAAGACCACCTTCCAGGTGTCCCATACCAAGACCTTCTTAGCCCAAAGGTCCTTCCACTACTGTGCCCCCAACTGGTTTAACTCCCTTTGGCCCTCTGTCACCAATCTTCCTAAAATTGGTTCCTTTGAAGTCGCTCTCCATAACCACCTTTTTGACACCCAAAGCTGCAATTGCCCCAAAGTACTCTATTATAGGGGCCCCCCACCCTGCCCTCTAACTGGGCAAGGTTCACTGGACTGCTGTCGCACCATCTCTTCTCCACCCATTGTTTTCCCACATAGGTATTCTCCCTGGTACATCCAGGGTGGCAAGCTTTATTATTGTAATATTGTTATCTCAAGTGTAACTTTTGTGTGAAACTTTATCTGTAAACCATTGCTGTAATGAGCCATTCTGTTATTTGCATTGCACCTGTATATTACCACTGTTGTACTCACACCGTTACATGTATACCCTCTCTGTGATGAGGTGCCTTTGTAAATGAGTCCACAACTCAAAGGTTGTAAATCTGACTTCACTAATGAATAAATAAATAAAATAGTACTGGAGTGAACTGCTATGCAAATTCCACAATGCAAGCACTCTTGCATATGATAGAGTTTGTTCAGCTACTGACTGCTTCAAAGTCAACAGCTCTTTTAGAGGCACAGAAGAGCATGATAAGGGACAGTCAACAACAAGTACCAAGCTAGCAGAGTCTAGCACCTCTACAGTCAACTCTGGCAAGTTATCCTGGTCAGAGGATGTTTGGTGATGATGCACAACAAGATGTTAGTGAATTAATGATGGGTGTTACAAACAACTTGGCTGATGATAGTCCACTGAGACAGGACTTCACAGTAAACTATGTCTGCAAGTACACATGTTTGTCATGTGGACACATAGAAACACAACCAACAAATGACATGCTATAGCTCTCTGTGTACATTCCAGATGAAATATCTGTGAAATACTGTACATTGTTCTGAAATGCAAAAACTGGTTGAGAGTGCTGCAGATGTGGACAAAGTACTATATGGTCTTTGTGGGTCACTCACTGTAGTGCCTATATCGTGATTGTACTTCAACAATTTAACTTGCAACTGTTGAAAGTTAGCACACCTATCACTGACTTTATTGCTGGAATGACTATGTTCTCAGGCACACTTTGACACTCAAACTATTATATTTCATCAATGGCCTTCTGTGCAGTCTGACCATTATGTTACATGGTGATGATTGAAAAGTGGATAGGTGGAGTGCAACAATACAGTGTGTACCGTGAGAGCAAGATTGCCTAAGAATCTTAAAGATGCATATATAATCATTCTCAGTAATATGGATATAGAGAAATGCACTGAAGAGTAACTTTTGTGAGGATGCCTCTCAGGTGTGAGACCTCAGCATTGTTTTTTCTTTAATGTCATTTTCACTGTGTTGTGGTAATGTATTGTTGCTCTGCAATGATAGTATGCTGTAACTAACCATTTATGTATTCCTGTGCACAATGTGGTACATGTGGTATGTGAATGTTCTATACTGCAACAACTGCTATGTTGTGTGGCTACTTCCTGTGAAGAATGTACTATTCATTGCTGGTGTAGTACAATACATAGACAACTGACAGGGATGTCTGTAACCTACTCAGAACTGTAGTGTGACTTGCTACTACTGTATGTTGTGAGTAATTATGTATCACCAGTTGATGCAATGTGATGAGAGACTGCAAAACACGTAAATTGCCTATTAGGACAGTCAAAAAGCATGCCTTGTAAACTTTTACTACAGTCTGTCCCAACTCAACTTCCTCCAACACCCCTCCCACACATAGTCAAACTGAATGCAAACAAATATTATATGTAAGACAAGATACAAAGATCTACAATGCCCAGTTGATTATGTCACTAGTAGTTATCTGTACTGCTATAGGCAAGATGACACAAGTATAGAGAAAAGTATTGCCAGCTCCTGCTTGCACTATGGTGCTGTTAGCTCCCAGAACGTTATGCCAAACATCAACAAACATCAAACAGGTGCAGAAAAAATTCTAAGGAAGACCTTCAATAAGGTGCTTAAATAAAGTGCTTGATTTTATTTCTGTGTTATTACACCAAAAGAACTTCCTCCTGCATACCCACTCCTTAATTGCAATGAGACGCAATACCCCCTCCTCAATTGCAGTGAGTCTTCCTCGGAATGTTTTCTGCATTTGCTTGATGTTTGTTGATGTCTGGCATAATGTTCTGGGACTTAATAGCACTGCAGTGCAAGCAGGTGCTGGCAATACTTTTCTCTATACATTACTTGTCATTTAGGCTGGCACTGCATCCCTGGTGTGACTGCAGATGCTATAACTGTGTAACCAAGCTGACAAATGTGTATATTCCATGTGTCAGTCCTGTTCTGTGCCATCTTTACTTACTACATATGTTTCATTTGACAAAAAGCATGTCACAATTGGTTGAAATAGTACTGTTACTGTCTGTAAACTAGGGAAACACTCCAACATATTTTGACATATTTCAGCTATTATTGTGAAACATGAGAGAGTCATATGTAACTATGGCAAATAAAGTTGGAACATGCTGACAGTTAAAAGTAGTATTCATGTTGCTGTTATGCTTTTCATGAGTGACCATGATCACTTTGCTTACAAAAATGACATGTGCATTGTCCAAGTAGACTCAAGGGTGCTGGACTGCAGTAATATGTCAGCAAATAAGACATATCTTGGCCCATGTAGATATACAATACTGAACCATTGCATGACTGCTGTTTGAACACTGTCATGCGGTTCATAGTAATTTGCAACCATATAGATTGATAGTTGTATGACATGCTGCCAAAAAAGTCATTGCTTTACTGGACATGAATTGAATGACCGCCAAACTGTGATACTAAATTGTAAATACTGTATGTATATACTTCTGAGAGTCTTTTGAGTCTGGTAGTCTTCTATTGTTACATTGGTTATATTACCTGTTTACAAAAAAAAAAAATCCATTATATAGTATTCTACATTTTTCTTAAAGAGTTTGTTATTTTATGTAATGACATACAGAAATAGATTAGTTGCCATATTGGTCCTTGATGAACAGAACCTGAAGCAAATGGTTTGATACCTTTTATTGGACCAACATAGATGTTACAAAAAGAAAACAATATGTAAGCTTTCGGACCAACCAATTCCTTCCTCGGAGACTTATGACAATTGTTCAGAGAGTCACAATCTATTAACACCCAGGTCATACAAAAAAAAAAAAAATTCTCATTGGTTAGAAGTACTTGTTTCAAAAAAATCACAAATTTAAATGTAATGAATAGCATCCCTTTAGCTTGCTATCACCGAGAATCTTTTCAAGGTCAAACCCATAGATAAGCTGAACACTCAAGCAGACAAACTCTGTAACTGAAATTATCAATGAATGAATGTGTTAGGAGAATACATTCAAAATTAAAAGTAAGACCTTTAGATTTAATGCCGCAAATGTCCAAGTAAAATGTGATTGTATGGTATGATAAAAAACTGTACAACAGAAATACATGTATGGTAATAAGAGGGGATTAAGAAAAATGTACCTTGTATGAACAACAGTTTAAAACATTCATAAAGAATTAAACGTATTTGGTGATATTTTCTAAACTATACTCTCAACCAGTTAACACACTTCATAAACATTAAAACCTACACTGTTGCAGCACAATGTTAACAAGACAATATCAGTTGTCAGTATTATTGCAAAATAAAAAATAAATCTCAAAAGGACCACCTAGAAAATGAGTTCTTGCATTTTAAAAGACTCAAAGTTCAATAATGGGTCAGAATATAATCAATTAACTAACTATATGTGCAGAAACAGGCTTAAGAATCTGTCTGAAACCCGATTGGAATTAAATTACCCCCCATGAAAAAAAAAACTAGAAAAGAAATGTATATTCACCATGTATGTGAGCCAAGAGTCCTAACACCCTGTAGCATAATTATGACATGTACCCGAATATAAGCCTACCTAAATATGTAAGCACAACCCTGATCCCTCCCCCACAAACAGTACCCTCCCCACAAAAAAACACCAATTTTCAAATCCCTAAAAAAATCACACAGAAAATGACCCCCCCACAAACACTAAACTCCCCCGATACACACTCACCCAAGACAACCCAACCTCCCACATTCCCCCATCACACACACACACACACACACACACACACACACGTATATTGGTGAGAAACAAACATATTTATAACCAGTTAAAAAGGACCCTATAAAAATTGAAACAAAAAAAACAACAACACACTGCAGTCCTGTTTAATATCTATCCTATGAAGTAATAGTCTGTGTAAGTTTAAGTGGGGTAGTGTGTCATGAAACCCAAATCAATATTCATGCCATTTGCTACCATATTGAGAAGTAAAATAAGCTTAATCTCAAAAGTCTGTCTCTGGTTGTGTATTTATTTTTTTAAAACAACTTTTAAGACCATTACTAACATATCTGAGATTGAGTGGTCATTCTAAGAGAAGTGGCTGTATAGTGCTGAGTGATGGGGCATCACTCTGGCACTCTGGTGACCCAGGTTCATGCCCAAGTGCAGATGGCAGAAGTGGAGGCCCACAGGAAGTGAGTTGAAAGCATCCTTTGGATGCTTCCCTCCTGAGGAGATGGGTCATTGTTCACCACTCTCATAGTGGATCCTTGTGGTAGTTCACAAAGGCATTATTGGCAGTGTGGGTGATCAAATGCTGCTAAATGCCCCTACTCCCAAGATGCTGCCACAGTCACACATATAGCAGGAGATGGGTGGGTGCTCCCAGAAAAGTAGAAAACATGGCTGCCCTGCAGTGCTGGGTGATGGCTTTCAGTAGGTCTCCCATACACTGACTGCCAAGTGCACAGTGCCTTGCCCCTGACTGACTTCCCAGTGTAGCAGGTGCATCCTCCCCCTGCCACACCTCCGGGGGATCCCAAAAGGGATACACTCTACCACCAATGGGATATTGGCAGAGCTCTGGGGAAGCTGAGATAGGTGGGGCAGCAGGGGTTGGTCCAACCAGCAGTGGTAGATCAGCATGCAAGATCCAGAAGGGGCTGCAGAGGCCCAGGAGGAGCACAAAAAATTTATTTAAATTCAAAGAAATATCTTTAGACCATATACAGTATTTAAAGCCCATCCAAAATTAGAGCTAATACAAAAATGTTTTGCAGACTTAAGAATGGCCCCACGTCAAGGCACAAAAGGTTTCCACTGCTAGGAAATGTTAAAAAATAATTTATTGAAAACACACAAAAATCAGTAACACCCCCCCCCCACACACACACACACATATGAAGCATGGTCGATGTTTCATGTCACACTGATGCTTAATCAAGATTTGCCAGTCTTGATAAATCATCAGTGTGATGTGAAATGTCAACCATGCATCATGCGGGGTTGCTACTGATTTTTATGTGTTTTCAATAAATTACTTTTTAACATTTCCTAGCAATGGAATACTTCTGTGCCTTGATGTGAAGCCATTCTCAAGTTTGCATCTGCAGTGCTGTGTTTTTTCTGGCTCTGTCAGTGTGGGTTCTGATCAGCTATCTCTTTGGTACAAAAATGTTCAGTAACTTATTTGAGAATCATATATGGAAGTCTGTTTACATTCCAAGATTTAATCTTACATAAACAGGTGAAAATCCTATAAATGGTTAGAGAATATGAGGACATCATGCCAGTTTTGGCACTCAAGTGAGCACCTAGAACATAATTAGGGAGACTCAAAACATTTCTTAAAAACATATTTTGAAATGGCCCCAGGGTTATATTTTGATTATCTGCCACCCAAATTGTTGCCCAATATAGAATCTCAGCATTGACTTTAGTGTTGAGTACCTTCAAAGTTACATCAAAAGATTCCTGGGTAAATCTATTACAAAAATATATGATTTCCCAAATCTCTTTCTGTATGTTCTTCTTACAGATGCCCCAATGCATCTTTCAGTTGTTTTTGTTATTAGAAATGACACAAAAATATTCATAGTTAGGAGCAGCTTTTCTTTACTGTTCATTAATGTGCCATGAATGGATATTCTTAGATTTTTTTTTACCAAAAATAATAACTATTTTACTTATTAAATGAATTGGAATTATAGATCTTTGAGCCAGAGACTGTTTTGCGAAGGATCTACATCAGGGAGATACAAGACAATGAATACAGGACATGACAGTGATGTTTGGTACAAATAAGACAAAACAGTAACATACAGGATAAAAAACTATACAAAGTCAGATAATACATTATACATTATATAATCAATCAGAACAGGAAAGAAAAGACTGAAGTCTGGTACATAGTGCCTGTGTGGCAAGGACAAGGAGAGAGTAGAAGGTATGGTGAAAAAACTGAGGAGAGGAGGAAGTGTGAGAAGGAGGGTAGTGAAGGGAGAGAGAGGCAAGAGAGAGCTGATTAATGACTAGTGAGGATGAATATAGGTACGCAGGGAAAAAGGTTACAAGAAATTATGGGAGCTGGAGGAAATTATATGTTCCCAAAGAAGAGATTTAAAAGGGCCAAGTTTGGGTGCAGCTGAGGTGGCAGCCAGTAGAGAGTTTAGCCAAAGGGGAGCACTATAATGGAATGGAAAGCTTGCTGCCTAAGGGAGGTCCTACAGTGGGGAACCTGCATGGAGGATTCAGAAGAGCTTCTAGTGGGTCTTTGAAAGGGGGTAGTTTGAAGGAGAGTTAGGAGCCCAGGGGGGGAAAGGCCTATTGAGATTAATTTGGCAAGCAGACATTTTTGATATTTTAGCCTGCTAATAAAATTCAACCAATTAGACAGACTGTAGAGGTCACAAGTATGGATGCACCTAGCACAGCCTGTGACAAGTCAACAGGCTTTATTCAGTGACACATTTATCCTGTGGACAGCGGTATGGTCAGCAGCTCCATAGATAGTAATCCCATAATCCACTAGAGAGAGGATGGAGGATGAGACAGAAAGGCAAAGTGCATCAGAGGGAAGACTGTGTCTGTGGCAGTAAAGAAGCCCTATTCTAGTGTTTATGGCAGAGCTAAGAAGATGGATATGGTCATAGAAAATAAGGGCTGAGTCATGTGTGATTCTGAGATAGTTAAAGGAGTTAACTTGATCCAGATAGGACTTATCAAGGTTGCAGATTTGCAGAGGGGCATCATGATGTTTATTCCGGTGGTGGGAGAAGACCATGACCTTAGTTTTCTTGTAGTTAAGCACAGGTTTCAGCTTCTGAGAATAAATTTTGGAGGGCATGCTGGAGAGGGAGGTGGTCAGGGTGGCTGCTGAAGAGAACAGCATCATCTGCATAGAGTAGAAATTTTCCAGAGCAGGCCTTGGGAAGAGAGTTCAAAAACAAACTGAAAAGAAGAGGTCCAAAAATAGAGCCTTGGGGAACTCAAGATCTCACAGAAAAGCTGGAGGAGAAGGTATTGTTAATATGGACTTGCTAGGACCTGCTCCATAGATAATCAGTAAACCAAGAGGAGGCATCCTGATATACTCCCAAAGAGAGGAGGGACCTACTGAAGAGGGAATGATTTACAATGTTGAATGGCTTAGTCAGATCTATGTACACAGACCCATCTAGGTGTCCTCTGTCAAGAGCCTGGTGAATGAAAGAGGTGTATTCCAGGAGAGCAGAAGTGGCCCTTCTAGAAACCATGCTGCTCAGGGAAAAGTAGATTTTGTTTAGTTAAATAGTCAGAGAGCTGTTCAGCAACTATTTTTTCAAAAGCCTTGGAGAGAGGAGGAAGGATAGAAATGGGACAGTAATTTTCTGGAAGGGTGCGATCACCACCTTTAAAGATTGGCTTGACAACAGCAGATTTTCAGCAGAAGGGGAACTGACCAAGACAAAGGGAAAGATTGAAGATTTTTGTGATAGGGGAGAGGACTGCATCAATAGTTAGATGAAGGAGCTTAAGGTCTAAGGAATCACCACTGCAACATGTTTTACTGAAAACCTTGCAGAGAAAAGATTTGGCCTTGTGGGTAGAAATAGTTCTGAAACAGAAAGGAGGGATATTGGAGATAGGAGGGAGGAGGGGGGATGAGGGAGAGTAAGAGAAATCTGGTGGGAGAATGCTAATGAGGTGCTTCATAGGGGTACCATCAATGTTAAGCAGGGATGCTGGAGGGGACATGGAAGTCCCATTAAGTTCCTTAAGGTTATTCCAGAAATTGCATCCCGAACCCCAGATGAACATAAGGGTTTCTTGATAGTAGGAGGCCTTGACCTGCATTATCTCTCTGGTGCAAAGATTCCTGGCAGCCCTATACAACTGCCTGTCAGAGGGTCGACCACAAACAAGGTCTTTATATCAAAGGTTATCTTGGTGATGCATTCTATCCAGGAGAGCCTTATATATACACAACGAGAGCCGTACTTTGATAGTAGTCTTTGTGAAGAGGGCAAGTAAATCACAGGCAGAGTTGAAGGTACAAATAAAGTGGGAGAGCACCGCATCAATGTTAGGTGCTGAGTCAAGTGGAGACCAGTCACAATTCTACAGATAGTTTTTGAATTTATCAAGCATCCAATTTTTTTAGACGGCATTGATAGGTGACTCTTGGGGGGGGGTTGCCCTAGAGGACCAATGACAAAGTACTGGTGAGTGATCACTAAGCACATCAGGGAGAAGTGAGACATTGGTGAGTCTGTTTGGACGGTTTGTAAGAATAAGGTCAATTAGGGTGGACATCCATGTTTTTTGATCAAGCCTTGTCAGGGAGGTTACAAGCTGAGAGAGATCAAGCACTGCTATGGCATCCTTATAGGGAGCAGCAGATGAGGACAGCCAGTTTACATTGAAGTTCCCCAGTGTGATAACCTCCAGGTGATTAGGTAGGAGAGAGATGTAGTTTAGGACTTTGTTTAAAGCTATTTTTTGTTCCCGGGGTGGTATATAGACTAAGCAGATTAGGAGAGATTTGGAAGAGAGACCTATTGTAATTTTGACTGTTATGGCCTGTACACCATGTTGAGAAGGAAAGGTGGAGAATAAAGAACCCTGGAGAGAGTCCATAATGTAGAAGACACAGCCCCCACCCTTCTTTCCAACTCTATCTAACCGAAAGATAGAGTAACCACAAAGGGTGACTGCAGAATCAAGGATATTAGGTGACAGCCAGGTCTCAATGACTGCCAGTATGTCAAGTTTTTGCAGAGCAACCCAGCCCTTTAGGGCATCAAGTTTTTTTGCCAGGCAATAAATATTGAAATAGGCAATCTTTAGACCACATACAGACCTGCTAGATGGCAAGGTGGATGGAGCAGGACCCTGGTTGGGTAAATATTACCCGACAAAAGTAACAAGAAGAGGGCATGGCGGAACAATGCAGATTTAAGGAGCTTTAGTTTTGTATATAATAATAATTAGCTTTAACTTTAAAAGTGTATTATTAACAATGTTTACTACATTCAATAAAATCATAGGAATGGTGTTTTAGGCATAAAATTATTCTACAAGTGGTACCGGTATTGCTCAGTAACAAACACTGCCATTTTTCTGAGGAGTGATTCCTCTTCCTCAGTGCTGATAGCTGTTAAAAATTAAAAAAAATTAAATATAATCAGAACAAACCTTTAAATGAATTGTAATATAACTTAAAATATCATTTAAATGTTAAACCAATTGATAGTAGAACACCCAAAAATTTGCTGCACTTATCATACTGTATAGTCTTTTACTAGTGCTTATTTGATACAACATCAAAAATAATATACCTAACTCACATGATAATTACAGATCCCATGCTCAGCTTTAAGGGCTGACACAGGGCTTGTGCCAATCCCTGCATTGGAACCATTTTTGGTGCAGTTGCACCAGACTCCTTTGCCATACTGTAACTGCATGCAATTTTTTATTATCAGGTGCACTTGCTAGAGTTTCCTCAGTTTACACCAGCTTGCACCAAATATTTGGCACAAGGCCCATAAAGAGGGTTTCCCAAATGGTGCAAGTTTGACCAAGGAAAAGATGGTCAAACTTGTGGCATTTTGCATGTAGGATTGACAGTCCTGATCACTTGCTGGGAAAATGCCGCAAGCTCCATGTGCCAAATGATTGGTGCAACAGGGACTTGTGGCATTCTCGGGGCTTTGAAAATTGAGCCCAACTGTTCTCACATTTGTAACTTGTCTAGTCTTATCATTTTCTCAGAGAATCTAAAGAATTAAAGGAGTTCATACAATGCAAAAACGATAAGGTGAGCTGATATCCAATTTCTTAGACAATTGATGTTGACCTTAATCAATTTTAAAATTGACAGTCTTTAGTACTATGGAGGCTGATACTCGAATTCTTACATGAAATTGTTTTCACCTCCCTAACGTCACAGTTTGTATTACTATGCAGTACTGTAGCAAGTTCAGGAAGTTTTCAGCTGATTACAAAAAATAAAGCATACAAAGGATTTAAGGAGCTAGAAAAGCTTTCAAAGAAAACTATTGTTGGTAGCAAAAAAGGCTAAGAGTATAAAGGATAGGGTTGTTCATTCTTTCAGCAGGATACTAAACAAAACAAATGGCTTACTGTACCACCACATATAAGATGTAATTTTCCCAGTGGCCACTGCTGTGCCTGACAGCACATACTGTATAGGGTGAAGAAAATTATAAACATTGTAGACAATGAGGATATTAGAATTCTGAACTTCAGTACGTGACATAGAGCAGGGGTTCTCAAATGGTGAGGCCAGCCTCCCTTGGGAGGCTCCAACCTGTTCCAGGGGAGGCTCAAGCAAGTGTGAAAAGGTACTGTATTTAAATTTTGAGTTTTATATATTTTGTGTGCAGAGATGAAGCAAACTGAAAGAGGATAAGAGTAGGTGAATTTTATGTATTTATTTACTAAATAGGTGACAAGAGAAGGTGAATGAATCAAAGCTCATTTCAGGTGTATCTGGGGAAGAGTAGGGAGTGAATACATTTCAAAAGGTAACTGCAGAACAATCAAGAAATACACAGTAAACAATAGTGCAAACAAATATGAACAATAAACTAATAATGAGTGGTGGTAATTGATCAATTTGTAGACTGATAGCAAAACAGACCAAATATAAGGGTTGAACATAGAAGTGCTAAGAGCAACAGCAGGAAGGAGCAAAGTAATCCCCAAGAAGGTTTAGAGCAGGAAAGGAGCAGGAGAGGCAAAGTATGTAGGAAGGTTATTTCATTTAGACAGGAAACAGAGAAAGTAGTCTGATCCATGAAGGCACTGTAACAAGGGATAACAACGGTTCAAGAATGAAAACAGCGGAGCAAGTAGGCTGGCCTGTTGAAGGGGAGGAATTACAATAAGCTGAATAATAATATTTGTTTATTTTATTTATTTGTTATTCAGATAACACCTTTGAGCACATGAGCTCTTTTTCAAAGGTTCCATGTCAGTATAAGACAAAGAACTGAATGTGAGCCAAGTACTCAAAGGGGTTTCAATTTTTTCATGGTGTACTGCACAAAGTACAGTATGTTATTTTTCTTTGGGGAGGCCCAAGATTATTTCAGTTATTGGGAGGAGACTCAAAATCTTTTCCATGGATTTGGGGAGGCTCACTGTGACAAAGTCCGAGAACTATTGACATAGAGGATAATATATGGGCATTGATGACCAATCACACTATGCTGACTTCGAGTGGTTTCCATGACAACTAAGGTAAACCTCGAGAGTGCAGCTTGAGAGGTTTACCTAAGATGTCATGGAAACCACAAGAAGTGAGCTTAGTGTGGTTGGTCATCGATGCCCATACAGTCTTTTATAGTGTATGGGCAGCGGTGCAAGCAGTTAATTTTCCCAAATTTATAACATAACACTTTGCCAAGCAACCATCATGGTAAAGGTAATGACTGTCTTACCTTGAGCTGCATACACTGAGCCTGTAGAGGTTTATTAAAACACATTTTTTATTAAGTCACTAGCGCTGACAATACAACAGAAAAAACTGAACATTAAACTTTTTAAAATATCAAATGAACTCTGTGATACTTCAAACTAAGAAGAGTCAATGATGTTGATCATATGACTGCCTTCACCAATCAGATACTGTCACTTCACTCTGTTCAGGATATGGCAGTGGAGTATGTGTGGTGTAGCAAAACTTTGTTAATTTATGGCAGCTGTAAAAGAAAATGGGAGAAAAAAAAGCTTTACTATGTATATTTTATTTTTAACAGACTGGCTAATAACACCGGGAAGAGAGGATGAGTGCTGACTGGTATGGAGGGTATGTGTGGAGGGGGGGAGCTGTCAATTCAATCAGAGCTATTCAAACTAGTAGAGCATGCGAATGGCTGTGCTGCCAAGGTGACTGCAGTATGTAAGAGTTCTATGTTGTACCATTGATGAGACATACCCATGATTTTACAACAACATCATAACATCACATTAATGGTAGAACACTGTCAAAAGATAGATTTTAGGGGGAAACAGTGCAACTTAAGAGGTTTACCCAAGTTGTCATGGAAACCATGAGAAGCAAGCTTAGTGTGGTTGGTCATGGAAGCCCATACATTGTCTTTTATAGCGTATGGGCATCGGTGCCAGCAGTCTTTTTTCCCATATTTGTAATGTAATATTTTGCCAAGCAACATTATGGTAAAGGTAATGGCTGTCTTACCTTGAGCTGCAAAAGCTGAGCCAGTAGATGTTTATTAAAATGATTTTTTTATTAAGTCACTAGCATTAACAACACAACAGAAAACAATGGAAGATTAAATTTTTTAAAATATCAAAGTCTGCGATACTGCAAACTAAGAAAAGTCATTGGTGTTGATCACATGACTGTCTTGACTAATCAAAAACTGTCATGTCACTCTGTTCAGGATAGGGCAGTGGAGTATGTGCAGTGTAGCAAAACTCTATTTATGGCAGATGTAAAATGGGAGAAAAAAGCTTTACTACACATATTTTTTATTAACAGACTGGCTAATATCACAGGGAAAAAAGGGTGAGTGTGAATTGTTATGGAGGGTGTATGGAGGGGGGAACTGTCAATTCAATCAGAGCTATTCAAACTACTGGAGCATGTGATTGGCTGTGCTGCCAAGGAGACTGTAGTGCATGAGAATTCTATGTTGTTGTACCATCAATGTGACATACCCAGAATGGTACAACATAGTGATGTCACATCGATGATATAACACTGTCAAAATATGGATTTCAGGGGATAACAATGTTCAACCATACATTATACACCAACTACATTATATATATATATCATCAAATGCCATTGTTACTTGGTATAAGTGGATTTAGGCAACATAGGCATTGCAAAAACATTTTTTGGAACACAGAAACAATCTTACTAGACAAGATGAAAAGGCTCTAGTCTTGTATCATTTCATAAAGGAATGACACTATTCCAATGCTATGCTTCTTTGGTCTGGAATTTGTCCAGCCAATGGAAGGAGGAGGTGACAGAGAGTAAAACTGTTTTACAGGGAAGCTTTTTGCATAGAATGCTTTAAAGCTACAGACAACACATGTGAAATGAATGAGGAAATGGATTGGTTCTCATTATTATAGAACTTTACTGTGGACTATATTGACATATGTGTCATGTTACAGAAGACTTGTTTGTTAGCTGTATTTTTTTACAACAGGTTTGAGGATTTGTTGCTCTGTGTGTCTCATATTCATTGTCACTCTATTGTCATGTAATTTTTTGTTAGTATATATAAGTATTCAAACATTTCTTGTCTCCATTGTAATGTAGTCCCATCCCAACCCCTCGCTTCTATTTTGTAGCAGATTACTTTTATCTTTCTTCCCATATATTACAATTCAATATGGTTTCTCTCAGTCTCAAATTGTCCCTTACATCATTCTCTGTTTTTAATTTCATTATCATTGCCACGTTCAGTTATTTGTGTTATCACCCCCACTCCTCTATCACTTTGTGGATTTTGTCTTCTTCTGTGTAATACAATGTAGCTGTCTGGCTTCTCATCCTGATAAATCCCCACCCCATTACTTTTTCTGTTTACTTTTAAATCTGTTTCTAAGGAGACTATACATCATTTGCAAGCCCACTAGATGGAATATGCCAAAACATATCCCATATGGACAATATGCGATAGCTGAAAAAAGCTGCTCTAAGACAATATGACTTTAATCAAGCATGCATAGACCTTACAAATAGATTTAGAGAAAGAGGTCACAATGATAGAATTATCACTGAGACAGAAAAGAGGTTTAGAGAAATGAATAGAGAACAACTGTTAGAACATGCACAGAAGAAAACTGATTAAAACAGAATAAGATGTATCACCACATATTCTGATAATTTTGAAGAAATTACTGCAGGAAGGCAATTAAACATTGGCAGATCCTAAAAAACAGCTCCAGAAAATGACCACATACAAACATATGAATATGCCAGCAGGTAGAGGCCTTTTGTTCTATTAATCTGCTTAAGTGTGCAGATCCACCATTGTCTACAGAGCTACCTGTCCCCCCCAAAAAAATAAATTTCCCCTCACACTTGAGTCCCACCTCATTCCTCCATCACCAGCAACTTTTCCCTTTACTCTGTTCCATAATCTCTTGAAGCTACACACCACTTTCAGGGAGATCACCTCCTCCAGCAAATTGTTCTACTTGATTGCCACCCTTTTAGTGAAAAAGTGCTTGCTCATCTCTCTCCTGAGTCTTGCCCCTACCAGAATTTAGGCTATGCCCTCTAATGGACTTGTTTTCACTAAAGCATATGAGATCTTCAATATTTACAGTTAATACCTTACAGGTATGTGAAGGTATTGATCAGATCCCTCATCTCCCTTCTGTCCTCAAGAGAGTACAAGCTGAGCCCCTTGAGCCTGTCTTCATAGCTGTTGCCCTGCTGACCCTGGATCATCTTGGTTGCACTTCTCTGGAGTGCCTCTAGGAAGTTAACATCCTTCTTAAGATAATGGCCCTAAAACTGCAAAAACTGCACACTGTACTCCAGGTGCAACCTCACCAGTGACCTGTACTGCAGTTGTATGACCGCAACCTTCCTGCTGGTAATCCCCCGAGCTATTTAGTCCTGCATCCAGTTTGCTGTTGCTGCTGCTCTCCTGCAGCCAAGTGCTTGAGTTCACTCATGATGATTACCCTAGGTCCTTTTTTCCCTCTGACCTGGTTACCTGCACACCACTCAACCTATATTTTGTCTCTGGTTACTTGCCCCCAAGTGCATAACTTTATACCTTTTATTGTTGAACCCCAGTTGCCAAATGCCAGACCTCATCTCTAATTTAGCCAGGTTTTCCTGGAGCTCCTGTTTCCCCTACTCTGTGTTATCAGTGCCACCTCAGATCATACTTGATCTCTGGTCTTTCCCCCTTTGTCTTATTTCTAAGGTCCTCTTGTGTCAATTTCATCCATGCTTGAATCCTGTTACCATATTAGCACCCACAATATCTGCTGGGAGGCTGTTCCAGATGTTCATCACCTTTTCCGTGAAGTAATATTTCCTCACATCTCTTCTTAGGCTTCCCCTTAGCTTCATAGTGTGATCCATTGTCCTCAAGAATTTTTTTCTATGTAAAATGCTACCCTCATGTACCTTATTAATACATGTGAGGCATTTGAATGTTTCTAACATGCCCCCCTTTCCCTTCTTTCCTCTAGAGAATACATATTTAATTCCTTGAGTCTTTCCTCGTAGGGCTTTTAATAGAGGCCCTGTACTATTTTGGTTGCCCTTTTCTGTACCACCTCCACCTTATCTATGTCCTTTTGGTGATGGGGCCTCCAGAACTAGACACAGTACTCGAGGTGAGGCCTCACCATCAATCTATACTGGTGTAACACTGCCTCCCTCTTTCTGCTGTTGAGAGCTCCCCCTATTCACCCAGGTGCCCTGCTAGCTTTCCCCACTGCCATATCACATTGTTTTGCTACCTTCAGGTAGTCAGTAATGATTACCCCAGGCCCCGTTCCTTTTTTGTGGTCACCAATACCTTCCCACCCTACTGGTACATTGCCCCAGGTTTCTGTGCCCCGAGTGCATGATTTTGTACATTTTTGCATCGAAACTCAGTTAACCAAACTCTTGATCAGTTTTCCAGTTTTTCCAGATCTTCCCTCACCCCCCAGTGTGTCACTGTTTTGCAGATTTTTTGTGTCATCCATGAACAAACATACTTTCCCTTCCAGCCCTCCTGCAATGTCAGTAATAATGAAATTGAAGTGGACCAGGTCTAGAACTGACCTCTGTGACATCCAACTGGTCACCATACCTTCTTCAGAGTGAACACCATTTACCACCAACCTCTGAGTCCTGTTGCTTAGCCAACTTCTTACCCATTTTACTACTTTTGGATCCACTCCTAGGCTGCCCAGCTTCCTTACCAATCTTCTCTGTGGAATGGTGTCGAATGCCTTATAAAATCCAGGTAGGCCACATCCACTGCTCCACTCTGAACCACTTCCCTGGTCACCCAGTCAAAGAACTCAATCAGGTTTTTCTGGCAAGATCTCCCCCCGAGAAACCATTCTGCCTTGGATCCTGTAATCGACTGGTCACAAGGTATTTCCCAATCATTTCCTTCAGTAGTGATTGTATTACTTTACTCACCACTAAAGTCAGGCTGACAGGTCTGTAATTTCCTGCCTCCTCCCTGTTACCACTTTTGTGACTTGGGACCACATCTGACCTCCTCCAGTCCCCGAGAACTTCCCCCATATCTACTGATTGGCAGAATAGGGCTATCAAAGGTGCAGCCAGCACCTCCTTGAGCTCCCTCAGTATCCTATGATGTACCTCGTCAAGCCCCATTGGCTTGTCCACTTTTAGTTCTACTAGTTCTTTGAGGACTCTCTCCTCTGTAAAAGGACTAGTGTGCACCTCCCTTCTTTTAATGCCCTTTTTCCTTATCTGTAGCCCATCACTGACCCATTCCTCCTTAAATACTGAACAAAAGTATTTGTTCAGGATGTCTGCTTTTTTTTTGGTCCTCTTCCACACAAACCTCTGCTTCCACTTTTAACATTACCATCCCTCCTTTGTTCATCCTCATTTTGCTTATATTGTAGTTTCAAAGTTCAATATTTCAAAGTTTATTAATACAAAAGATGTATAAAACAATACATTTTATCACATCCTTATACAACATAATAAAAATGCTAGTCAGTCAATCAATCAATCAAAGGACAGAATAAACCAATTTATAGCAATATAAATATCTTAAAAAGATATAAATACATAGGGATCACTTTTTCATCTTATTAGCAAAATTAGCCATACCAAACATTATCCTGATATGTTCCAAACTAAGCAGAAACTTCATGCACATATCCTTGCTTTCAAAATTGTTTTTCATAATTAATGGATTAATCCATTTATCTCTTTCTTTATTCATATCATCACAGTCTAATAACTTATGGCACAGACTTTCAGCATCCTCATTGTTACATTTACATTTTTTCCTATTCTCAAACTGACCCCACCATTTATTATACTGTAAGCTTGAAATACCCAGGCTTTCTAATCTTATATTACACAATTTATTCCTATGTTTTTTATTTTCACAATATGCTAAATATTTTTCCATTTTCCCATTTAGGTTTAAATCAGTGTAATACCCTTCTCTATCTAGCTCATGTATTTTAGCCAGATCAATTTGAATCGCTACATCAGAAAATCTTTGAACAACAGCCTTTGAGAACATGTTTACATCAATCATGGCTTTATTAGACCATATTCTTCCATACCAGAATGCTTCAATAAATTATTTAAACTTTGGAACCATCCATTTATATTGATTCCCCTATTTAGTCTCTCCAAAAAATCAACCCAACATAATTTGGGGAGTCTTTCCATAGGCATCTTCATTACTTTTTCCCAATATTTTATAGCTCTAGCTTTAATTTTAACATTCAAAGCAGGAAGCCCTGCTTCTAATCTTATGAAGGCTGTCAGTCAATCCCATGGAAGTTCCAAAGTTTTTCTCAAAAGTATATTTTGAATAGGTTCTAATTTTTTTTCTCCTAATAACAAACCCCAAACTTCACAACCATATAATGTCTGGGTGATGGTCTTAGCTTCAAATGCTTTCTTATGAGCCACAAAAGAATTATTAGCAAACTTATTAGCAAAGGCATACATAGCATTCATTGAACTGTATGATTTGTTTTTTTGTATCACATTCAGTATATGAGCATCCCACCTCAGGTTATTCTCAAATATTATTCCCAAATATCTAAATGATTTTACTTCTTCTGTTCTATTATTATTAATATTCCAAAAATGTTTCCTATAGTTTTTTTTCCCCAAATTATATTATTTTTGTTTTTTCTACATTCAGCTCTAGTTTCAAATTAGCAAATGACTCCATCAGACTTGTCACTGCTCTCCTTAAACCCAGCGGTGTTTGTGAAATAACCAGAGCATTATCTGCATAAAGTAATAACTGATTTTTTTCCTTATTTATTGAGGGGGCAAATGTATCAATATTAACCATATCTCTAATAACTGTTTCAATATATAAGTTAAACAGTATTGTTGCCAATAAGCAACCTTGCTTAACCCCCTTTCCCACTTTTATCTCTCTTGAAAGTGCACCATCTCTAGAATAGCATACTAACACAGTGGTATTATAATGTAGCCTTTGTAACATTTTTAGCAGATATTTATCTATGTTTAACATTGTCAAGGTATCCCATAATTGATTTCTATCCACAGAGCCAAAAGCAGCTCTTATATCAACAAAACAAACATAGAGTGCATGTTTCTTCCTGCATACATATAATTCTAACAGGTAATTCAATGTGAAAATCAAATCCAACGTATTACAGTTTCTCTTAAAACCACATTGACAATTGGAAATTAATTTATTTTCTTCCACCCACAATAAAATCTTTTTCAATAACCGACTGGTAAAGATCTTTTGAGATATAGGTAATAACGTGCTTGGTCTATAGCACATAGGATCATATTTAGAGTCTTTTTTAAATAACGGAACAATTACCCCTTTATTCCAACTAACTGGCAACATATTAGATTGAACAACTGCTGAGAATAAACCCAGCAAAACCTCTGCCCAGTGATCAACATTATGTAAATACATTTCAGCTGGAACACCATCAATTCCAGGGGCTTTGTTCATTTTCTGAGCTTGAATTGCCTCCCTTACTTCCCCTAAAGTAAATACAAGTGTCCATGAAGCACTCTCCTCTCCTTCTTCACCTATATCACTAATATCATTATTATTATTATAGATTTTACTGAAATGACACACCCACTGTTCTTCATATGTTAATCCTAGTAAATTATATTGAATATTAGTCTCACAGCATCTGAAGGCCACCTGATACCAGAATGTTTTACTATCTTTCTTAAGAATGGAGTCCTGTAATTTACCCCAAAATTAGAGATTATAAATCTTCTTCTTTTTATATATCATAGTTTTATATTCTATTTTTAAATTCCTAAAGGCCTTCAGTATAACTGGGGAAGTATTTCGGACCCTAATCCTACCCAATCTTTTAACCTCTTTCCTCAGATTTCTGCAATCATAGTCGGACGAAGGCTGTGTGCTACCAATATTAGCCTTTGTCACTGCTTTCTTTTTTTTTTTTGAGCTTACTGCCAAGATTATTTGTTGCATATAATGTTCATAAAATTGGATTCGCTCAGTCGGCCCGCTCTTGTTCATTCTATCTACAGGATGTTCTCTCATATTTTGCTTTTGAATTATCAAGTCAATACATTATTTTGTATATTTGTTCCATATATTTTTTTTCAATATTTAATGCACATATTGGTATCTGCCTCTCTTTCTTCCTTTTGATTTTTTCTTTTTAATTTAATATTTAATGTAATAGAACATACCACAGGGAAGTGATCACTTTCCCACATTTTAATAACCTCAAAATAGTTAACTCTATGGTAATCTAGTGCTTCCACAATACCTAAATCTAGGGCACTACCCCCTTTAGTTGTTGGGTAGGAAATCTCCCCCTCCCAATCACCTCTGGTCCTATCATTCAAAATCCTTAAATTAAATTTATCTAGAAACTGCAGCAGTAGTTTACCTTTTGAGTTTAACACTCTATCCTTTAATTGACACACAGGTATATTTAAAATATCATCAATTTCCCATCCCGAATCTACATTTTCAATACCATTGCCTACATGCACATTAAACTCTCCAAACAAGTATATAGATATCCCTGGATATCTAGCTTTCAAAGATTCAATATTCTGTCCTATACATTTAAAAATACCAGCCAATTCACCTACTTTAATAACTGGAGGAATATCTATATATTAAACAGAGCAAAACATTTTCTCTGGGCTATAATACCAATGTACATAAAACATTTGTTATACATACTAACTTCAGGATTCTTAAATTCTGCTAACATACTAATACATATAATAAGTCCACCTTTAGCTCTGCCATATTTAGAGGTCTTATATGCTGGAGAAATACAGCTTTTATATCCATTTACCCATATCTCATCTAATTTATCTATCCATGTTTCTTGTAGGAGCAATACTGGATATTTAGTAATCCACTCTAAACATGCTTTATCCTCCATCTTTTCTTTGAAGCCTGCAACATTCCATGATATTAAATCTATACCTTTATCACCATTTTCTTGTCAGGTTGTTGACCCCAAAGTTACAATCCCATCACCACTTTCACTCACTCTTGCTATACTATTAATCTGTCTATCTCTTAACATATATGAAGAATTAGCCTCATCATGATCACTACTCAGAATTTCATCAGGCTCCAAAATCACTGAGGAGTTGATAGGTACCCCAGGTAGTTTTCTACCTTGTCTCATTATGCATTGCCTGTCTTCCCCTATTAATGTATGAGTTGTCTCAGTTGGTTTTAAGAATGCTGTGATTCTAGGTTGTTTAACCATATCTTTATCTTTCCTATTAACATCTGCCCTCACATCCTGTTTTCCTTTTAGATCATTTATGCCATTTCTGGTCATTATAATTGTTGTATCAAGGCAAATTCCCAGCTCACAAAACTTAACCTTGTCCTTCAAAATTTCTCTCTGTTTATCCACATTCTTTAAGACAACACATAACCATCCCTTATGGGGTCTAACTTGATATCTATAGACCGATCTAATATCTTGCCAGTTAATTCCTTTTCCAAAGATCCCTTTAATAAGATTATACGTTGCCAATTTCACCGTGTATGCATTCTCATTCTTTTGCTTTGGTACTCCATTTATAAAAATGGCAGGTAATATTTCTCCTGCTAGAATTAACCTCTCTTTCTGTAGATCTTTTAATTTATAAGAACCCTGGTTATCGCTAAGTGATGTTTTCCCTGTTAGCTCAACCTTTTTATAATTTTTAACTTGCTGCTTTGTTGGCCTTTCCAACTCACTTACAACTCTGGTTAGAGTTGTATTTCCCCTTATAGCCCCCTTTTAATCTCTGTAATTCAGAACACAACCTTCCACCTGTTTATTGGCCTTGGAATTCATAATTTCTATACGTTGTACTAGATCTCTTTTCCTTTGTTCCAATTCGCCAATCAGTAGATCAATTTTTTTCCTCTCTCTATTCCCAATTTCTTGTTATCCTTTGAATATTTTTTCTCTGCGGACTCTTTGTACCATCATTCACCATAACCTTTCCTCCTTTTTTTACCGAGCCATTACTTACTAGCCCATCTCTTTTATGGGGCCACCAATGTTTTTTCTCTGTACTAACTTTACCAATATGGCTTGCTTCCTCTTCTTCCCTTCCTACATTATTCCAATCCAGACTATTTTCTTTTTCTTTTACAGTTGGGTAGATGTCCCCGCATAGAATTCAATAAATGAATGAAAAAGTGCATTCAGTTCTAATAGTTGGGCATTACCAAACACAATCTCTTTTTTAACTTCCTCTAATTTGTCTATTATAAACTCTACATTTCCCAGGTCTTTATATTTATTTAAACTATCCAACCTTCTCCATCTTGAATCACAGGAATTTGGTGATACAGAGTGTTCCAGCTTATTAACCATGTGTTCATTATTAATTTTTGGTGTTATATAGGGTGTCAAAAAAATTCAAAGTTTTGTAAAAATGATTCATTTTTTCTCTGGTATGTGTTAATCGATAGATCAATCTGTTTATAGACTTAGAGACCTCTATACATTCTTGATTATCATTTTCTTGCATTAAACTTACGTTCATATAATTTTCTTTAAACACTAAGCCCAACAGTTTTCCATCATTTATTAAACTTTTCCCATCCATCATGCCTAAGCTATAGGCCTCAGCCAACCTAGTCTTGTTGCTCATATTAGTATACAGTGACAATAAATTACTTCCATGCTGACTCTCTGATTGTTTATCCAAGGGTATTGAATTAGGTATGTGCAAATCTAAATCCATAATATTTATTACTTTCCTATGCTTACTTTCCATGCTCAGCAACTGGGGGTTATCTTCCAACTTCCTAATCTCCTCTCATAATGGGTGTACACTTTGAGAGGTCAATTCTTTTGATCCTACAGGGGAAGATGTTGTTCTCAGGTCAAAAGCTTTAGTTAGTTTCTTATTCCCCCTTAGTTCAATATAATTACACTTAGGCCTCATATATTGCGTTATTTTCTGGGCAGAGAGAGGTTGTTTGTCTAACCCAGCTTTATCATTTTTTCCAACATTTTTCTTCTCTTTCCCAAGCTTTTTACAATATGTTCTCATCTTTTTTGATTGCATTATCTCAGATACACCCCTAACACACTTATGCAAACGCAAAAAAGAAATTAATATCTTAATACTATAAATATATTACTAGATAGCTTAATAAATATCTTCCTCAAACATACCAAGTTGCGCATTCAAAGAATCTTTGGAAACAAACACTGACAGGGCAGCATTAATAAATGACTCGATCCATCTAACTCCAAAACAGTTCTAATTTCTTCACCTCTCGTGCATGCGCTTTTATCAACACAACCCACGTGGGCTAACCCACCATCCGAATCTAGTAACTGTGTGTGGAGTGAAACTCAAGAGCCCAGTCAAAAAATAAAATAAAACAAAATAAATACACAAAATTAGTATATTACAAATTGAAGATAAAATAATATGAAACGTACTTCATGCTGTCATACTGTCATACTGTCAAACTCAGAACTCAATTACAAATAGCAAGACCCAAAACAAACACTTGTTTTATGCAGATATTTAAATGTTATTAAAATTTATGCTGGGAAAAAACTATCTTAGTTATTATGCATCTGTATAACATAAACTCTACAGTCTATCACATCTTAACCCCAACATTGACTCTAGTTTGTGTCAATTTCAGTGTTAATTTTTTAATATACCAGAGGTACCGAAGAACACCGACAGCTGCCTCCAATCCTTCACCTTCTGCAGTCTTCACCAGTCCACAAATGCCTGCTCTTCCCAGCACTCACCCCATAGATGAATAACAGCAAATGTGTAGGGGGGCAGAGTCACAACCAGCAAATGTGTAAAGGAGGGGCGAGATCTCAGTTAGCCAGCCAAGCCACCATCAAGGCAAAAAAAAAAAAATTAAATGATTAAATTCATAAAATTCATATAAAACTTCAGTATATCCACAGCTTTCAGTGTATCAAAGTGTAGCACAGTCACCAATGACACCTGGGCTCCACAGCTCCACAGCTCCACAGCTTCAGACATCAGACACCAGGTACCAGGTTCCAGGCTATGTGTTTACAGGCATTTACAGGCTTCGCACCTTTCCAAACAGCCCCTTTACTCCCGGACTTCTAGCCACCACCACAGACCTTCCTCCTTCTTCTTGTTTGTAGGGCAGACATACAGGTAGCTTAACACGGTCTTTAGCCCAACTTTGTCATTTAGCTTTTCATAAGTTGTTCCATAGTCTGTTGATCTCCAAAGTGAGCTTTCAGTAACGCTTCCCAAGTTGAAGCCATATAGCTTCATCAGAATAAGAATAACTTGTTTCTCATAGTGTTTCAACAACTCACAGCCAATTACTATGCTACTCACAAATTCAAGAAAGACTGCATTCTAAATCACAGTGCTGCAACACAGTTTCTGTTTCTCACTGCAAACTGACTCTAAATCACAGTTCTTATACTGTATATCTAAAGAATGTTTTATCCCCTTTTTTGCTGACTTGGCAATATTCTCCTTTCACACCTTTGTGCTCCAAACTGCTTTCCCTGCCTCCCTTTGTTTCCCCTTATATATGCCTCTGTCCTCCTCCTTCTGTGTTGTCTTGTACTATGTAAATGCTAGCTTTTTGCCATTTCTCTGCAACTTCTTTAGAGAACCATATCAGTCTCATTTTTCTCTTGCCCATGTTAACCTACCTGACACATAGGTTTGTTGCCTTCTCAATGCTCTCCTTTATGTTTACCCACTGTTCCTCAACTCCACCCAGTTTCCCTATCCCTGCCAGTGTGTCCCTGAGGTATTCTCCAGTTTTCTTAAAATAAGCCCTCCTAAAGTCCAGGACTCTCATTTTAGTGTGGTTTCTTTCTGGCCCAGTTCTTATATAGAAACTCATGGTGCAATGATCACTGGTCCCCAGGTGGCTACCCACCATGATGTCATCAACACTGTCCCTGTTTGTCAGTACCAGGTCCAGTATAACCACCCATGAGTTAGTTACTTAAATAGTTGTCTAAAGAATGCCCACTGCAGGGAGTCCAGGATGTCCCTCCTTTTAACTGTTGCTGCAGCTGGGAGGCTCCAATCCACATCTGGTAGATTGGAGTCTTCCAACAGCAATACCTCCTCCTTGCTTTCCATCCTTTGGATTTCTTCCAATGTATCATTTTACACCTCTCCCCCATGTAGAAAGTTTGTAGATCACTCCTGTATGAATAGTGGCCCCCTTCTGTATCTCCATAGTGACACACAGTACCTCTGTTCCTCCCTGCTACACCCATATTTCTGTAGCTTTTCTGTTTTCCCTCACATAAAGAACCACTCCCTTCCCCTTTTTACCTACCCTGTCACTTCTGAATTGAGCATAATCTGGTATGACTACATCCCAGTACTGGTTTTCATTGCACCAAGACTTGGTAATAGCAACTATGTCCAGGTCTGCTTCTTACATGTTGGCCTCTATGTCTGTAATCATATTGCCCACATGGCTCTCCAGATTTTACTGCTACCCCTCTCATTTTACCTTTTTGTCCTCTCTTACATCCTCCACTATTCTTCTTATGATCTTCTTTTCCTTCTACCTTATTGATTCTTATGTTAATTGGTTGCTTTGGGGATTCTTCTACCCCCAGATTCCCACTGGTGAGCTTGTAAACCTGGGGGTGGAGGGAAAGTTTGTGTCCTGCCTCATTCTGCCTCCCCTCTCAGTATACCATTATGAGGGCACCACAATTAGGGCACCACAACCAGTTCACCTATCATGCTGGCAAACTTAATTTTGTGGTACCCAGCAGGGACAGCTCTGTCTGGGTACATCCCTTGCCTCATGCACATCCAACCAGGAGGTGACTATATTAAAGTACAGGTGGTGCAGGAGGGGTGGTGCAGCCCCTGAAAACAGCCAGAACATGCCCAGGGGCACTGGGCACAATTGGAGTCAGGTGGCACAATTGCCAGGCATGATATTCATCAACAGCATTGTGCTTGTACCCTAATGATGGTAGCATTGTTTCTTGTTCCCACAACATGGTGGAACCCTTTCTCACTAAGTGACCCTCATTTTCTTGAAGGTTCCCTCTGCTTGAAGGCTGTTATACTCTGATGTGGCTGCTGCAGGATTTTATTTATTTATCTATGTATTTATTTATTTTTAATTTAATATACTTTACTAGTTTCACTTCAAAAGAAAAAACACTTACAAGAAGGACAAAAAGAATACAATACTAAAATGCACATCTGGTACAAAATCACAAAATAAGAGAAACACAACTAACTTAAACCTCTGCCCACCCCCTCCCTCCCCACAACTCAGCTCAGCCATAGCTGCTGAAAAATAAGCCGTAAGAGTGGATCCTGAGAGATTCAAAAAGGAATACACATAGGTGAGTGAAACTAAAATTAACATATGTCAGCTCAAGTTTGTGACCTACCAGTAGGGAGTGATAGAAGACTATAAAGGGGTTCCCATCTACACTGAAATAGATGGGGACACTTCTGTAGGGAAGAAATGTGCTTCTCCACCATAAGTGCAGTCAGATTTCTTGATGCCATTACATATAGGAAGGGACTACCTCATCTTTCCAATGGCATAGTATTATTATTTTTGCCATGACCTAGATCAATGACATATGAACTTTATTAATACTGACTGCATCCGGAGGGAAATGACCCCTAAGGCAAATGGAGGTAGTAAAGAGATCATTTAACCCCAGTAATGGGTCAACTGCATTCTTAATGGCCATCAAAGAAGGGGCTACTTTGTCACAATCCCATAGTACATGTTTTAGATGACCTTCTAAGAGGTTACACTGGGAGCAAGTAGAGGATGGGAGCTTACCCATTTTGTGTAATTTAAAACAGTATGTAATATAAATTATGTACGACTTGAAACTGGGTGAGTCTCAATCTATCTTGCTTAGTAAATTTATATAAATAATGCCACACTAAATGCCAGATTTTGTGCTCTGTGGGGATGCCTAAGACATGTGACCAGTAATAACAGACTCCAGAGGGGTTATGGAATCCAGAGATTGAAACAATTTGTAAGGATTGGGCACAGATTGATGTAGTGCCACAATGGAGAAGAAGGGCTCAGAGATTAATTGATCCATTAGCAGCCAGGGCTTGGGACCTAGGCAGGATAAGAGGGTATGGGTTACTTGCATATATTTAAATAGAAAATTACCAGGGAGCTCAAAACAGGCCAATATAGATTGAAAAGGAACAATCATATTTCCCACTATCGGAGAAGCAAGAAGTTTATCCTTCAGCTGTGGACTGAAAGTCATAGAGATGGGCTGACCAGCAATTCTGATATTGGGATTCCCTGCTAATGGCTGTGCTAAACCCCTGGTCCAATCAAATCCCAAGTATTGTCCTAACTGCCTTTGAACTTTCAGAATCCAACCAATTGGTGTGGTTCATAAGGTACTGGGGCCTGGGAAATCTTAATATAAGATAAGACTATGGAGCTGAGATACAAATTGGCAACAAAGGGAGGATTATCTTTCTAACCATAATGGTGTATATGAGAGAGAAGCGTGTTCACCCTCTGCCAAACCCCAATGGAAATAATTGTTGCCATGATGGGCACAATGAAAAAAAATACAGTATGTTAGGAAGAAGAAGAAGGCCTCCATTCAATTTGGGAGCAGTTAATTAAAATAGGAATGATGAATAGACAAGCCCTTCCTCCAAAAATGGTTAAGAAGACTTTGCAATTGGGCAAACTAGGATTTTGGCAAAAATAGTCCCAGTATTTCCAGGGGGTAGAGTATGGGAGACAAGACTTTCATTTTGACTATGCTGACCCTGCCCCACAGTGAAAGAGGAAAAGAAGACCATCTTCACAGGTCCAATTTTAATGTATTTAAGAGTGAGGTAAAGTTTTCTTAAATCATGAGGGGTGTGGTATGGGAGAGATGTATCCCCAAGTGACTTAGTGTACGGGGCTCCCAGCTAAGATCAAGATATGCAATGTTGTGTTTATCAACAAAACTATTCCAGGGTAGGATGTTACTCTTGCTAACATTAAGTTTTTAAGAAGAGATTACTGAAAACTGGCTGATTACCTCCAGAGCAGTAGGGATGGTAGAAGAGGGGTACTCCACATGTAGGAGTAGGTCATTGGCATACACCGAAAATAAATATCACCTCCCACCTTCTGAGATAACTTTGATCTCTTGGTTTCCTTTTAGACAATAAATCAGGGTTCCAAGTATAAGTAAAATAACATTGGGGACAGAGGGCAGCCTTGAATGGTGCCGTGATGATGAGAGAAGGGATCTGATGGGATTCTGTTGTGCCAGATATGGGAAGAGGGATCAGAATAAATAATTTTAATGCAGCGAACAAATTCGGGGGCAGGCCAGACTTGGATAATACCCAAAAAAGGTAGGGCCATGATACATTATCAAAGGTTTTTTCCATGTCTAAGGAGACCAGGGCCAAAGTGGTCCTGCTCTCCCTAGCTGCAGAAAAGAGGTGGTGAAGCTTCCTGATATGATCACTGGACAGCCTACCCTTCATAAAACCTACCTGTTCTGGAGTAATCAAGGCATCCCAGACCACGGCTAACCTATTGGCTAAAATTTTAGAGGTTATTTTTATATCAGCATTGAGTAAAGAGGTCAGATAGATGCTACCTGGTTGCAGCTTGTCCTTGTCTGGTTTCTTAATGAGGGTAATTGAAGTTTCAAGGGAGGAAGTGTTCATAATACCAGAGGAACACCAGAAATTATAGAAGTGAGTTAGGAAGGGCACCAGCTCTTTGAGACAAAACACACATAAAAGTTGTTGGTAAAGTCATCGGGGCTTGGTGCTTAATCTAATGGTAACTGCTAAGTAGCTTTCTGGACTTCCAGGAGGGAGATTGGCTGGTTGAGTAACTCATTTTGAGATGGGGTAAGAGTAGGGAGAGGGATAGAATCTAGATAGGATGAAATTCTGTCCTCCGGGGACCTGCAGAAAGAACCCTCTAAATAAAGGTCCATGTAATAGTATCAAACAATTGCAACAATCTTCCTAGGCAGAATTTCAGCATTAGCATTTGGGCACAGTCGGATTCCTAGGATATTCTTAAAGACATCAACCTGGTGAAGGCAAAGGGCCAGCAACTTTCTGACTCTTTTGCCTGACTCCAGGTATTTCAGTTTAGTATGCTGCAAGACCAGCTCAACTTTTTGTGCTAAAAGATCTGGATACTGGACTCTCAATATGTTTAACTTGGACCAGGTATCTGCCAAGTTATCTCTACTGAGCGTGTGCTCCAAACATAAAATAACTCTTAAAAACTGTTTCAATGTTGTGTTATACTTTTTGAAACATATAGAGGTGAGCCTAATATACTCTCCTCTCCTCTCAAAGCACATTTAGCTGCACCCTAGAGGGTATCTATGACAGAGACAGACCTATCATTCTGCAGGAAACAATTATGCAGGTACTCCTTAATCTTAGTCAGAGTGTCTAGGTTCTGTAAAAGTTGGGAATTGAGATGCCATTCAGAGTTATGCTCCCCCCCCCCACCCACACAAAGTATGAGAAATTACCACAGAAGCATGAGCAGATATAACTGTTGTGGAAATATCAGAGGATACCAGACCAGCCAAACTCTCCCAACTAATAAAGAAAAAATCAGTCCTGGAATAGCTACCATGAGGGGGGAGTAGAAGGTGAATTGCTTCTCTGTGGGGTGGAGGAGGCACCATGGGTCTACCAGGCCAAGACCATCCATCAACTCACAGAGCCTACAGAGACAACAGGAAAAAGGAACTAGGAGAGGGGCTAGCTGAGTAAAGAAAGACAGGGAGTCTGAGTTTGGCCCATACACAGTTCCCAAAATGACCTGGTACAACCCAATCTGACAGTGCACACATATATAATTCCCCTCAGGGTCCCAATATCCTTTTATTAACAGAAAAAGAGTGCTTCAGCAAATAAGATAGTGATGCCACAACTCCTATGAAGCAATACCTGTCCCATATACTTGTCCTACCGACTCTTGTCTGAAATACTGAACATCCTCAGATTTAAGGTGAGTTTCTTGCAGGCAGGCAATATTCTTTTGAAGCTGTTTAAGGTGATGAAGCACCATATGGCGTTTAAACCTGTCTTGCACCCAATTAACATTCCAAGTCAAAATCTTATATGGGTCAGCCATTGTGCTGAAGTTGAAAATTAGGTGTCCTATCCATTCTCCGCCACTTGTAGCATGAGTAAAGACTGATGGGCTTTGCTAAGCTGCAACCCCTCCCCTCCCCACCCCACCACCCCAACAGGTATCCCACAAGTCAGAAAGAAAAAGCATGCAAAGAACCTCTTACCAACTCCCAAACAATAAAAAAGCCAACTCCAATAAGACTGCAAATATAAAACTAACCGCCCTGGTACTAAAGACCATAACACCAAAAATCTCAGGTCCATGTTGAGATATTAATTCCCATTACAGAACTACCCTCCCCACCCTGTGTGAATACACACCTGCAGAAAAGCAGTGGCATTTCCTATAAACCAACTTATAAAAATAATAAATGGCAGCATTCCTGTATAGAATAATCAAGGGTTATATCACAAAAATCCATTTTTCCAGAACATCAGAAGACATTTGCATCGGTCTAGACAATTTAACACATGTCAATAATGTGTATGTAACCCCCCTACCAATTTGGAGTTTACCTTATTGTCTTCCCGTGCTCCTTCTATGCCTACTATGTCCTGTTGATGTAATTGATCCAAGATTATTTGTTTGCTTCTGGTTGATTCACATGAGGGTGCCCTGCTGTGCCTCCATGCCTGTCCTTTTAAGAATCCAGCCAGTGTGTGTTTCGTGGATGGTCTAGGCTGGGTCTGAGTGCTTTTGGCCTTGCGACCAGCCAGACACCACTTTAATTTGCTCCACTCTGTAGCCATTGTTAAAGCAGAGGGAGCTCTATCTATTACTGTGATTATCTATTTCTGTCCTGCTATTGAGTTTAAATTAGAGAGTTTTTTCTAACCTGTTTCCTTTGCAGCTTTGCCCTTCTGAATGGGGGCCACCATGTTAGATCTGGGACTTTCAGTAACTGGACCAATGGGTCCTTAGCTGAGTGCCTCGTGGGAAGGAGAGACTTTGTTTTTTGTAGTTTTTAGGTTGGCGCCTAAACTGAACTTAAGGGGGTAACCGAACTGTGACTGACAGCTTCCCCCAGCCAACCAGAACTCAGGATTCCCTGGAAGCCCCAGAACTGTTGAGAGACCATGGTTCAGAGGGATTTGGAGCTTAAAGAGTGAGCAGCTCGAGCTCTCGATTAGCAACTCCATTCTGGAGCTGAAGTTAATTGGTGGGAAGAGGCCTAACTTGCCTCCCTGTCACTGTTCTCCTGCATTATACTGCCTGATTGCAGTGATCAGGATAACCCGACTTGAGACTGAAGCTGCAGCAGAAGACCAGAGACTTTTAAAAGTTCTGCCTGAGTGTTGGACCATATTTAGGCTACTGTGAAGTGATTGTCCCAAAGGGTGTAACAGGTTAACATTGGATCGAGAGGTTTTCTCAGTGAATCGACTGCAATAGCAACCAGACTGTATCCGGATCTGTTAAAAGTGATGAATGTTCATCGTGGATCGAGGCTTGTTTGCCCATGATTAGACTGTTATGCCAACTGAAGGCTTCACCAACAAAATGAACTGAACTTTGTTAAAGTGTTCATCACACCTGGGCCTTTGCCAGTTTGGCCCAGACTGACTGTGTTGCACCAGAGACTGTCTTCGGCAAAAGACCAGCTTTGGGTATCCAGCCCCTGTGCAGAGAAAACTCGCAGGTTGTGGCCACCTGGAGGGAAAGGCCATGAAGTGGAGGTGTATCATGTTGGCCCTGTTTCGCCATGCTCATCGGTGATCTAAATGAGGTCTCCATATCACAAGCAACACCACAGCCAACTGGTAACGTGAGTAAAATCAGGGTAGCTCCCTGCAACAAATCATTCAATCATGTGTGATACCATCTGATTGTTTCAGTAAGTTTTTGGGTTACAATAGACTGGGTCAACCGGCTAGGATTACAAATAATCAATATTTGGTTTGCATGCAAACTGCCTTTTCTTTCCACCAAGGGCCCCAATAAAAGCTGCAATGCTAGCTACCCCCGGGCAACGCCTCTGGCTAGCTAGTATAACATCCTGGGTACCCAGTATTATAAAACTGATGTTTGGGGACTAACAGGTGCATGCCAAGACTATGAATTCAATCAGTATAGTAATCATTTAACTAAATTCAAGCCCCTTTCTTGTTCATGCCCGCTAAATTAATCTGATTGTTATTTCACATTTAACCTGGCTTATGCTCATATTATTAGTGTGTTACTGTCTTACAGTGCATACCTGTTGTGCTAACCTTATTTTTGCAGGGGGCTCCAGGGCATTTGCTGAAGACCAGACCCTGGTGGTAAGTGTGAAGGGTGTGAGCATATTGTTAATGGTATTTGCTGACTGTGTGCTAACTGAAGTTATTGGTACAAAGCCACTAGGAGGGTTGGTGGGTGGTTGTAGCTTCTCAGAGGGCTATAACAGATCAGACAGACATTCCCACTATTGTTACTCTGGGTGAAGGCACCTTAATACCAAATCCAGGCCCCTCAACCTGTAGCTAAAAATACAGGCAGGAGTAATAACCTTAGGGACAGTGCCTCCTAGGGGTTACATGTACATGGCATATACCTTAATTATCAAGTACAATCTATGATATATAACAAAAATCTTAGCGGTGCCAACAATAAGAAGTCTATGTCTATCTTCACTTGAACTGAAAAAGCCGGTATTATTTAATTATCACGAATGGGAGACAGAAAAGATACACTCCGTAATATTGATTTACCATCCTTCGTACTGGGAAACTAAGTGCACTGAGGAGGTCCCACCCAGCTACCACAATTAGGCTTGCACATTAAAGAAATTAGGCAGTACAGAAGTCTTTAGTCCAGACCACAGTTTTATAATAGAAGGTGGGAAGCATGCACATATCCATTGAAAGCTAGTGAGTCAGACAAACAAACATCAAAAAGAAAGGAATCTCCATCTGTAGTTGAAGGAGCCCTCCAATATTGATCCGGGATATGTCAGGGGAACGTTTTTCTCGTATAAGTAAGAGCCAGTGGATAAAGTCAGCATTAAATAAAATGAAGCATGCAGGAATTTTCCTTCCTGAAACAGAAGAAGCACTTTGCATTCGGCAAAACAAGACCATAAACTCAGGAGCAGACTCCCGAACTGAAACTTTAAAATCGAATGTTATACGCATGGGAGAGAACAGAAAAAATGCTCTCTGGGCACACTGTACTATTTAGATTAGGAGTGCCACTTGTTTCGTAGATCACTCAAAATTAATGACTTACTCAACTGATGATTCAGCGACAGGCACTGTTGTAATCTCACCACAAATTGTCTCGGGGAAAAACATAAGGTCTAGTATCGGGGGAAAAAAAATACTCACGCTGCTACTGCAAGACTCCAAAGAGCCCCTTATGATTAGATGCTGCCAACATTCAGCAATTATAGCTTCAGTCCACCTATAAGCTCCTTAGCAGCTTTGCATCTATGAAATTCAGCTGGCAGACAGTGGTCCATATGTATGTGTCTATTCAGAATTAAGGGCGCCACAACAATAAAGCTTCATGCAGAAGGTTTGAAGAAATCTGGAAACAGCTTTGGGTGTTCAATACAGGCTTGCCCCAAAGAGCTGAAAGAAGTAAACCTCCCTTGAAAGCAAACTTGCAGTCATGCCGGATATAGCATTCAGAGTCCAATTTGAGCTTCCAGCAGCTTAGAAATAAATGGACCACATGCCGCTCTTCTAAGTTAGGCAGACCAAGGATGATCCTGGGCAACTCTCATTTTGCAGCCCTCCCAAGTTATATCTTGCAGACCTCCGATTTTACTAAGAATATGCTGTTTGTTGAGGTAATTAACCTTTAGACTATCAACAGAATTAGAACATACTGGAGTTCTGGACTGATATATCAGTACACGGCCCTGCAAGGGTTAAGTACCTTGAAGATCAGAGGCCGGAGGGTAGCACCAGGTGGTGGCATCAGTCAGAGAGCTCTGTGAGCTCTTTTCACAATGTAGGTTGGGGTATTTGGACAGGAGCCGGCTATTTTTTCACACAACATTTGAATGAACAGTATGGAGTTCGGCACCTCAACTCCCTCAGGCAAGCCAATGACAACAATATTGTTCCTGTGACTTCTCCCTTCCAAATCCTCAATCTTGACTTCAAGCCAGGAGAGTTTCTGTCACAGTGAGATACTTTCACGGTCAGCACGCATGCGCCACTCCTCCAAGGAACTTTTCCATGCCTCCACATCATCCATTCTCTGGCCAAGAGTTTCAGTTGTTAGCCATAAACTTTTAAGATCATCAGTGATTGTCTTCGAGGTTTTCTTCAGTGGTGAAAATTCTTGCAAGAATCGCTCTTCAGTCAGAGCGGGGGGGGTTGAAGTGTGAGAAGGAGCTGGGGACTGGGCTTTAGACCTTTTAGAGCCCTTACCCCTCTCTGGCATGCTCTGTGGCATGTGGCATATTTAAGCAATTTACGATGACCAGGGTGTGGATTACATTAGGATTTACTATGCCTGGTGTGTTGTTCAGTCACGAGGCTGATAGACAAAGTGACAACACACCAGGCATTGTAAATCCTAGCATGACCCACACCCTGGTCGTGGTAAATTGCTATTATACATAATTGCCCCCTTTAAAAACATTTTTTTTAAAACATTTAAAATGATTTTAGCTGCAAATAAGCAGCTTTAAAAATATTTTTTTCTGTTGCATCCTTCCTCTTCATGTTAAATTGTTCCTTCTTTGTAGGTAGAGTTTTTATGTAGGTCCTCTGCCACCCTCGCTCTCCCCCCATTCCCCAACACACACATACTGATGCACATAGATTCCTATTCCAAACTGGTTGCTACAATAATTATTGTTTTTCTTCAACTGCTGTGCTGACAGTATAGTGCTGAATAGTAGTAGCACTGAATTTGTCAAGCAATTTTGTGAGATTGCCTATTTATCCTTCACAAAATTTAGGAAAAAAAATCTTCTAAATTCTTTTTGTTATACCTACAGAAAGAGGCCAGTTCCTATTACAATAATTACTTGCCATCTGGTAGATTTTCAACTACACTATCAGATGAGACAACCCCCTCTGGGTAGCAGTGAACACACTAACAAACAAAACAACATCCCTAACTAAAGGTTTCACAATTCTCAATAGGGAATTTTAAAAATCCTTAAAAATCCTTTGACTAATTCTGTGCTACTACTGTATGTTAAAAAGGAAGGGAAATATTTATTTTCTTGCATCTGTCTTGCTTCATAAGAGGTGGTACATAGTTTGATTTGCAGCACACCTTATGGTTAGAAATTTTATTTTTTAATACAATGAAAAAAGACGTTCTCCCTTGTGTTTCAGTGGAAACAGAGTGTGATAAAGCTGAGGATATAATGTTTTGAAAGGGTTAATAGAATGCCATCCATTAGGATGCTTACTTCCAGGTTCACTTGTTGGCTGAGGAAAGAGGAATGCGTGTCACACAGAGGAGTTTTACATTTTACAATGTTGGATGGGAAGGAAGCAGTGAAAGGAGGCAAGCCGAGAGGGAATTAGTTAGCTGCTGGAAATTAGTGAAAAAAAAGGTACTTGAGACAGAACAGGGAGGCAGGTAGACAACTGTTTTACCAGTTTTCAGATGGAGTGAAGTACGACGAGCAGTGATGTGGGTGGGCAGCTTCAAAACTGAAAGTGGCAGTCACTGTGAAAGCTCAGATATGACAAGCTTTTATCTGGGATGAACACAACAATTTACAGGTAGAAGTGTGTGTAGAAGATGGTGGGACAGTGTTTTTTTTTTTTGCTTTCTTTAATCAGCTGGGCTTTATGGGGAGGGGCTGGAGTCATCAGTGAGGAGATTGTTACTGTGTGTCCCTCTGTGCCAGTTCTGAGTTTGCGGAGGTCAGAGTGATTTTGGGGAAGTCACTGGTGCGGCTTAGTGGGGAACTGGCACCTCTTTCCATTTGTACTGTGGAGGATTTACAATGAGCATGAGGTGCCAGTTGACCAATCAGAGTCTGTCATTTTTGGACCCCATTGTATAATCAAGTGTTTTTCATTGTTGAGTCAGCCATAGTGCAAAAACTTCAGTAACAGTAAAGTCCAGAAGCCTTCTGCAGACAATGTAAATTAAGACCACAGGGTAAAACTTCATAAAATTAAAGTTATTAACTTGAAAGTGAAGGTGAAGAGTAGAGCAGACATTCCAGGCTACTTACTCTGCACAATACATCATGTAACTCCCTGCTACATGGTTCTAAAGGGTACCTAAACTGCCTTGTTTTGGAGTGCACCTTTCCCCAAACCCTTCCATACAAGTGTAGTCAAAAGGGAGTAATTTTAAATAATATAAGTAGGTACCTTAAAATCATTGATTTTATATGTTTTCAGCAAGTTTTTTTTTCAACATTGGCAATCAGGAAATGTTTTAAACTGATTTGGCCAATCTGATCCCATGACCACACTGTATGTGTAATGGGATGATGTCATTGAAGCGAGAAATCTAGTCTGTTGTAATGAAGCCCTATGCAGCCTAATGTTTAATGTCTAAATTTAGTGCTTCATGTTTTCCTTGAAATCTATATCTATATTTAACTTGTACATAAGGGTCTAATGTAAAAGTTAAATATTGATATAGATGACCAGGTAAACAGCATGAAGTCTAGATATTAACAACTAGGCTCCATAGTGTTTCATTACAACAGACTAGATGAATCGCTTCAGTGAAATCATGCTGTTGCATGTACAGTGCAGTCACTGGATCCAGTTAACATGGTTAGGTTAAAACACTTTCTGATTGCTAACTTTGAAAGAAACTTGCTGAAAACACATAAAATCATCAATTTTAAGGTACCTGCATATATTTTTTTAAAAGTACTCACATTAGGCTATGCTTGCATGGGAGGGTTTTAGGAAAAGTGCACCACAGGAAAAAGGCTCGTCAGCTGTCCTTTACACAACACCTATCTGAACACTGAACCCTGTGGGATCCCACTGGTTAGACCTAGCTTCCGAGAACTGCCCCTAACACCACCTTTCAGCTTCAATCTTGCAGCCAGTTTTTGACCCATCTAGACAGTCTGGCCCACAGGCCCGGTCTTCAAGTTTCCTGATCAGTCTTCTATGAGGCACAGAGTCAAAAGTACTTGCTGGAATCCAGATACAGGACATCAACTGCTTGGTCCCTGTCCACTGTCCTAGTCAGCTAGTCAAAA
The DNA here is from genome assembly GCA_016271365.2 of Neoceratodus forsteri. Taxonomy (NCBI): domain Eukaryota; kingdom Metazoa; phylum Chordata; order Ceratodontiformes; family Ceratodontidae; genus Neoceratodus; species Neoceratodus forsteri. The sequence continues at coordinate 606,878,586 of CM057455.1, read as the reverse complement.
AGGTCAATCAGATTAGTCTCACAGGACCTCTCTGAGACAAACTCATGCTCCCTCTCATCATGCAGCCTATTTTCCCTTAAGAAAGCTCACCAGTCTTTCTTTCAGGATAGTCTCCATCAGTTTCCTAACTATTGAGGCTGACTGGCCTGTAATTCCCTGTCTCATCCCTTGGACCACTTTTATTGAGGGGCACCACGTGTGCAGTTCTCCTATCCCATGTCACACTCCTGGACTCCAGACAGGTGTTAAAAAGTCTGCCATGGAGCCCACCAGCACCTTCACCAGTTCCCTTAGGACCCTCAGTTGCACAAGGTCTGTTCCTTGGGATTTGTCCACCTTCAGGGCCACTAGGCCCTTGAACACTCTGTACACCTGTATTTTGCCATCTGTGATGCCCCTTCTTCTGCCTCATCCCCTTTTCCTTGTGGCACTGGTCCATCCTTCTCTCTAGTGAAGACAGAGAAGTACTTGTTAAGTACCTCTGTTTTCTGTTCACTTCCTTCTACCCAACCCCCTCTTTTTAATCTGACAATCTCATCTTTAATATCACTTTTTCCCCTCATATATTTGAAAAAGGCCTTCCCTTCCAATTTTACTCCCTGTGCTAGCTGCACCTCCCTTGTAGCCTTTGCCTCTCTAACTTTTCTGTTCTGCACCCTAGATTTTGCACAATAAATCTCACTATCCTCCTCATTCTGAGTATGTTTGTACTTCTGGATGGCTGCATTCTTTTCCCTTATCACAATTTCTGTCTCCCTTCCAAACCAGCTCAGCTTTTTGGCCTTAGATTTCCTGTTTTTTTATTTTGACACACTCATTGGTGGCCTCCCTCAAACTCTCCTTTACTATGGCCCATTTCTGTTCCACCTCCATCTCCTTTCTGATCCCAGCAAGATGTCCTACCAGAATTGTCCTATCTTATTAATGTCAGTCTTCCTGAAGCCCAAAACCCTCATCTTGATCCTAACCATCCATCTGCTCATGTCCAGGTGGAATCACACTGGGAGGTGATCACTTCCTGCAAGTTACCCTTCCACCTTTACATCCTGAACATGTGCACAGTTGGACAGGATGAAGTCCAGTACAGCCCTTTCCTTAGAGGACTCCATGATACCCTTTTCAGGAATCCTCTCTCTGAAATGCATCCTGCAATACATGATCCTGATATTGGAGGAAGCTGAGACTTTCCAATCCACCCCAGGCAGATTGAAGTTACTCCATTATTACTATGTCCCCCTTGTCTGCCATTTCTATGGTTTGTAACCCCAGTACTTTGTCCAGCTCCTCATCATGTGATGGTGATTTGTATACCACCCCATCCTTAGTGTCCTCCCCTTGGTGGAATGTACTTGCACCCATAATACTTTAGCCTTTTCATCCACCCCTTCCTCTCTGCTACAGGTTATCTCCTCCCTTACATGCATAGCCACTCCCTCGACATCTTCCCATCACCCTGTCCCTCCTCTACATTTCATACCCAGAGACTGCAAGATTCCCAGTCGTGGTTTGGTGAGACCCATGTCTCTGAGATGGCTGCAATGTCAACCTCACCATCGGCCATGAATGCCTGCAATTCAGCCATTTTGTTTCCCACGCTTCTGGTATTCAGAAATGCCACCCTCCTCTGGGACATGGGGCCCCCTTTACCTTGTCCTGCCTTTCTCCTCCTTTCTTTCCACCAGTGATTCCTTCACTCTTCCACCATTCCCCACTAGTTGCCCTCTATTCTGTCCTGATTGAGAAGAGGCCTGTTGGTCTCCTCCACCAAGTGACTGAGAGTACTTTGCACCCTGATGTCCCCCAACCCCATCAGTTGAAATGACACTTATTTTTTCTATGAATGCCCACAGCTTGCCCTTCAGGACCCTTGTACCCTTATTACTTAGATGTAACCTGTCCAGATCATACAAGCCTTTGTTATCCCAGGTCCCTCCTCAGTCACCAGTTATCCCATACTCCTTTGCCTCACACTGCCCTCTGAGCAATTAACTGAATTTCTTAATTCTAACTTCCTTGCAGTGGTAGCCCATGAGACCAGTAGCACCTCCGAGAAGGCTACCAATCTCCCTACCTCACTACAGATTCCCCTTACCTCCCATAACCTCTTGGACCACACCAACCTTACATCCTGCAAGGTTGTTCATACCCAGGTACACTATTATATGAGGTTCCCCTTCCTTCTGCCCCATGTGCTGGCCATTCAGAGATCCCACTCTCCTCACTGTCATTCCTGACATACATTCACCCTACAGAATGTTAAGATAAGGAGGGTCAATCTGGGGATGGTCTTCAGGCCACCAACACAATCACAGAGCCAAGACAATGAACTAGTGGAAAGCCTTAAAACCCACTGTGGCAGGGGTAGGGGCAGGACTGTGTTAGTGGGGGATTTTAACATGCCCAGGGTGGATTGGAGTACTACATCATCTGTGCTGGCAAAAGATAAACAGTTACTGGATGCTTTCCAGGATGAATTTCTGTCTCAACTGGTGGTAGACTCAACCAGAGAGGGAAGTATCCTGGACTTAGTAGTGGAAGATGGAGACCAATTTAAGAACTTAATAGTGGAAGGACCATTGGAAGGGAGCGACCACTCTACTTTACAGTTCTCCTTAGACCTTGGGAGGCAGTGGAACCAGACAAAGATGAAAATAGTGGACTAGAGGGGGTTGACTTCAGGGGGGATGGCTGGCATCCTAGAGGGACATTTAGAGAAAATCATTCCGGACATCTGCATAGAACGTAGGTGGGAGATATTGAAGTTGGGCCTACCAGATACCATGAAAACTTGCACAAAGGCCCACTATAAGAAGGCAAGGTCTAGGAAATCTATTTGGTGGACCAAGGAGGTGTAGGAGGGTGTGAGGGAAAAAGGATGGTCTTTTGTAGGTACAAGAGCTCTGGGGTGGAGAAAGATAGGGAGGAGTATCATAGGATCTCCAAATAGATGAACAGGGTGATGAGGGCAGCCAAGGCAGCCAAAGAGCTATGATTGGTGCAAGGGATCAGGGAGGGGGAGAAGGAGTTTTTTAGATATGGCAGGGAAAGAAGTAAGGGAGGGGGCAGATTAGTAAGTTAAAAAAATAAGGTGGGTGGGTAGAGCAGGTGGTGGAACAGGCTGAGGTACTTAATGAGTACTTTTGCTCAGACTTTACTAGGGAAAGGAATGTGCCATTTCCACGGGGGGGAGGCATGACAGGAATTGGGAAAGGGGGACACTTACAGATGGTGAGATCCAGGTGGGGAGGGTGAGGGAGGCTCTTAAGTCCTTGAAGACTGACAACACCCCAGGTTCAGATGGAATCCACTCCAGAGTCCTGAGGGAAATGGTGGATGTCCTGCTTGTGCCACTGATATAATTATTCAATTCCTCCCTCCAATCAGTATGGGTTCCTCTGAAGTGGAAGATGGCACACAATGTGACCCTCCAGACAAGTGGATGTCGGGATGAGCTGGGAAATTATAGACCAGTCAGCCCAATGTCCACAGTGGGAAAATGTTTGGAGGCCATCTTGAAGGAAAGGATGGTGAAGTTCTTGGAGGCTAATCAGCTTTAAGATGCATGGCAACTCAGGTTCATCTGGGGGAGATCCTGTCAAACCAACCTAGTCAAATTTTTTGACTGAGTGACAAGATCCCTGGATGGTGAAAGGTCGGTCAATATCCGGTATCTGGACTTCAGCAAAGCATTTGACTCTGTGCCACATGGGAGACTGATAAGTAAACCATGGAACTTAGGGGTGAGGGAAAAAGTGGTAGAATGGATTGGTAACTGGCTGAGTAACCACCAACAGAGGATGGAGGTACGTGGGAGATCTTGACACCCAGAAGTCATCAATGGTGTCCCTCAAGGATCAGTGTTGGGACCACTCTTGTGTCGTGCATTTATAGCAGATATTGGTACGGGTGTTAAGAACAAAAGGAGCCTGTTCACTGATGACTCCAAGCTAGGAGCAGTGGTGGACAGTGAGGATGGGAAGAGGGCACTCCAGAAAGACTTGGAGAGGCTTAGTCAGTCACACACTTGTCACCTGAGGTTTAATGCTCAGAAGTGTAGCGTAATACATTTAGGTGTTAAGAATCCAGGGTATGACTACTATTTGTGTGTGTGTGTGTGGGGGGGGGGCAGCTTATGGTCTCCAAGGAGGAAAAAGATCTGGAAGTGGTAATAGATGCCAAAGTGAATCAGTAAGAGCAGTGCAGGAGAGTGTCAGCAAAGGCAAAAAAAATGATTGGATGTATTGCTAGTGGGATAACATCAAGGAGGAGGAAGGTTCTACTGCCCCTGTACAACTCCTTGGAGAGGCTGCACCCGGAGTACTTTGTGCAGTTCTTGTGCCCTCACCTAAAGAGGGACATTATTCTACTGGAGAGAGTCCAGAGGAGAGCGTTGAAGATGATCCACAGACTGGAGGAAATGTCCTATGAAGAGAGGCTTAGGGAGCTGAACATGTACTCCCAGGAAGATAGAAGGGACAGGTGGGATATGCTAGAGGCCTTTAAATATTTGAAGGGGATCAATATAGTAAACATGGAGGGTTTGCTATAAATTGAAAGGGGAAGGGACTACGAGGGGTCATAGCCAAAATTGGTAGGGGGTGAAGTGCAGAGGAGAGGTGATGAGATACTACTAGAGGGAGGTGGCACATTGGAATGCGCTACCAGAGGAGCTGATGAACATGGAATCAGTGGGAGGATTCACGAGGTGCTGAGACAGGCACATGGGCAAGGTACAGGTAGGGAAGGAAGTGAACAGCTGGGGATCTATGGGCTAGGAACCTGAGAGCAAGTGAATGAAAAGGGGAGGTGAGGCAGCAGCTGAGACATAACTCTGAGCTGCATCTCAGGCAAATGTGATAGACCGTTAGGCCGAATCTGCTAGCTAGTTAGTATGTTAGCAGTCTACCATTCTACAGTTTGTTCTGGACCTCTTCCAATCCCTTCTCTCCCCCTTCACTACTTAATCCCCAAAGATCACCACCCTCTCTTCACCTTCTTAGATCCCCCTCTGCCCATACCCTGCCCACTCCTGTCTGCCCCTCCTTCTCCTTCTGCCATCCTGTACTCTCCCAACTCTTAGCACCAGTTACCCCCCTCCCAGCCCCCTTTATTTGATCCTCAGTTACCCTTTACTCCCCCCCACTTTTCCTTCTGTTCACCCCCCAGCTTGTCATGTCACTCACTCTTCCCCAGTGCCTCCTTCCCTGCTAAACCTGGCTATCCTCTCTTGCCTGAAAGTTTTCCCTCCTGGCCCTTCTCCCTATCATCTATGAAGCTCTTCTTCTCACTGCCTTTTTCCCTCCCGATCTCATTGTCCTTACCTACCCCTTCAAGTTCTCCAATGTCACCGCCATCCAGTGGGAGGACCCTATCCTTCACCGGCACCCCTGGTGGTGCTTCTACTGAACACCCTCCCAACCCAGTCTTACTGTTTCTCATTACTGTTATCCAATCCCCTGTCCTAGGCCTTCATTCTCACTGTGGGAGATAGACCCTCGGGACCTACTGACCCCCCTCTTACTTCCTTTCCCCCGTGTGATCCCCTCCCCTCTTTTGTTCCCCTACTGTATGCTCCGCCTTGCCTGCCTCCAGGCCCTGCAGCCTTCTTGCCCCTCTTATCATTACCTTATGAATCCCCCTGCCACCAACGCACCTGTCTCCTGCCTTAGCTGGCATACCTCCACCCTCAGCTGTCCAATACGGATGGAAAACAGGCACTCCCATCTTCTAAAGAGCTCACAGAAACACCACTAACTGACACCTCCTGCACCTTACAACCCTACATTTTTCAAAACAAACCAATGTTGGTAGTGAAGAAGACAAGAGTAGAATAGGGCTGTTCATTCTTTCCACAGGATACCAAGTTAACCAAGGGGCATAGCACCATAAATAAAAGGTAATTTCCCTTGAGTTCACTGCTGAGTATGTGATATAACTTACTGTATATAATATAGTGTTGCTCTCTGGCCTCTCGTGTTGATAAATTCTCCCTTGCTTTTTCTGTTTACTTTTAAATCTATTTTGAACAGCCTATAAATAAGTTTCAAGCCCATCTGGTGTCAGTTTTTCAGGGTTATTTGCCTAGAGTGGTCTGCAGGAACACATTTGAATGCATTCCTAATGAAGGAATTCATTGCTGTAAATTATTTTACTTATTTCTGTCCCCTTACACTGTGTGGAGGTGTGGGTCTGCTTTGCTGACAAATAATCAGACCAGGTATGGAAAAGTGGACCCTCCCACTATGTTGTTGTTGGTGCTGCATCATCAGCTTGATGATATCAGCACATTCTGACAAGTTGTTGATGGTGATGTCAACACATTACTGGTGCTCTGTCCATTCTGTTATTGACTGAAGATCGGGATACCATAAAACACTGCTAGCTCTTTCATTAAATGATTCTACTAGCTGGCTGGCAGGGTGTTGAAAGTCTCCACAGGATCAGTGTTGCGAGTTTCTGACTACAATATCCTGAAAAGTTAATAAATGTCAGTTTTGAAAGTACAGTAATTATATAAACATCAACAGCTTTTCTAGTACTGTTTGCCATTTCCACACGCTCAAACTGGGAGGAAAATGATTCCTCATGAGATGCCAACAAGGCAAATGACTTTTCAGTGTAGGGCACTTTTCCTTTAATATGCTGTCTGCTTTATTTTGTGTAATCAGCTGAAAACATTCTGAATTTGCAGCATAGTGTATAATAATGCAAAAGCTGAAATCAGAGTAGTGAAAACAATTGCATGTAAGAATTTGAGTATCATCTCCTCCATAATACTACAGACTGAAGTTAGTAAAAGTGTGAAAGGTGAAAATCAATTGTGCGTAAGAAATCAAATATCAGCTCCCCTGACGGTTTTTTGTTTTGCAAATGTGCTGTGGGTATATAAGATGTAATTTCTTGTTATCTTTTATTTCCACAATATACATTAATGTTTTTTTGACTAAGATAAAAGTGGTATCACAGGCATACTGTAGAACCCTAGCTAGCTAGATGTTTTTTTATCTTGCTAGTAGGGTAAATCATTCTATTTACCTTGCTAGTAAAGTACATCACTAGCACAAGCTCTGCCTCACTTGTCTACCTCTTGCTGCTCTAAACTCCAGATCTGTTCAAGCAATGTACTCACAGAACTGTGCAGCAGCTGTGGTTTGTTTGAAACCCTCACACAGTTTTACATTTACATTTACCGGTCTCTTCTCAAAACACAAATTTTAAACTGCAACAAAATATTGTATAAACTGGACATTTAATGTGTATTAATGAGATATGGTATTTATCTGTATTCATGGTCAGTGACCTTTTGTTCCCTCATTCATGGTTTCACCACTTGTGAGGGTCAAGAGGTCACTGACCACTCACAAAGATAAATTCCATATCATGGTGAGTGAGTCACTAGAAATGAATGATAAGAAATTTTTTCCAAGTCCTTCTGTCTTTATGAAATGTTGTAATCTATACACATATACAACACTGCTGATGCATTTATCCCAGTAAATGTGTAACTTAGGTGTTGTATTGGTGAAAGTAATTGAAAGGTGGCTACCAACTTGGTTTGGGTTATGTGACTTCAGGCATCTAGTTATGGGCAAAATATGGGCCTTGATTCACTCCTCAGCTCCACTATAATTTTAAGCAGGCTATTACTTACCTTTCCTTTGTAGATTTAATGACCTTTACCACATAATATAATTGGTGGTACATTCTTGGTCTGGTATGGTCCTACATGGAGTGGTTGGTATGGTCCCAGAGTATCTGATAAAGGGTTGCAATGTACAATTAATGGTTAAGAATGGTCTCAAAGCCCTTCTATCTGTATGAAACTGTGTTATATATGCACATGTGTAACTGTGTAACATCTGTAATAAATGTAGCACTTTAAATGTGCCACAGAAGTGTTTTGCAACTGAAAATAAGTGAATGGTAGTGACCATCTTGTTTTGTTTTAGTGACCTAAGATATTTTGGTAGGGGCATGATCTGGGCCTTGAATTACTCATTGATCCTCTATCAAGTGATGCAGGCTATTTTTTATTTCCTTTATGGATTTAGTGACCTGTTCCCTATAGTGTAAATGGTGGGACCCCCTTGGACTTTCATGGTCAAACCAGATGGTGGCGAGATATGGCCCCTGGCATATTTAAAAATAAATGATGCCACAATTTACAATTAATGATCAGAAATGGTCTCCAGGCCCTCTCTGTGTAACAAACAATGTAATCTATACACATATGCAACATTTCCCATGCATTTATTTCAATAAACATGTAGCAGAAGTGTTTTGTCACTGAAAGTGACTGAATGAAGCCAGACATTTTGTTTTGTGTCATGTCATGGAGGGCTACAAAGATGATAGTGAGTCAGCAGGGCAGAGCATATGAGAAGAGGTTGAGGGCACTGAACATGTGCTTCCTGGAAGACTGGAGAGAGAGAGTGGGCATGATTGGGACCTTCAAGTACTTGAAAGGGATGAATAAGGTTGATAAGGAGAGTCTCTTTAAGTTGAGTGGCAACCATAACACTAGGGGGCACAGTCTTAACCTGGAGGGTGGGAGGTTTAGGAGGGAGGTCAGGAAGCAGTTCTTCACTGAGAGGGTGGTGGACACTTGGAATGCACTGCCAGAAGAGGTCATCCCATTAAAGACAGTGGGCATCTTTACGAGAGGCTGGGAGAAGTATAGGGGGAAAGGAAGGATCATGGGTAGGGAGGATAGGTAAGAGTGGGGACATTAGCTCAAGCTGTGGACCCTGCAATATAAGCAGACTTGATAGACCAAATGGCCTTCTTTTCCTGGTTTCTTCATATGTTTGTATGTTCGTATGTTGCTGCTTATGCTTAGATATGAGCACAGTCTGGGTCTTGATGTACTACCCAGCTCCACTGTCAAGTAAATCAGGCTATATGTTGCCTTTATTTTATGGATTTAGTGACCAAGGGGGACATATGCAGAGCCATACAGATGTGGGCGCATAACAGTGTGTAGCACAATATGGATGCACTGGCTGGCTCTGCTGCCATATTCACACAGAAGGCGTGATTGGCAGAGATCACCCAATCTGTGTGACTATGGGACCCTGGATGCATGGCACAAAGCTGTCAGCTGCCATGATTGGACAGCACATCTAGGGTTTGGGGCTAAAGAATGCCAGTGGGGGTATGCATGGTGCATACCTGTATGCAGCGTTTCCCCTATGGGCAATATTCAGCCAACAAATGCTAATGAGCTCATTGGGCATGCATGGCATAACCGGGGCCCTTGAATGCTCATTATGAGCTCATTAGCATGGCTGCACCCAGCAGAATGCGCCGGGCCAACATCTAACAGCCAAGGCCATAGTAAAAACAGATAGGAGCCCTGCCAGCCCTTGTAGTCTAGTGGTAAAGCCCTTCCAGCCCTGATCCCCCATATATGAAATGATAACTAACCCCAGTCCTCAGTATTCCCATTATGTAGGGTCCCCCTTCCCAGCCCTGGTCCAAGAAATGGCAAATTATAAATAATCCCATTTCCTGGTCTTTCCATAGTGTAGTGGCCCCCCACTCCTGTTCCACTCAACATGAAGGTAGACCCATCCCCCGCAACCCCTGGTACACTAATGCCCTCCCCAGCACTGATCGTACTCATACCATAAATCAGAAGAACCTCCGTATCCCCAGTAGTCTAGTGGACTCCCACACCATCAGGATGGGACCACCCAACCCGCTCCCACAAACCAACTGGAGCCCGTGACTGGCTCAGCCCTCCTCACACCACCACAGCCAACTGCTGACTGAACTGTCAATGAAAATGTACAGTACTTAGTACTCACTCATTGGTTCAACCAATGAGCGCTTACTATGTACGGTACACAGTCATTGCCAGTTCAGTCAGCAGCTGCTCATGGTGGTGTGCGGAGGGCTAAGCCAGGCACCAGCACTGTTGGGGTTGGGGGGAGTTGGGTGGGGTGTCTCCATCCTGAAGGAGTAGGTGAGGGGGGACTGGACCACAGGGAATATGGGGGTGCTCCTGATTCATGGCATGTGCACAATCAGGGCTGGAAAGGGGAGCCACTAGACTACCAGGGATTGCGGGGCATGGTTCAGTCTTCATGTTGAGTGGGACGGGGGGGGGCCACCACAGTATGGAAAAGCCATGGAATGGGGTTATTTCTTATTTGTCATTTCATGGATTGTGGCTGGGAAGGGGTACCCTACACAATAGGAATGCTGGGGAATGGAATTAGTTATCATTTCGTATATCGGGATCAGGGCTGGAAGGGGGGGTACCATTAGACTACCAGGGCTGGCGGTGCACCTCTATGTTTTTACATATGATTGGTGCTCTTATATGTTTTTGATACAATCAGGGCTGGGGAGGGGTCTCTCCCCCTCTGCATTCCACACACTGTCTCCCCTTCTCTCAGTGCAGTTCAAGTGCCTGACACTTGGTGGCTTGCTGATTTAGAGCTGCCTTTTGTGTACCAAACTGTGCATAATCATGCACACATGTTGCGCGATGTACCGTTGGTGCAGTCAGGCTCAATATGTAGTTACACGGCATATTCATGGACATGCCCCCAGTACCTATGCGGTATCTCGTCTTGCTGTGCTTCGGCACATGGCATTCTGTACTGCTCACTCTGGTCAGCTGAATAACACTCTGTCATGCATTTTCACGGGAGTGCAGTGCATCAGTCATTTGCACTGTGCATCCACTGTGAATATGGGGGCCCAGTACCCAATAAAGTAACAGGTGGGATCCTCATGGGCTGGCATGGTTCTACTGGGATGGTGGAGTATGGCCCCCTGTTTATCTGAAACTGGGGTTGCAGTGTAAAAAAAAAAGATCATAAATGGTCTACAATACCTTTTTTATTTGTAAGGAATGATGTAATTGGTATACATATAAAACATTTCTGATGCACGTATGCCAGCAACATGTAACAGAAGTGTTTTGGCATTAAAAATAACTGAACAATGGTGGGCATCTTGATTTGTGTCACATGACGTAAGAATATGGGATATGGTTAATATTATGGTGTAGAAATGCTGTACTATCTGTCTTTTGTGAAGTAGTGTGTGTATAGACTCTTTTTTGTGTGTATTATTGGAATGCTGACCTAAATATTATCAATCAATCAATCAAAATCTTTATTTTATTAAGCGAACATCATTGAGCAATGCTCGTTTTCAAGATGGACCTGGGCAGAATGTGTAGACATAAATTACAAAGGATAAAAGCAATGAGTAAAAAGCATAGGATTTCAAGGACTAAATGATACAATCAGCAGGAGTAGAAAAGGTATTTACAGCATATAGACATTGTATTGGTCAATGCCAGGTTGAATGGTGCAATCAGCAGGACTAGACATAACATTTACAATGTATAAACATTTCAGTGGTCAAAGTCAGTCTGGATGGTGCAATCAGCAGGACTAGACATAAATATTTACAGTGTATAAATATTACATTGATCGATGCTAGACTACATGATACATTCAGCAGGACTAGACCTAATATTTACAGTGTATAGACATTTCAGAGTCAGTGTGCTGCTGCAGATAGCTGTGCTCAAGTATAAGCATACAAACCTAAAGCTAAAAAAGGAGGGAGGAGGCAAGATGGTACAACACTGGATGATAGGATAGAGAATAGTGGAGGTGGGCACTAGGGCAGTTTTTTAGAGCATGAGCTAGGAAGGGGTACCCGATGGGAGAGGAAGTTGAGAAGCCTAAAGTGCTGGCAAGTACCACTTCAAATGAGTACTTTTATAGTGTCCTTAAGTGACAATTTGACTAAAGATCACAAACATGAAGATTTTATTGTGCATATAGTTTTGTGTTATTAAAATCATAATGTAGGATTTAAACATATGTTTCTGTTTAACACACATTGTTTACATCACAGGCTGGATTTTCAAAACAGTGAAGACTGCTGCAAGCCCCTGGTACATCGACCATATGGCACACAGAGGTTACGGCAGTCCCCTGTTGGCAATTGGGATTTACTATCTCTTGTGCTGATCACCGGTCCTTAGACCACATATTTGTGGTCTAGCCTGTGCCACTCCCTGGGGCCACTGACACAGAGCTTGCGCCAGATATGTGGCACAAGCTGCTGTAAATCATGAATAGTATCTCGACTATGCCTGGGAACGAAACACCGGGTGTAGTTGAGGCAATGTGGTTTGGCACACAGGCAGAATCTAAGTCCCATGACGCAGGGCAGGATGCAAGTCCTGCACCACGCTTGGAAAACCCTGTCCAAATACTTATCTCATAGTAACCATGGTACTTTCCCATACAAAGATTATAATGGCAATCTTGGATTTTGCTATGTCACTATGGTGAGGTTCAGAATGTTACTCCTTTTGCTTAAAAAGGTAGAATACATATTTCGATAAACCAAAATGTATACTTTTGGTGTAAAAACATAATCCTATATGTCCATCAGTGTAACAATATTTTAGAACGTAGTTTGAATAATTAGCATTCTAGGTATTGATTTTACTTTGGTTTTTGTATAAGTATTTGGGAAACTTATATGCTTTGTGGTGTACAAATATTATTGGTATTCAGAGTTTGAAATCTGAAACACATTTTTCAAAACAAAAATAGCATTTACTGAACCAGCTTTTAAAGCTTTTTATAACTTTGAGCATTTTTGCAAAAATGTTAAAAAAAAGAAATGTGGAATAAAATATGTACACATATATTATACATTGTTATAGTTGTATTTGGTACCTTATTCTCTGACAAAAAAAATGTAGCATTTCTTAAAATTCCAAGGTAGCATTTTAACCATCATAATCAACATGTGCAAAAACACCAAAAAATACTCTGGTGGCAAGGATATGCAATTTACAAAAAAATACCAGTGGAGTAACCGTTAATGGAGTACTATGAGGCAAGAGGCAGAGGTTAGGAGACAAGGTGTTCCAGAGGGAGAGAAGATGGAAGTGGAAGACAGCTTGCCTGACAGAAGTATTAAAATGGACACACATTATGAGGACCAAACAATAAAAGTCATGGACTTTATCTAATGTGTAGAGTAATCTATCTCTGTGTTCTCTTGTTGTGATTATTAACCAAGCACCCGCTCCAAAGTGGACATCTGTTGACTCTGTGGTTTTCAATCTAACTAGACACACTGAGACACTTGAAGTGAGGCCATCTTGATAGTGGAGTGCAAGGTGTTACGGATCATGATCCTGACCTGATTGAAGTTGGACAGTGTAGTTTGAGTTGAACTAGTTGCTTACCAATTCATGTTCATACTGAGGTGAAAAGCAGGAGCAAATCGCAAGAAGCCCATATAAAGACCTGTCTCATAACCATGTTGTAAATGAGTTTTGCCTGTATTGTTGAACGATTTTCTGTCTGCATTTTACAAGATGAGATAGTTTTGTATTGCATATATTTCTAATTACAAATTGTGTTACAAGCTGTGGCTGCTTTATACTGTGGCTCCAGGCACAAACCGAAAATGGGCCTCAGGCTCAGTGTGCCATGCTTTTACACACATAAAATGAATGAATGAATGAATGAATGAATGAATCTCACCAATGGGACAGATAGTCCTGCTCCCCAAGCTTGTACAAGAGGAGTGTTTGGTCTACTATATTAAGGGCCCTTGCTGAGTCAATGAAAATGGCAGCAGTGATTTACTCCTGGTCATCCCATTATGGATGGAATTAATAACAAGTAGGAGTTATGAGATGTTATGACTGGATTTCTGGAAATCAGACAAGAAAGAGAAGAAATAGTAGGAATGCAGATAGCTGAGAGTAAGCACGTTTTTCTTTGAGATTATCAAGGCCAGGGATGAGAGAAAAGGATGATAGTTACCACTGTAGAGGGGAGAACTTTGGCCTGTTTGCATCCTTCCAGGATAGCACTATGGTTAAAAGAGAAGTTATGGAGAACGATATGGGAGGGCTACTGGCAGAAGTCAATATGGACTGTCAAGTCTTGAGATGTTACATAGAGTCATAGAAACATAGAAACTGACAGCAGATAGTGACCACTAGGCCCATCCAGTCAGCCCATTTTCCCTGCCTACTGTAAAAGCCGCAGATCCTACTTGATCTCGACTTTACCTCCTTGTTCCTATTGCTAGGGTTCCCCTATGATTGTCCCATGCATGTTTGAATTCCACCACTGTGTTTGCCCCCACCACCTCTGCTGGGAGTCTATTTCATTCATCAACCACCCTTTCCATGAAGTAATATTTCCTCACACTACCCCTTAGTCTACCCCCTTCCAACCTCATGTCATGCCCTCTTGTTCCTGAACATCTCTTTTTCTGAAAGATGCAAGCCTCTGGTACCCTATTTATGTCTTTTAGATACTTGTAGGTTTCTATCATATCTCCCCTGTCTCTCCTCTCCTCTAGGGTATGCATATTAAGGTCTCCCAGTCTCTCATCATATGACTTTTGGTATAGGCCCTGCACCATCTTTGTTGCTCTTCTTTGGACTGTCTCCACCCTGTCTATGTCCTTACAGAGATGTGACTTCCAGAGCTAGACACAGTATTCAAAATGAGGCCTCACCAATGATCTGTACAGTGGCATCACCACCTCCTAAGCACCCCAGCACCCCACTGACTCTACTCCCAGCCTTGTCATATTGTTTGGCTACCTTTAGGTCATCAGATATAATTACACCCAAATCACTTTCCTGTTTGGTGACCATCAATACCCCCCATAATATAATTCTCCCCTGAGTTCTTGTGCTCCAAATGCATGATTTTGCACTTTTTCACATTGAATCTCAGCTGCCACTCTCTAGACCATTCCTCTAGTTTACCTAGGTCTCTCCTCATTTTTTCACCCTTCCCGGCATGTCCACCCTGTTGCAGAGCTTAGTGTCATCCACAAAGGGGCATACCTTCCCTTCCAGCCCCTCTGCAATGTCACCTATGAAAACATTAAATGGGACTGGAGCAAGGACTGATCCCTGTGGCACCCTGCTGGTCACCCTCCTTTCCTCAGATTGAGCTCTATTTACCACAACCCTCTGTCTTCTATCACTCAACCAGTTCCTAACCCAGTTTACCACCTTGCAACCCTCTCCCAGACTGCCCAGCTTGTTCACCAGTCTTCGATATGGAACAGAACTGAAGGCCTTACTGAAATCCAGGTAGGCCACATCCACTGCTCCACCCTGATCCATTACTCTAGTCACACAGTGAAAGAAATCAATTAGATTTTTTTGACATGACCTTCCCACTGTGAATCCATGCTGTCTCAGAACCTGTGCTAGACTGGATTCAAGGTATTCCACAGTCCTTTCTTTAAGTAGGGATTCCATACTTTTCCCCACTATTGAGGTGAGGCTGACTGGTCTATAGTTTTCAGCCTCCTTCCTACTCCAACTTTTGTGAAGAGGGACTTCATCTACCCCCCTGTTGAGGAAGATGAAAGTGTTTCTGATTATCCTTCTATAATTAGCTGATAGATGAAAAGAACTGGAACTGTATAAGTGTGCAGGGGCTTGGTGCAAACTTCCAGGGCCCCACCTCCAAGTGCAAAGGAAAAATGATTGCAGATATAATTCAATATACTTTAGCATGCAACACACTGGTTACAATGGGCAACATAGTGCAACAGACATTTTTTTTATTTTAAATCTCCAGTACATGCCCATCATTCAAATGATAAAGGGCAAAGTCCACTATAAAATGTGGGATTGTTCTACATAAAAACATTAGGGCATATAGTGTAGCTCATAGCAAAATCGACCCATCAGTGCTCACTCAAATGCCCTACTGCTTGGAAGATTAGGTTTTCTGGCAAAGGCACCTAGTTTCACCTGAACTCTTTCCTTCTAGGTTGCTTGTTAGGGCAGAGCAATGAACCTTATCAGAGCAAGGAAAAAGAATAAGGCTTTTTTTGGCTAGGCAGATTTACTGTGTGTTATTTTCTTTTGTACTCACAGGGGTTGTTACTGTTTGTTGCTAACATTTTACTATATTTTTCTCTGATTCAAATTGTTGTTGCAGGGTGTACTTTCAGCAGCATTATTACAGGGTGTGCTTATATGCTTGTACTTGCAGATTACTGCTGTAATCTTCTGATATAAATTGTTTTTTGCAAGGTATATCTTCTGTTACTGCTTTATTTTTCTCTGAAGCAAAGTGTTTTTTACAGGGTATATCTTCTGTGAAATTATTACAGGTGGTACTTTACAGGTTTTATAGTTTGATATATCATTAGGCTAAGCTTTCAGGGATACTGCATTTGTTGTTGGTTGATTGTTTCTGCTCTTACCTCCTTGTTTCTTTCATCCGTGGTTCTTCTTTTTGGCAGGGGAAGAGCCCAGAGACCAACTCCCATCTGCAACCACCCCACTCTACACTCCATTTAAAGGTTAGCACAGGGTAGCACAATCATGACATTTCCTGTAGCAAAGCAGGAAGGGGAGGATCAGAGTAGTATCCACACAGTGACCTCATTTATAGGGGTACAAGTAATTTAACTTGCTATAACAAGTAACACAAAAACAAACAAAACACAAAATCAAATTGTTGCTTTCATTTTCCTCGTTCTAATTACTCTGACCAGGTTATAAACCAAGCAATTCATCTGGAATGGATATTATTAACTGCAGGTACTCAGGGACACTTTTCAAAAGGGCAGTTATACAGGATTTAGGACACTGTCCTACATGCTGGAGTATTGGAGATCTAAGGGCTCAGCTCCAGACAGCATGGGCAGAGATAGCACACCTCAAATCATATATTCAGGAAGAAATATAATATGAGAATCACTCTTCATTTCCCCAAAATTCAACAGAATCACCTTGACTGCAGAGGGTAGTTTGTCTGTAAGGTTGGCTGGTGGTTAGGAGGGGCAAATCAGGTGCCCCATCACTCAGTGCTCTCCAACGTATCACCTCCACAAACCATATAAAAGCTATAAACAGGTATCTTCCTCTAGCTCCGAAATCAAACAAAGGGGCAGAGAACACTGCCGAGCAAGACACTGGAGCACAGGAGCTAGCACAACAAAACTCTCCCAAAACGGGGACCAAAACAAAAAAAGCAAAAATGAAATCCAAAACCCTTCTGATCATAGGAGACTCCATGATTTGGGGAGTTGATACCTACCTCCAGCTGGGGGTAATGGTCAGATGTCTCCCAGGTACATCAGCATGGAGACACACTGACCGCATTGCTAAAATCATGCAGGAAGCAGGAGAAAACATCAATGTCCTGGTACACATAGGCACTAACAATTATGCCAGCCAGTTAGTTGGGGAGACCAAGGAACACCTGACCATGCTGGGTGACAAACTGTCATCCATTTCATCTGGCATCTCCTTCTCTGAGATCCTGCCAGTCTGGGAGAGGGGGAAGATGGATGGAAGGTCAGAGAAGGAGAGATAGGGGAGCTGAACATGTGGCTCAAGAGCTGATGGCAGGAAAAAGGACACAAATTTGTAGGTAACTGGCAACAGTTTTGGGAGCGAAAGTTCTTTAAATTTGATGGACTTCATCTGACTAAGTAGGGAGTCAGTACATTAAGGAAGAAGTTTGACATCTTTGCAGAATATTTAAACTAGAAAATGGCAAGAGGGGTGCAGCACCCGGTACATAGAAGGGAAAGAACACCCCTCCCCCCTCATCTAGTGATCAAAAAGGAGTTCAGCATGTTTATAGTTCATTTGCATCACCAGGAAAGGAAAAAAGTTAGGCACCCCATACGATTCTCAGGGGAAACCCCTGACATCGCCTAATGCCTAACACACTGAAATCTGGCCAATGGAAAACCATGTACACAAATACTCGCAGTCTGTGAAACAAGATCCCAGACCTGCAGGCAACAATGATAGAAGCTAAACTGGACATAGTAGCCATTAGTAAGACATGGTTCACCAGTAACCACACTTGGGAGACTTCAGTACCTGGCTATGTACTGCTCGGAAGAGGCCGAGGTTCAGCAAGGAGGGATGGAGTGTGGCCCTTTATGTCAATGAAAATATCAAAGCCACAGAAATTCAGAATACACATAAGGAGCCAGAAGAACTGTGGGTCACCCTGGAAACAGGAAATAGGACTGCCATAGAAACTGGGTGTTGTCAATAGGCCTCCAGACCAGGAGGAAGACATAAACACATTACTGTTAGAAGATATACAGAACATGACTGTTAAAGAGGAGGGTCTGATAATGGGAGACTTCAGCATGCCAGATACAGATTGGTCAATACCAGCAGGAACATCTGCCAGAACTAGACACATGATGGATTCCCTGCAGGGGGGAGGGCCTCAAACAACTAGTAGAACAACCCACAAGAGACAGAGCTATCCTAGATCTAGTACTGACTAATGGGGAAAGGATCACAGATCTGCAGGTAGAAGGTTGCCTGGCGGCCAGTGACCATCACATGGTATGGTTCAATTTGGCCACTAGAACTAAATCATCCCATTCCAAGGTACAAAATATGGGACTTCAGAGGAGCTGACTTTGATAAGATGGCCAACAGAGTTAAGCTAGCCGTGGCAAGAAGAAACACAGATGAGGGGGTACAGGCAAAGTGGGCAAGCATTAAGGATACAATACATGAAGCAACATCCTATTGTGTTAGAGAGAAAAGCAAGAGCAAAAGAAGAAGGAAAACACTTTGGTTCTAAAGAACAGTAGCAGAAATGGCCAGAGCCAAAAGGCTGGCATTCAGGAAGTACTAGGAAATGCAGTGGGATGAAGATAGGAAGGCATACCAAACTTCCAGAAGGAAAACAGGGATGGCAGTGAGGCAGGCAAAGGCCCCAACCGAGGAAACTCTGGCATGAACAGTAAAAGAAGGTGACAATGCTTTCTATGGATACATTAGTGAAAGGAAAAAGTTCAGAGGGTGTATTGGTAAGATCAAAGAGGATAAGGGGGAGTGTGAGGAGGAGGAGGACCAAGGAAAAGCATCTATCCTAAATAGATGCTTCTGCTCAGTATTTACTAAGAAAAAGGTAGGGCAGGGCCCACAGCTCAGCACCATGGACACAGGGAGAAGGGAAGTGTGTACTAGTCACTTCAAAAAAGAGAGGATCCTTCAAGAGATCTTTTAGCTGAGGATGGACAAGGCAATGGGACCTGATGGCATACATCCCAGGGTACTATAGTGTACTATAGGAGCTAAGGGTGGAACTAGCAGAGCCCTTATCAGAACTGTCTAGTGAGTCTCTGAGCACAGGAGAGGTCTCAGAAGACTGGAGAAGGGCTCATGTGATCCCACTCCACAAACGTGGCAGCAGGGAGGAGGCAGAAAACTACAGACCAGTCAGTCTTACCTCAGTAGTGGACAAGATTATGGAGGCACTCCTTAAGGAAAGGATAGTGCAACACCTGGAATCCATAGGAGTACAGGATCCAAGACAGCATGGGTTTACAACAGGAAGGTCCTGTCAAACTAATCTCATAGATTTCTTTGACTGGGTAACCAGAGTGGTGGGCCAAGGGGAGCAGTTGATGTCGCCTACCTTGACTTCAGCAAAGCTTTCGATACCTGTTCCACATAGAAGATTGATTAATAAGCTGAGTAGGCTTGGGGTGGGTCAAAAGTTGGTCAACTGGGTGGCAAATTGGTTGGAGGGCAGAAAACAGAGAGTGGTGGTAAACGGTATGCAGTCAGAAGAGATGCAAGTCACAAGTGGTGTACCTCAGGGATCAGTCCTGGGGCCAGTCTTCTTCAATATCTTCATCAGTGACATTGCAGATGGACTGAAGGTTAAGGTTTGTCTATTTGCAGATGACACCAAGATCTGCAATAGAGTAGATGGTCCAGATGGGGTGGGCAGAATGAGAAGAGATCTGGATAAACTGGCAAAATGGTCGGAAGAGTGGCAACTTGGGTTTAGCACAAAGAAGTGCATGATCATGCACATAGGGAAGAGAAACCCTGAAGCCACCTATAGGTTGGGAAATGAGTTGCTGGAAATCACAAGGGAAGAAAGAGACCTGGGTATCATCATCACAGATGATCTGAAATCATCGAAGAAGACCACTAAAGCAGTAGGTAAGGCTAGAGGGATGTTGGGGTGTATCATTAAGGGTATCGCAAGTTGTAATAGGGAGGTAATAATCCCTCTTTACAAGACACTGGTTAGGCCCCAGCTGGAGTACTGCATGCAGTACTGGAGGCTGCACCTGCACAAGAACATTAACAAAATGGAGGCAGTCCAGAGGAGGGCAACCAAAATGGTGCAGGGACTGCATCAGAAAACATATGAGGACAGATTAGTGCAGCTCAATATGTATACCATAGAGCAAAGGAGGGAGGGAGGTGATATGATCAAAACATTCAAACATCTTAAGGGCATTAACAAGGTGAAAGAGTCTAACATGTTTCAATACAAGAAAAATAGCAGGACAAGCGGGCACAGCATGAGTTCAGAGGGAAGCCGATTAAGGGAGAATGTGAGGAAGTTCTTTTTCACAGAAAGGGTGGTGGGTGTATAGAAAGGCATACCTCAGGAAGTGGTGGATGTGAATACTGTGCAGGGCTTCAAACAGGTATGGGACAGGCATAAGGGAGCAATAAAGATGAGTATGACTAGACAGGCTATTGACAGAGTACAGGCCTACGACACATTCATAAGGTAGAAAAAATGGGCAGACTGGATGGGCCTTGCGGTTGTTATCTGCCTTCATCTTCCATGTTTCTATGCTTTGAGGATGTAGTTTACTCTTCCTTAAGTGCCTTTGTTGTTATACAGGAGATTGGAGCTTTTTTAGAGCATTTTGTTCTTTAGTGTTTGAATTCTGGGCTTGAACTGCCAATTTAAAGTAAAAACAAATGTGTTGTACTGTACTCTCTTGCCTGCTGTAACTACCTTTTTGCACATGGGTGCATATCTTTAATAATTTTTTGCCTTGCAGCTAGCAGATACAACTGCTGCTGCTGAGCTCACTAAAAGACTAGAAATTCATTTAAGTATGGCTACTGCAGTGTGGCAAATTCTAAATGAAATTCTAAACAAATATATTTGTTTTTCTTTTGTAACTACAGCATACTAAAAATAACATTTTAATACAGGAACACTAACGTTAGACTGCCATATTGTTACAGTTTCAAGGTGTTATGTTTTTGATTTTATTTTACATATGCATGCCTTGATTCCTGGAATAAAATTTATGTTTTTACAGTTTATTTAACTAGGATATGCAAATGGAAATGCAGCAGCTAGTTTACAGTAAGGTTCTGTGTTACTACATTCTGTAGCTTGGAATGCTGAAGCACAGGTAAGCTGAGTGATGTGTAATTATCACTTAGAAATTTGTGGCTAATATGGAGTCCTCAGCTGTGTCTCCAGGAGCCCAGGTTCACAATTTCATGCTTTAACCTCTCAGACTTATTGCATTCCAGTTTGCTTTTATGCAGGGCACTTAAATAAACCTTATGTATTTCAAGATATGTTATACAGCAATATCTCAGATATAAGTCACGCAGGTACTTTATTCAGACAAAGATATCCTTCATGTGATGCGTGATCACTTAGGAAGCTGTGGCTGATATAGAGTTCACAGCTGTGGCTCCAGCAACCCAGGTTCACATTTCCATGCTTTAACCTCTCAGCCTTAATATTTTCCAGTTTGTTTTTGTGCAGTGCACTTCAAACTTGAAATATTTCAAGGTATTTAATACAGCAATGTATCAGATATACAGTAAGTCATGCAGGAACTTTATTTAGACAAATATGTCCTTCCAGTGCAGAACAATATCCTTAACAGTCACAGAAAATGGAATAAGAAACAGTACATGTTAGAGCTGAAATGTTGTCTTAGACATTGGAATATTCATTTAAGCAATAATGCCCGACAGGGTGTGTGTCATGCTGGGATAACGTCATGCCTCAGGTGGTTGGGCACGAGGCCACAGGCTGAGTGTGTCCAACAACTGAGGTGTGACGTTATCCCAAACAACACACACCCTGGAGAGCATTATTGCTGTTATACAACGGCTCGTTGTTATACAGAATTAAAAAAATAATTTTAAAGATGTTTTTGTGTAGAAAAAATATTTCTGTTTTTTAAGAGAAGATGAAACAATCAATTAAATGCTCCATAAAATGCTCATCTGCAGGTTCACAGTGAGGCTGAGACTAGACCCGTGAAGTTGTGCTAAGATAACACCATGGATCCAGCCCCAAACTGATCAATCACAGTCCAGGATTTTTTCTTGCCATTGTATAATGCAATTTTCAAAATGGGTGAAAGGCTGCACAGTTTTCACATTCAGAACCACCAGAAAGTGAACTAAAAGAGTTCAGTTTTATGTCTCCTCTAAAGGACTGTGCCTCCAACAAGGCAACTTTACTCTAATTTTCTGAAAGCAGTCAAGTGGGCAAAGAGGACTGTGAAGAAATATCACTGGTCCAAATATTACAACTACCACTGGCTCACCATATGAACCTGATCAGGTTACTTGCTTTCATTTACGTTAGCCCTCCTCCCGCTGTATAAAACTGGGTTAAAACCAGATCCCACAAACAAAAGAGATTGCCTTTCAGGGTTATGTTGGGTAAATGTGCCTCAAAAAAGTAATGCTGCAAATAGGTGCCAGCTTTGTCCATGAACTTGAACACATATTTTGACTGGAGTTTGCTAATTTGTAATACGGTTGGAAAATTCTTCAGTTTAATTGTAATCTTAGATATTTTATTGGCAGTATCTTCAAAGTAATCAGGATCTATGGTGGAGTATTAACACAACTAAAATGTCTGTAGTGCATGTTCAAAAGCAAACTAGAAATCTAATTTTAGAAGTTTTTTTTCAATTTAGTGCCAGTTGCAAAGACATGTTGCAAACCACATCTGCTAATGAAGTACTATATCAGCATAATCTGTTAAGTGATAAATAACTGTTTGAGCAAGCAATGATATGCAAATGTAGGAAAGGCAGAAGAAGAGAAAATGTACTCTTTAGCAACAGATATTGTGGCAGAAAGATATAGAGTATATGAGATAAAGTGATCGTCAGCAGTGAAATACTTTATAGAAAAAGTTGTTGACACTTGGACTAGACAAAAAAGATTGGCATCAGATTATAATTTAACAGCCTTTAGGCTCAGGTTTACCATGTAGCGTACTTTGAAGAAAAAAGGGGTATTAGCATTCTCACTGTGCTTGTGGGATAAATGAACATAATGGAACAATGGGCTTACTTTTTTCCCCCTAAAGCTATATGTGTGTATATGGTAGATCCTGTTTTACCAAGATAAAAGTTGCAGAATGCCACTCTGGCATGTATTTAGCATCTAATATTTCCACGGTAAGCCAAGTGTAGCATCCTGTAATATCATGGGACCCGTTACTGGCTACAAGTGTTAAGTCATCTGTAACCAGGGCAAATTAAAATGACAACCGGACCATGGCACTGTGCTGAAACAAGAACAAGAACTAATAACACAACCCTTGCATTCTTAATTTTTAATAAATGATTTTCTAAACACAGATGCATTTGACTTTTTGAAGAGAGAATCCACTCCCTTTAAAAATCAATAAGCTATTACTGTATATGGCAGACAACTACTACAATGCATTTCTAAGGTAGAGGGCATTTGAAACATAAGGGTACGACACTTCAACATTCTTCAAAAGTTTATTTGAAAAAGCATTGTCATATAAAATGTATGTCAGCCACACTGAACATATACTGAGAATAATTTAAAGTCACACGTTAGATCATTACCTTTGCATTGAAGCATAATGCTTCCACAGTTATGGGCTACAAAAATGTAAAGTTAACTTAAAATGTAACATTTAGAAAGAAGTCATAAATAATGCTAACAGAATTCTGAAGCACAGAAACAATTTTCAAAACACTGTCAGAACAAAATGCTTAAATTTCAAACTTATTACTGCTTTTGATTAATGTTAAAGTATACACTTTCAGACTTCTTAGGAAAATTGCTAATTGTTTCCCTTCATTGTCTATAGTTTCAAAAATGCCCAAATAGTTTCATAAATGAACATTGCATGTGACACAAATAAGTGATGAAATTAAACAGTTGTTTTAGCACAAAACAGTGAGCATTAATACAATAATTGTGCATTAGAAAGTACATAAATGTGTTTATGTTGTAAAGCAAACACATTCAAAGACAAGAAAAAGAAAGAAAAAATGCAGTACATATCAGCTAATTCCTACTGCCACAAAAAAGAGCAATCAATCAATTTAAAATCCTGTAATTATTGCAAAGTTTAAAAATAATTTAGTGTACACATAATTCTATTAGGCATAACAACTCCCCTGATTACCACCCTGGTTTCTAGCACCTAACACAGTCTTAAAATAATTAAATTAAACAATTAATTAAACTAAAATTAGTAAGGATAATTAGAATTGTGAGATTGATCATGGTGAATCTTTCTTCTTCACAAAGATTAGTAATTCAGCTTCTGGAGCAAGGCTTCTTGCATAAAATTCATGTTCCTGTGGGTCTCAGGTTTCAGTAATGGAATATCACAGTAAAACCTCTTCCCTCGTCCGTTGGGCAATGCTTGAAACCACAGAACACACCACAAGTCCTTTGTTGTGTTTCCTGGTTCAGGTATCACAACTGTTGTGAAGTTTACAGCAGCAGGAATTGGCAAATTATAAGGTTAGAACAAACCCAGATTAGTTTATGCTGATAATGATGCCACTACTTGTGATCCATGATTAACAAATCTGGTGACACTTATTGGATGCTTGAATCAGAGGAATTAGCAACTAGGGTTGCTTGGATGTCTTGATATTCATGCCATCAGCTGGATACCAGAGTTTGGACTGTCCTAGTCATACATCTAATATCTGACTGTGCAACTACAGAAATCTTTAACCTTGCCCTGACAAGGACAAGATATGTCCCCACCCTAAAATGATCACTATAACCTGCCATCCAAACCACCCTGTAACTCCCACTTCCCTCCTCCCCCAGCCCCTGGCATGAGTAGATGTAAGTTTCAGATAACGCTACCTTCTTGTAATAATCACCAGGGTCCTAATAAATAGCAAATTCTTGTCACAGCCACTATGGCTGCTAATTTGTTAAGATGATAAAAGATATAAAATTAATGTGTGGGTTGGGATCAGGGAGACAGAGGACGGCCACCAGAAAAAACAGTTTACCATGATTTCCTCGTTCCCTGCTCCACCAAAGAGAGAACTCCTCTTCCACTTTTGGATGGCATTGCTAACTAGAAAAAACAGTGTTGAGCTGAGAGAGAAGATTCTCTTTTCACTAGTGGAATGAAAAATCCAGGATGGAATCTGCATTCTCATGTGATATTGCATTTCCTGATCTGTCAGTAATATTTTTAAGTATACAGAATTTTAATTTCACAAAAGTAATGGAATACTTTATACACTCTCAGGTGTATTCAGTTTATTTCTGTATTGTGTAAATCATTACAATGATCACTCCAGTAAAAGAGATGCTGATCCCTGCAGAGACCCTCCCTGTCAGGAAAATGTAAATAAAAAAACACATGTCTCCAAAACCCTATAAATCTCTTAACATTAACTCCTACTTGTCACCTTCTATTGTAGACACACTTTTAATGGAGTTATGTTTTTCCTGTAAAGGTTTGTATCTTTAAGCTCTTGCATGACAGCAGATTAGTTATTTTATTCTCACCATTTCTGTTTTTCCTTTGACAAGCAATCCATCTTTTTCTAGAAGTTCATGTGATCACTTATGTTTTTTGCTCCATTTTGCTTGTTGCTGGCCAATTTATGCCTCATTTTGCATTGCTGGTGTTGAAACTTCTTCTGTAAATATTGGTTTTGTATTATTACTATTGAATTACAAATGCCCCCACCCCAAAAAAGAGGTTTTCCTGCAGCTGTCAATTTCCTAATGTTTGCATTGTATCTGTAGAAGAGTGGACACCAAGGAGGGGACACAGGGCCTGAAGGAGGACCTTGCCAGACTAGAGAGATGCAGCAAGGAGATTCAGTACTAAGTTGAGTGAGGTAATTTTACCATTGTACAGGTCATTGGTGATACCACACTTAGAATAAGGTGTGAGGTACTGCCATCCTTAACTTAAGAAGGACATAAGCATGCTAAAGGGGGTCCAGAGAAAAGCAATCAAGATAATCTAGGGGCTACAGGATGGGTCCTATGAAGAGAGGCTGGGAGCCCTGGGGATGTACTCCATGGAAGAGAGAAGACAGAGGGGTGATATGATAGACACCTTCTAAAACATGAAGGGAATTAACAGAGTGAAAAGAGAGGGTCTCTTTAAAATGAGTGACAACAGCACCACTAGAGGGCACAGCCTAAAATTGATGGGGTGGAGGTTCAGAAGAGATGTAAGGAAACATTTCTTTACTGAGAGGTGCCAGAGGAGATGGTATCAACAAGGATGGTGGGAGCATTCAAGAGATCCTGGGCCAAGCACAAAGGGAACCATTGGGACCAAGGCAGGGGAGAAGTGGGGGAAGAGGGAATGATGGTTGTGGAGGAAGGGTCTTTGGTGTAAATGTAAGACATGACCCTGCATCACTTACCGAGCAGATGTAATAGAATGGGTGGTCTTCTTCTGCTAGCTTTTTTCTTATGTTCATATTAGCATTTCCTTACATCTTGAAGTGTAACAGAGCTGATCCTACTGAAAGCTTCTCCTACACAAGTAATTATCAAAACCTGCAATGAATCACTAAATATAGCAGCAACAGCTCCTCCCCTTAGTATAATAAAATTACTAAGCCTTGAGTCTTGTATCTGTTTTTTTCTCTCTCAACGTAATTAACTTGCAAACTCACTTCACTTTCTCTGTTTTGCACAGTGCCTCATTTCTCAAGGGTGGGTTTGTTTCATTTGCCACACACCCCACAATCTTCCATTTGTCGATTTGGTTGGTAGTGGTGGATTTAAAGTGCCCCCCTTTCCCAAGTGTCAGTGCCATGTCAGTCAGAGCAGCAGTTTCTCTTTCATATTTACTCTCAGAGAGAGGGAGGGAGAGAAAAAAGAAGCACTACAGATCCAGACACAGCTTTCAAGACTCATTCACTCTACTGAGACAGGCATCTACAACAGTGTGGGTACTGCATTCCTCCACACAACCTATTGGGGGCCTAAAAAGAGAAAACTAAATAAAAAAAACCCTCTTACAACTAAACATATACTTCTGTGCTTCTACCTGCAGTGGTGAGAAACCCCATTGGGGCAAGAGAAGGCAAGCACTATCTGATCAGAGACTGTGGGACACAAAAGTGGAGCAACAGGACAGGACAGGGCAGGAGGAGTACTCAATGAGAAGGAGGTTATTGGCAGTAGCAGATGGGATGGCACCCTGGACTCACTGGCCCCAAGAGCAGGAGGAGTACTAGTCAGGACTCCAGTGTCAGCAACTAATGAGGTGGTGGAGGGGGGAGTGTGAGGGCACTGAAGCCATGGGTGAGGGAGGCAGCACAACAGCCTAGCCATCCAAACTTTTCACTGCAAGTAGTCAGGGGGATGCTCAGTGTCTCAGCTGGGAAGGGTGTGAAAAATTGAGTGTTTAGCCTTGATTATCCTGTTACCGTTACTCCACTTGCTTGTTCTTATACCACATGAAGAAACAGAAGAGGAAACGTACACGGTTAGAACAAAGAGGGGAAAAGTAATGAAGCCTCGACTATTTTGTCAACAAAGAAAGTAAGTTGGCATTCTTTTGCAAACATCCTTTCACAGTTACTCACCCAGTAGCCTCAGTCAACTAATCTCTGTGACTCACACACTGCCCACCTCCAGTTGTCTTCTGTTCACAATATGTCAGCATTGCTCTTGCTATGTAGTCATACAAATTGCACCTCCACCAGTGCTAAATCAGTATGCCACCTGAACTGGAGATTCAAGCATGCATGGGATAGGCACATGAGCAAATAGCTAGAGGAACTGGAGGGGGAGGGACACCTGAGACCAAATACGGTCCAGGGTGTAGTAATAGCAGGGCAAATAGGGCAGACCAGTCCTTTCTTGCCAACAAATTCTATGTTTCTATGTTTCTAATCCACATATCCCAGACATAAGTCACAATGTCTAAGTTTAATACAGTTCCTCAACCCAGCACACCCACTAGTGCCCATTTACCTCATCCCCCACATAGCACCCAAATCACTTATGAAAAATCGGTTGGGTCATCAGGATAGAGATCAGTCTTGAAGAGTACCAGCTGACACTCTTCATCAGAATAGGAGGCACAAATGAAGGTCAATGAAGGACAAAGACCTGTTTTAGTAACACCTGTTTGGCTGACAGTCAAAATGTAATCATATACAGTACCTTAGGTCTGAAGGATTTCAAAATTGGAGGGACCAGGATAGACTACTTAAGCCACTATCTCATGCTAACAGGTCTCTTTTATCAAGAAATGGTAAAACCTTTGTAAGCCTTTTGATGTAAAAATAATGCAAAATGTTTTTATTTTGAATGTACCTTACTCTGCACAGCAACAATGATTCTTCCTAAGAAACAACTTTTCAGATGTTTTAGACATAATGAATCATGTTAAGAGTAAATTTGGCAGATATTTCCGTTATAGTTTATGAGACTGAGTCATCCATAACTATAGTTTAAAAAGTCACTCAGTTGTTTTTTTTTTTTTTTTTATCATAGAATAATTCTTATTTTGTTTTGGTCCATACATAAGTATAATGTCACATACATACATATTCATAAGTAGGTAACATGTTCCATATGCAGCTACCTTCAACCAGTAACTGTTACATTGCCATAGTAGTGTGTGAATATGTTCACAAAACACAAGCTTTAATATATTCTCATATGAACCCTCCTAGGATGCAACTTAACCAGGAGAGACTACCCAATGTACTAGGGTGGAGTTCCACTAAATTCAGGTGTTAGAGACAGATAGGAACTGGACTAATGGTACATAGTAATGAAATATCATGTAGTCAAAGAGGATGAGTTACAGCCTAGATTAGGAGTTTTACAAAGAGATGATTGGAGATTGGCTTCCCATCTGGCAGAGTATTGGTCCATACGACCTAGGTGAGTACAAGATAGGCGTTATAGTGTAGCTAATCTAGTTAGTGCCTCATGTCATTGGAGGCGAGTTGGAGGAGTAGGCTTACGCCGGTACATTAGTGCAAGTCGTTTAACCTCCATAAGTGCAAGTACAACACATTGCTTCTGAGGTCGAGTTAAAGCAACTAGGGAGGTAGTGTCTCCTAAAAGGAGTTTGGTATCAGAAAGACTAACCTGGAGGCCCAGTATTGCAGAGCAGTCCTGAGTTATAAATGCCCAGAAGTGTGAAAGCAAAGGGCACGTCCACAAAATATGAAGTAGATGTGCCCCAGGATACTGACATCGCCAGCAATTAGAGATTTGTAAAAGGCCATGGGAGTATAGAGATGAAGGTGTACGGTATCAAAGCGGCAGTATCTTGAGCTACAGAAGACGGCTCTTGGTGTCCATATAAGTATAATGACAATCTCGGAAGTAATGCTTCCAAGAGTCCTCAGATATATGAGTATTCAGGATAGCCATC
Source organism: Neoceratodus forsteri (assembly GCA_016271365.2). NCBI lineage: Eukaryota > Metazoa > Chordata > Ceratodontiformes > Ceratodontidae > Neoceratodus > Neoceratodus forsteri. The sequence continues at coordinate 606,849,130 of CM057455.1, read as the reverse complement.
CATTTCAGATGACATGCAGCTGAAGGGTCTACCTGGGCATCTCTCCAGGTCTTACAGAATCTTCCAATAAGGCTCCCAGATGAGGGGGATTTGTGCCTATGAGTTAGCCAGTTCCATTTGGTATCTGAATGCATATGGGCCCTATTGGCTAGTATATCACTGCTTAATTGAAGAAATTTCCAAAGGTCACTGCTCGGGAGATGAAATTTATGTTGGACTTGTTCAAAGGACATCAATTCTGAGGAGCCAGGAATGCAAAGGTCCTGTATGTAACGGATGCCCTGGACTTCCCACATGGGCCAATGTATGGCTGTGTCACCAATTACCAATGCCTGGTTATGCCACAAAGGGGTATAGAGCCATGGAGGTGCTTGAGCATCCCGAGGTGTGTGAGCTAAAGTCATGAGCGAGTGCCATGTCTGTTTGGTTTCAGCTATTAAGGGGGGGGGGCATGTGCCGGTTCCAACTCTGGGGGTGTAATAGCAAGTGCAGATTTGTATCCACCACTTGATCTGATTCCAGTTGAACCCAAAGCAGGAGGGGTATTGGACTGGGAACAAACCACCTAGTAGCCATGGTGGCTGTGCATGACAGATAATATCCTTGAAACCAAGGAGAGCCCAGCCTCCCTTTGGACCAATATGCTCTTAGTTTACTCTTGTTCCATCTAGGAGATTTCCCTTCCCACAAGTACCGAGACACTTGAGTTTCAAGTGAAGCAAAGAGTTTAGGCAAAAGAGGTATTGGGTGATTTTTAAAGATGTACATGATTCGTGGCAGTAAGAGCATATGAACCGCTGCTACCTTTCCAGGCAATGATAACTGAAGCCTTTTCCATCACTCTATCTCTGCAGACATTTGAGATAGAAATGGCGAGACATTGGCTGGCTCTAGGTGAGACCATTTGAAAGGAATGGTTATGCCGAGGTAAGAAAAACCCTTCATTGCCCAGAGAAGCTCAGTTTCCTGTAAGCAACTTTTAGTACAGGCTGAGTTCAGCGGGGCCAAGAGTGTTTTTCTCTGATTAGCACAAATTCCCGATAAGGTTGAAAATGTCTGTAGTAAGGGCAAAATATGCCATATTGCCTGCTCTAGATGAGAAAGAGTTAGCAACAAATCATTGGCATAAGCCACCACCAAGTAAGATTTCCCAGCAACCTCAATGCCAGTAATATCTTGTGACGCGATAAGAGACTGAATAAGGGGGTCCAACGCTACCAAAAAAAGAAGAGGGGATAGGGGTCATCCCTGTCGGGTGCCCCTGTGCAGTGGAAAGGGCATGGAAATGGTTGTGTTGGTCAAAATCCTAGCCATCGGGGATCCGTAGAGTGTTGACACCCACTGACAAAACATCGGTCCAAAGCCATATCTTTTTAAGATTTTATGTAAGTACTGCCACTCGGCAGAGTCAAAGGCTTTAGTAAAGTCTATTGCCAGTGCAGCCATTGGGACCAAGGAATGGGAGGCTATCCATTTTAAACTAAGAAGGAGCCTGGTGCTGTCTGCTCCCGATTTGCCCTTCATGAAGCCAACCTGGGTGGGATGAATGACAGTCGGGAGCACGTCCAGCATCCTGGTGGCTAGGATCTTGGCCAAGATCTTTGTGTCTACCGAGAGTAATGAGATTGGCCAGAAATTTGCACAATCCAGAGGATCGTTAGACTTTTTCAGTAGAAGGGTAATGAGGGCCTCTATCATAGATGGGGGGAATGTACAGTTTGTGTGTGCCTCCTGAAGTGCAAGGAGTAACGGCTGAGACATATGTACCAGTGTTTGATATAGCTTGACCATCATGTCATCCGGTCAGGGAGCCTTTCCTTTGGCCATTTGGGACAAAGCTTGGTGTAGCTCTATTGGGGCTGGGGGGCATCTAATGTGGACACATGTAACGGGGTAAGCCCCACCCGGTAAGTCAAACTGTTGGCAGAATTTATTCAATTCCTGTTCAAAGGATGATGGGGAAAGATCAGACTGCAACTTATAAAAGGTCTGATAAAACGCCTTAATGGTGTTGTTGATGTCTTGAATGGTATGCACAATCTTACCGGATGTGTTATGGAGAGCATGAATGTGAGTGGCAGCTTGTTGTTTCCAAAGTCAAAATGCCAACAATCTGCCTCTCTTTTCACTCCCATCCCAGTATGCATTTTTTGGTCGCAGTAGAAACCACTTGGACTTTTGATTTGGTAATTAAGGCCCACAATGCGCCGAATAAGGGAGTTGTCCCTCTGAGAGACATGAGAAGCTTTGAAATGGGACTCTAGTCCTTCCAATTCTGCTTGCCACTGAGCTAACTTAGCTTTGCATGCCTTATTTTTGGCAGCCGAGAAAGCGATTATGTGGCCTCTAAGGACTGCTTTAAACGCTACCCAGACCATACCCGCAGGGATGCCACAGTTTGCATTGATGGCAAAATACTCCTTGGTGGTTTGAGAAATTGTTTTGTGAAACTCTGGGTCCTTTAATAACAAAGGGTCACATCTCCACCGAGTACCTGTTTTGGATTGTCCCCCTAGTGTATAGGAGGTAATCACTGAGGCATGGTCAAAAATAAGAATGTTCACAATTGTAGTTTTAAGAACATTTGGGCAGCTGCTGAGTTAGTAAGGATGAGGTCTACATGGCTACATGTGGAAAGTACCTGGGAATAAAAGGTATAATCCCGTCCAGAGGGATTATCTCTACGCCAGAGGTCAGTTAAGCCCCATTCCTCTCATAGTTCATGAAGAGCCAAGCTGGCCTTAGACCTAGCCTGAGGGGTAGGCTTCGACTTGTCCAGAAATACATCTAATACCATATTATAGTCTCCACCCACTATTACAGGAAGGGTGCCATCAGCACCGGATACTGAGGAAATAGCCTGGCTAATTGATGGAAAACATTCTATATGGTCTGTGTTGGGGGCATACAGGTTGCAAATAATCAATTTCCCCCCAGAGGAAGAAAGTTTAGTAATGACCCATCTGTCTTGTGGATCGTGTTTGGATTCCTCCGTGGTCCAACTCAAGGCACGCTGGATAAGAATGGCTACCCCTCTAGCCTTGGAAGTAACCGTACTGGCACAGACGGTGCACACCCAAGATTTCTTTAGCCATGGAACCGCCTTCTTCAAAAGATGGGTTTCTTGAAGTAAGGCGGTATCTGTATGCAGCAAACAAAGGTGTTGGAGCACCTTAGTTCGTTTGATGGGGTGATTCAACCCATTAACATTCCAGAAAACCACCTCAGTTGGGAAGCTAGTGTGACTAGGCGAAGTTGTAATGGGGCACATGGAAATTGCAGCAATAGAAGGAGTGTACTTACTGAAAATGCGAGGATTACACCTGGGATATAACTCACCATACTGACCGTCCTGGGGGTCCTTGTGTTAGTCTAGGCTGCCAGATGAGAAGGAGGAAAGGCTCAGAGAATAGAGGGAAATACACACCTCAGAGGGGCAGCTGCAGTGGAACAAACACACAACAGAGGTTATGACCAAATACAAACAATGTAGACAGTAATAATTAACTGGGAAGCAGAAGTGAAACGATATCACAGCTAACTATAAAACTGTGAAAGAGGAAACTAAACTAATTTCCTTTCTCCCCCCCCATTCTTCCCTTATTATCCGCTCCGTTGTTGGAATTCTGGAAAGCACATATTTAAATGTTGTGGACGTTGTGTTATGTTATCTTTCTTTGGGCTGGCCACCCACATTTTTATGTCCCCTTCTTTGTGTTTCTTCGTTGTCTTATGTTATCGTTTTTTTTTTTTATTTTATTGTGATTTCCAAAATCCTCATAGGAGCCTGGGGGAGGAACGTTTTTATTTTCACTAATTTCCTGATATTTTCTCTGTGGGTAAAATCAGCCCCCCCCCTTTCTTTTCTATAGAAGCATTACCTTTGAATATGAGTTTGAGGCAGCGATGGACGTATAGGTACCGCTATTAAAATAAAAGGGTTCAGTGGTAATTGCGGTAATTCCTAAAAACAAGACTCGCTTCATGAGAGTATATTTTTTTAAAATTGGGGTTCTTTTCTCTTCTGGTGTAGTGCACTTAGTAGGCAAATGCAGTCCAAACGAGGTTTTATCAAAAGGGGAGTTCCCTACCAGTCAAAACTGAATAGCGATAGTGCAGAGCCGCGGTACAGCTTACCTCATGAAAGCTCGCACTATCGCGAAGATATTTTAGCGTTCTTCTTTTTCCCCTAAAACCTCTCCTCGCTAGGGTAACTCTCGGTAAAAAAAGGAACTTACCGAGTTGTAGCACTCTGAAAAAGTGGCCCAAATTGATACGCTATTTATAAATAGGTTGGTCTCTAGCTAGGTAAATTTTCGTTCTTTCAAAGCTGTTTAATCCAAGGACGCCCTTCTGTTTCTGCAGTTGGGTGGAGTAAAGGCCGGCAGGCCGAACCTCTCCCCATTATATTCTTTTGTTTAAAGAGGCGTCCTCCGGAGTACACTTCTGTTTAAACTGAATTAAATCTTTATTTTTTTTACAGTACAGTGTGACATTTGATGAGAGTTGTTAAAATGTCCTAATCTCATGCCCATAACAGAAGATAATATTTCTTGTATCTTAATTTTGGTTTACAATTTAGATGTTTAGGCGGAGTTATTTGATCACATGATTTTCTCTACTATAAAAAGAGTCTCCAGATAGAAAGAGTTAGTCTACCAGGGGTCTGTGTACTCGATAACACCCTTGAGAGCTAGCTGATTTCTAGCTCTGAAAAGTAAATTTATTTTGGTTTTCTTGTTTTATCGCTTGTCAGTCCGCTGTTTTGTGAAAATAAATGCTTGATTATGACTGCCTATTTTGTCTGATGCCTCATTTTATCCCACACCAGCTCACAAAAACCAAGTTACTAAACAGTTCTAACTGATTATAATATAACACTACGCAACAGTACTATCGGATCAAGGCTGCTGGTGAAAGAGGCTAGCTTAAAACTTTAGCCTCAGCTTCACAAGCTCTCAGATCCTACTATTTAGGAGGGATTGGAACCAAGTGAATTCGAGTCCTCTGAGGTTCTAGCATACTTCTGGTCAGGCGTCCGACCCACAGGAAAGGAAAGGGAACAGAGGAAGGGGGAGGATCCTAGAGGGGGACCAGGGGGATACAGGAAGGGGTTTAGGAAAAGGGGAAGGGAGATAACTACCTTGCCTACAAGGTAGAGGTCCCATGCCAACACTGCAACCATGCATCATGGAATAAAGATGCTACCCTGTCATGTCCCCATGTACACTGACTTTTATGCAACTGCTGATAAAGGTTAAACCAGCAACATGGAGAAGTGTGGGGACTAAAAGGAGGACATTGCTAGTCATACGACATGTGTTGGGGTAACCATGACTTTAGAAAAACTGCCACCCAGATATCCTTCTGGGTATGGGCACAGGAAAGACCCTGATTACGACAACCCCACAGCTTAATTATAACATCTAGCAACCATAACCCAAAACAGCAAACAGTTCAAATTTAGAAAGGAACATTTTCAGCTTGTTCAGCTCTCAGAGAGGGAGAGGGCACAGTCTCAGCGATATCCTTAATCACCGCAGCAGCATACGAGATCAGCCCCAGCCTGACAGGAATCGAAATGTCCACTGCTTCCACAAGAGAAGCTTCTGAGATATCGGCCCAGTCCATGCCTGTAGTAGTGTCCATATCAAAGGAATCAATAACGGCAGACTGAGCACTGCGAGGAGGGGAGGTTCTGTCTTCTCAAGACATTTTTGCTGGAGGGGCTGTCATCGAAGCATCCTGGGGCAGATGATTCCCACTTGTGGCTCTCTGTCACTGTCTATTGTAGGGTGATGACACCCGTGGAGGCAATGTGGGATTATCTTTAGCTGGGGAGAGTGGAGCCGTGCCTGGTGATACCGTAGAGCAGTAGGATGGGCCCCTGGTTGCTGGGGGGACATTTTGCAGTGCTGCACATCCATCCTCCTTACTGCTCTCTGGCTGCCTATGCCTGTCTACATAGTTCCCTTTCGGCATGTTGGGTTCCCAGAGCCGCCTGTGATATGTAGTAGGGAGAGGTAGAGCTGGCCAGAATTTTGCGACCCACTTTTCTACAGCTGATGGATGCTCAGCTAGGAGTTCTGTGCAATCTTTAGTCACAAGCAATCTAGTGAGCCCTTTGAATTTAAAGTGGAAGTTGAAATTGTACAGAAATTTCTTGATTGGTGCAAAAGCCCTTTGATTGTTTGCTGTCTCATGAGCAAAGTCTCTTTAGAAAGAAACTGGGGTCCCCTGCCACCGTACTTCCCCTAAGTCTCTTGCAGCCCTTAAGATTTTTTCCTTAGTTGTATAGTGAAGAAAATACGCAATGACAAGCCTTGGCATAGAAGAGTTCTTGTCCCTCCTAGTTGTTATCCTGTGTGCCCTCTCCACGTCCATCTGTCCCCTCCATCTCTCACCCAACATTACAGGCAGGGACTCATTTAAGAACCTTTCCATGTTCTGCCCCTCAATCCCCTCTGGAAGACCAATAATGTGCAAGTTATTGCATCTGGCTCTGTTCTCATGCTCCTCTAATCTGTACCATAGCATTGCCATTTTTTCTTCTTGTAATTGCAAACGGAGTAATAGTTTAGATTGTTGCTGTTCACATGACTCCAACCGCTGTTCAGAAACGTTCATGTGGTCTTGTAAGTTTTTAACCTCAGCCACCGTGCCTGATAGTGTAACGTTGATATCCTCAACTTTGTTTAATACAGTCTCCAGCATGCGTGTTATGTACTGCAAGGATTCATTGACTGAGGGCTCCTTCAGAGGTGGCTGGGATAGTGGGTCCAACTGGCTGTTGTTGCCTAGATAAGCCATGAGAAGGTCAGGCAAATTGGCAGGGGAAGGCAAGTACCTGATAGCTCCAGCTGGTAAATGTAGGGGGTGAGGAGAACAGACCCCGTTTACCTGCTGGGTCTGCTGACTGTTATTCTGTCACAGTGTTGGTGGGGCCTGCATGGCCTAGTGCCCATTACATTACTCGGGATCAGCGCTAGTTTCAGCCAAAAAAGAACCGAGTCTACTTAACTTCTAGCAAGCGCTGGTAGGCAAGGGGGGGTTACCCTTTTGAAAGCAGCTACTATGAACCGGACCGACCCATGAGTCTTGACGCTGGAGCTCCGAAAATACTGAACCCAGAGCAAGCTCAGAGATTAGGCTTCCATCTTGTTGGTGGCCAAACCATGCCCCCTTGTCACTCAGTTTTAAGTTTGTTTATGAGACATCTGAGAAATTCTTCTTACAAATGACAATTTGTGTATAGACATACTTTAAGATTATTGTATAACATCAAGAAACATACACTTTCTTTGTGCAGAGACCCATAATATGTGAAAAGAGGCACTATGGTTCTTTGTATGTGAAACTGATCTCAAGCAGCACATCTCAGTTTTAGAGTAGCACTCAACCATTTGTTTCAGAGCTGTTTTCTTTTTCTTTAAGATGCTACACATTACATAATCTGGCTGTTTTGAAAACCAGCATTTCATATGTTAAACTTCTGTATCATTAATCATTAAGAAATATATATTCTATTTTTAGTCTTTATTTGTCACAGAAAGTGTAACTGTAATCTAGAGGACTGTACTGACACCATAGTTTGAAGTATGATTTTTTTTTTTTTCAGAGAGGGGCTAAGTCATAGGAACAGAAATACAGATTTTGTCAGCAGATAAGGACCGCTTGGCCCACTCAGTCTGCCCAGATGATCCCTTCGTAGTCTGTCTGCATGGACCCTACCTAGTCTCTGTTGACCCTCTTTCTTCCTCCCTTATTTACTAATATCCCCATGTCAATTTTTAACAAATGGTGTGGCTATCCTCCCTTGGAAGGCCCCAACCTGTTCCATGTGCAACTCAAGCAAGCCTAAAAATGTGGACTGTATTTTAATTTTGAATTTGGGGTGTTTTATTTAAAAATATGAGGCAATCTGAAAGTGCATAATGGCAAGTGACTTTATTTGTGCTTGTAGAAATTTGTGACCAGGAAAGGCACACTTAAAGGCTTATTTCCAGCTGATTATTTCATTTATTAATGTACAAATTTATGACCAGAAAAGCCATACTGAGCAAAAGGCTCATTTCCTGATGCTCGCCATGGAAAGGTACCCTGTGTAAATTTAATTTGGGATACACAACAGTGCAAACAAACAGGAACAATGGGGTATATGCCTTAAACTGTGAAAATTGCCTCTAAAAGAGTCATAACAGTGGTGCACAGCTATGAGTCACGAATGCCAGAACAAGTGCATGCCATACACAGATGAGTGCAGAGGTTGGCCTGAGACATGGACGAAATATGTTGAGGGACTGCGGGGCAGTCCTATGTATGCATCCCTACCTCTTGAACTCATCTTATAAGGGCATGGGAACTGCCCCATGCTTAAACATGATCATGAATACTGTGATGGATGAGGGAAATCAGGCAGTAGCAAGGTATGTCAGTGCTGTACCTGAGGTACCTGCTCCAATGCAAGGAAAAGGTGACCCATGATGGGGATGCAATAAGAAGTGTGGAGGTCACTGGGCATGCAATGTTGCTTGGTCACAATTCACAAATTTCACATATGGGCAGGCGGCAGCCATGGTGGTGGATATCAACGCGAACTATGTCATCCTATATGGTGCAGAGTCTCTTAAGGCACCTGCTGAGACACAATCTTGCCTGTGGCTCAACATTCAGGCTGCCATAAATGCATCCAATCCAGAGGCACAAATGCTGTTGGCCATTAAGCACCAGTAGTGTGACTTCCAATCAGCTGTCAAGCAGAAGCTGACAGCCAGCAAATGGACACAGCTAGGCATGGATGATGGCCCACCCATGCAAGGGCTCAGCCTAACCCCCATTGAGAGGATGGTGGCTGGCACCCTTGCTGACATCACCATGCACAGGGAGGAGGAGAACATGAACGCAGTGCTAGGTATGTAGTACATTTTAGGGACAAGGGCTAGGATGTCCTGGACACTATGGGAATGCTAATCACTTTGTTTTGCACCCTGCACAGCTTGAGATGGTGCCCAGGCCACAAATGGAAGCTGCTCCCACTGTGGAGAGACATGTATAGACAATGCAGGTTTGTATACCCAACTGTGCCCAGAAGTTCACAATGAAACCCCGCAGTGGTGGAATTGCATATAACAAGATCCCTGTCTCTCACTCCCAGGTACAATGCAGGAGACAGTGGTCACAGTGGATGAGGTGTCCTCAGCTGAGGACCCGTACATGGAGACTATGGAGGAGACACAGGTGCACATGCAGGACATGGACATAGCAGCCACAGACAGCCCTGCACAACCCCCACTAGCACAACAAGGTTGGCCACCCTTTGCTGGACCACATATTACAGGTGTACCATCAAAATATCAAAAAACATACAGCGAAGACCATTACAGCAACACCAGAGATTGTTGCTGTAATGATCCCACTGTACACCAGTGCCATGTTTGCAGGTGTTTCACCTCCTTTCTAATCAGCTCCACCTTGGAGCTGATTAATAAAAAAGAAGGTGGTGCAGGCAGCCCCCCCCAAAAAAAAAATGTTCATATGGGTAAAACTTTGACAATCAAAGTTTCATCTGTCAATGTGGGGGAATTTGACAACTTCATTGTCGAAGTGATGTGGTGGAACCCAGAGAGCACCATGATGCAACCACACATGCATGGCCCTTGTGTAAGCCCTGCCACCATGTGCGCAAGGCCAAGGGACACAGGGGTGCCCTGAGTTACTATACAACAGCCATGAGATAGTGGGGATGAAGGCCCCTCAAACCACAAGCCAAGCTGGCCAAGAAGGGTGGCCACACATGGCATACTATATACCTACTATCCAGAAGTACATCAACTGGAATGTGATAGCCAGCAGGTACAACAGAAGAACACAAAGGCCCTGAAGGACCTGACTATTAAAGTGGGGGAGGTGTCGAGGTACTGGCCACATCAGTGATCTAATGGAGTGGCTGACTGAACACCTGATATACGTGCCCATCACACTGTCTCCTTCTGTCCCTTTGCCATGGCCAGATGCCCCCATGCAGCCAGAATCTACCAGCCCCCAGGCCTTGTGGCACATCTGGATGCCCCCATCTAGCCAGCAGTCACCAGTCCCCCTGGCCCTGTGGCATGCTGGGATCCACCCCTCCAGCCAGCACCCACCAACTCCTCTGGTCACATGGCACACCCAGAAGCTACTTGCCAGGCAGCACCCATTAGTGCAGGCATTCTGGAGGTACTGGTGAAGAGCCAACTATAGGAGATTCCTGATGCACAGCCTGATAGATGACCATGTGGGGTAAGCAAGCAGACAGCCAACACAAAGCATTTGAGCACGTAGCCATCAACACAGATAAGAAGGAAACAGGCCAGCCAGAACTGAGTCACATCGGTAGCACCACACCACTGCCACAAAGTCAAAAGTCCAAAACTTACTTTACACCTTCATGGAACAGTATATACAGCCACTGAATATCCCCTGTACACAGCAACATCTCCATTTCTACTACCTGGATAGCCTGATATTAATATTCAGCCCCTTTAACTACCCCCACATAGATGACATTTGTTCCAGACCCCCTACCTAGAAAACTTATTATTTATTTTATGAACAATGAGATATGATGTGTTAGTCCTTAGATTGCAGAGCTTGAGAAACAAGGCTGTGTGTTTAACTGTGCCAATCAATTTGTTCAATTTTTGGTAAAGTAGCAAAGTAATGATTTAAGTGGGGAACATGTGGGGAAGGGGTGCCCATAACTATATGATCCAGCTTTTGTGCTGACCAATTTGGCCACATGCTGTTTTGTGATTGTGCTTTTTTTTGAGGGGGCGTATGTAGGAAAACCATGTTGCTGCATTTTAGTGTTCAAATAGATGGTGTTTGCTGGGGGGGTTGGAGGCATTCCGCATGGTGTGGCTCTTTGTTTGGAAGCCTACTGTGGTGTGTAGGCCTCAGTCAAACAATTTGGAACCCCAAAGTGAATCTTTGCTGTACAACGGGTGGGCATAGCATTGTAATTTTGCTTGCAATGCTGCGTCCACCTATACACACCAAAGATTCTCTTTTTGGTTCCAAATGGTCCAATCGAGGCCTACACACCACAACAGGCTTCCAGATAAAGACACACGCCATGTGGTTTGTTTTTGTAATGTTTGCATTGGAGGAGGAGGCCTCATGTTGCAAAATCCACCTTCCTGCTGTTGTTTAACTGGTCAAACGTGGGGCATTACATGCTTTTATGTGACTCACTGTAATTAAAATGCTGCTTGGTGTTTGTTTGGGGGAGGGGGTAATGCCATATGGTATAGGCCTTTATCTGGAAGCCTGCTGTGGTGTGTAGGCCTCGACTGGATCATTGCTCCATATAATCCACTCGAAGCCTACACACCAAATCAGACTTCCAGATAAAGGCCCAACCATGTATAATGATATTTTCTGATGTTTACTTTGGTGTGTGGCTCCCTCATGTCGTAAAATCCACCAGTGTTCTTGCTGTGTTTTAACCAGTCAAATCTGGAATTTTTAGAAAAATGCTGCTTGGTGTATTTTTTGGGGTGGGGGGTAATGCTGCATGATATGGGCCTTTATCTGGAAGCCTGCTGTGGTGTGTAGGCCTCGACTGAATCATTTGGAACCCAAAAGTGAATGTCTTCACTTATTGGGTTCCATATGATCCACTCAAGGCCTACACACCACAGCAGGCTTCCACATAAAGGCCCAATGATATGTAATGATATTTTCTGATGTTTGCTTTGGTATGTGTCTCCCTCATGTGGCAACATCCACCAGTGCTCTTGCTGTGTTTGAATCGATCGAATGTGGGATTGTTAGAAAAATGTTGCTTGGTGTTTGTTTTGGGTGGGGGTAATGCCACATGGTTTGGGCCTTAATCTGGAAGCCTACTGCGGTGTGTAGGCCTTGAGTGGACCATTTGGTGCCCAATAAGTGAAAACATCACTTTTCAGTTCCAAATGGTCCACTCAAGGCCTACACACCACAGCAGGCTTGCAGATAAAGGCCCACACCATGAGGACCAATGTTTTCTGAAGTTTGGTTATGGGTGGGGTTGGGGGCCCCCCAAGGGGTTTCTGTTAGTATAAAATCAACAAGCTAATCATACATTATCTATCTGTTTCATATTGTTTACATACCCATTCAGTACAAGGCCTGTTATCCAAGTGTTGCTTGATTGTAGTGTTCTTTGCAGGCTGGTCGCTGTGTGCCTCCATTTTGTTTGCAGGCTGGTGGCTGCGTGCCTCCATTTTGTTTGCAGGCTGGTAGCTACATGCCTCCATTTTGTTTGCAGGCAGGTGGCTGTGTGCCTCCATTTTGTTTGCAGGCAATTGGCTGCATGCCTCCATTTTGTTTGCAGACATGTGGCAGCGCACCTCCATTTTATTTGCAGGCAGATGGCTGTGCACCTCTATTCTGTTTGCAGGCAGGTGGCTGTGCACCTCCATTTTGTCTGCAGGCAGGTGGCTGTGTGCCTCCATTTTGTTTGCAGGCAGGTGGATGCACACCTACATTTTGTTTTCAAGAAGGTGGCTGCACACCTCTATTTCATTGTTTGACTTTTGTCCTGTGAAGCATGTCGTGTGCCTCATCTTGTCCTTTTGCTCATGTATACCACTTCATGGATCATGCCTTTGGAACTGTGCCTCCATTTCATTGTTTGACTGTTGTCCTGTGAAGCACTTCGTGCGTCTCATCTTGTCCTTTTGCTTGTGTAAATCACTTCATGGATCATGTGTTTGGCACTGCGCCTCCATTGTTTTGTTTGACTTTTGTCCTGTGAAGCATGTTGTGTGTCTCATCTTGCCGTTTAGCTCATGTAAACCACTTCTTGGATCACGCCTTTGGCACTGTGCCTCCATTTCATTGTTTGACTTTTGTCCTGTGAAGCACATCGTGCATCTTATCTTGTCCTTTTGCTCTTGTAATCCACTTCATGGATCATGTCTTTGGCACTGCTCCATTAAGCTGTTCTCATGTCTTATGTCTTGTTGATTCCAGAATTTACCACTTCTTGCTTTGTATATTTTTGCCAGAGTGGCATTAACCACATCTTGAATGGCATTTCTATTCCAAAATGTCAATTCCATTAACAGAAGCAAATCTGTATCTAGACTTTTTTTTTAAATCTTCTTCTGTTCCTACAGACATTCTGAAAACTCTTAAGGATGGAATCAAGATGACAACCATGTTTATCTGCTGCTGCAGTGCTCACTGATGTATCGCATAATACTGCTACTGCTCAATCAAGCAATGAAAGAAACCAGCTTTACAGAGTGAACATAAAGAAGGATGAAGACCGTTATCAAGCATATTTGGAAATAAAATGCAACACGTGCCAAGGAAAACAGAGACAACATGACTGAGGATGAGTGTAGCCATTATAAAGACATGTCAAAGGACAGAATGAGAAGGTACAGAGAAGCACAGAAACAAAAGACCCAGTCAACTGTAGAAAAAAGTATTGGGCTAACACAATGAACACGTCCAAACGAACAGAACTCATTGCCACAGAGGGAATACTGGAGGGAGAAAAAAAGACAACAGTGAGCCAACATAAGAAGTCAGAAAAGAAGAATAAATGAGAAGCAATGCAGAAAGTACCATGAGAAAAGATCTGTCACTGCTGCCTCACCACTGCTGCCTCACCATTGCCCACCATTGCCTCACTAGTGCCTACTGTCACTTCACCAATGCCCACTGCCACCTCACCAGTGCCCGCCACTGCCACACAAGTGGCCACTATCACAGACACCCCACCAGTGGCCACCGCCAACTCACCAATTGATGCCACCACACCACCCTCAGTAATGCTCCTGCCAGGAAAACAGCCATTCATGACAACAGTGGTACCGTATAATGCCATTATAAGAAAGTCAGTGCAAACGGCAAGAAAGTCATTGCCCAAATCACCCACTAAATTTGCAATAACATTGGAGCAGATATTGGCATCTTGTTCTCCATCCAAGAAAGTGGGCCTTGCCAAGCATGGTGTGCTTCCAGGAACACAACTGGAAGATAAACTTATGTCAGTTGTATCTGAGAAGTTGTCCCAGCTGAAAAACAATCACAAGAAAGTGACAGAGGAACAAGGAATTTTTAAAAACCATTGTAGTATTAAAAAAATACAAGCTGCTAAGAACTGTGAGCACAACATTGGGGTGAGCTGGAAGATTCTTATGAGAGTGTGTTCTGTAGAAACTGAAACCAAAAAAACACACTGCTCTGCACTGCCACTCGAAGCTGTGAGTAGAGTGGAAAAATTATTTGGAGAGAGTGCGACACCTCTGCCGCACAAAAAGGCCTTTTCTAAACAGTTAGGCAAAACAAGGTCATACCTCAATAAACCTATTGACCATCTTCACCAAGAATTCATACAACAGAACCCAGGCACACCACTCTGAGCATGAAAATTTGGCATTTTACAACCAAGGCACATTAAACTTGCAGTGCAACAGAAACTTGAACAATGTCTTTGGAATATTGTGCTAATGCATCACTGAAGCTTAAGCCTATAAATCATCTTGTCAATAAATATAAACGTCATTGCTGAAAAGTTGCAGATCTTTACCAAGCAGTTGAAATTACTATGTGTCCCAGACTACCTTTGGAAAAGTTCTTCAAATTTGATTGCGTGCAAATAACATGCGACAAGTGCAGCATCGAAAATTTTGTTGATGTGGTAAAGGACCTAATCCAGAAACATGGACTAGAAAGGACAACATGGCAGGAGTGGGACAGTGTCAAAATCATGTGAAGGGCTGATGGCCTCAAAGTGCAACAGACCAGGAAGGTTTTGAAAAATAAAAGCTCTACTGTCCGAATGCTGGTAGAAGTCCTAAAAGATGATCTTTTCTTCCTGGGTCATCATATGAATGTTGCAGCATGGCAGCAGCACCAGTTTAACTGGATAAGGCAGTTTGTACCCAAGGGATGAGTGGTGATGGTGCTAGACTTCACAGAGAACTACACCTGTAAACTACAGGATGAAGTATAGTCAGCCCACTGGCACCATGAGCAAGCAACAGTTCACCCTGTAGTTAAGTATTACAACTGTAATCTCTGTGATGCCACTGTCAGCGACTCTCTTGTTTTCGTATCAAACGATCTCATGCATGATCACTATGCTGAATGGCATTTTGTCAAAATTGCAAATGCACACCTCATGAATGTTCGATCACTGAACATTGTAAAGCAAGTTCACTTCACAGATGGCTGTGGTGCACAGTACAAGTCAAAATAGTCATTTTATGATGTTTCCTTTTCCAATAGCAAGTATGGATTTCCAATTGAGCATGCTTATTTTGAATCAAGACATGGGAAGGGGCCCTCAGATGGAGAAAGCGCAGTGGTGAAGTCTAAGGCAAGCATGGGAGTTCAATCGAAGCGGGCAGTAATCCGGAATGCAAAAGAACTATTCAAATATTGCCACAGTGAACTAACAAAAGGCACTGACACTGAAGGGTGCACTCACCACAGGAGAACATTTTTCTGGGTGGGTGAAAATAAAATTAAAAAACAACCAAGAGGAGATGTAAAAGCTGTACCTGGAACATGACTCGTACAAAGTGTGAAGTCGCAAGTGGATGGTGTGGTGGCCACAAGAAACTTTATATGTTTCTGTGCACATTGCACTGATGAAGCTGGGCCTTGTGAGAACCATTGTCTGGTGGAAGAGTGGAAGTCGAAAAAACTAATTAATTCAAATACATTTGTGCCCACTGCTAATGTTCACAAAACCACAAGTGACACTGCTCCTACTTGCTCCACGGGCTGTGGTCATTGTATTTGGGCATATTCAGTCCCCTGACACCCACGTCCACCCATCTGCCAGTGACATGACTGCTTCCAGTGCTCCTGCAATTCCTGCAGCTACCACAGCCATTTTGGGCACTTTACGAGACAGCGGCATCCACATTGATGCAACCAAGTCAAATCACTGCACTGCTTCAGAATTGGACGGGTCTGCTTCAAGCATCCAAAAAGTTCAGAAAAAGGAAAAAACACTGTTAGAACCAGAATTAGATAGTTCTCTTCAAGTATCCAAACAGTTCAGAAAAAGAAAAAAACTTTGCTGGAACCAGAGATCAATAAATTCTATGCGGTCTACTATTCTAAGGAATTCTATATTGGTCAAATTACAGCAGTAGATACCTTAAAGCAGTTGTACTCAGTGAAGTTCCTACAGAACCATGGGAGTGTGTTTTCTTGGCCACGATGGCAGGACACTGACAGCTTGAAGAAAATAATAAATGTTCATGGGCCGATACAGCTTGAAGGAGATGGCCCCTATGTTGTACAAACAGAACAATTAAAGATCATTGCAGAAAAGTTCAGCAAGCTGTAACAGAGATGGGATTAAAACATTACTCTTACTGTGCATTAAGGTGGACTGCTGAAAATGCATCATTGCATTGTACTAACTGTAATTTCTGTAGATAATTTCCATATCTTCTGTACAGTTTATCCTGCATTCCTATTTTAGTTTAGAGGAAGTTAATTCTGTAGTTACCGTTTAGCCTGTATTTATAGTTTAGTCTCTAGGTATAGTTCCGTAGATCTGTAGTTACTGTTTTGGCAGTATTTTTAGTATGGACTCTAGGTATAATTCAATAGTTACCATTTAGCCTGTATAGTTTAGTCTCTGGGTATAATTTAATAGTTATGTAGTTACTATCCTAACCTGTATGACTACTTTAGTCTCTAGATATTGTTTAGGAGTTCTGTGTAAAAATTAGTACTTGTTGAGACTTTGTCAGAGTAAACCATTTTACTTCTGTAAATTTTGATTTAATTACCCATTTTACTTTCACCTATAAAACTTTTTGTTAACTTCTACAACCTTTTCTTATCTCTTATTGTCTGTGCTGTTATTTAAGGTCCCTTGCCAAATGACAACATTATAAATATGTCCCCTGTTACATGCACATGCACAGTTTTATGTCCCCATTACATGCGCATACACAGTTTTAAGTCCCTCATTCATGTGCGACATTGTAACTGTTTTTTCTGGTGACACAGCAAAGGAATTATCCTGCACCATATATTATTTACATTAGGTGGGTGATGGCTCCCCCCAAAACATTTTTTTTTATAAATTATGAATTTCAAAAAATTTCACAAATGTCACAATTTGGTAGCCCTATTTCATGCACTGACCCTGTCAAAGAAAAATATTTTAAGGCAATATGTATCCTGCAGTTGTCTGGCCTGCAGCCATAGCTTCAATATTCATGACCTCGGGCATGCCCTCATACCCTATTGATGCTTCCTCTCATCCTCCATCAGGAGGACATTTGAATGTAGGCCTGAGCACATCTGATGGTCCAACTTATGGACACCCCATAGTGTGTAGTGTCCACAATTCCTTAAACCACACACACAAGCACTGTCTATTCTGCTGCTCAGGCATCAATTGATGACAGGGCCCCCTTTAAATGGGAAGTGTCCCAGAATGATGGCAGGGTGATGTGGTATAATCAGGTGTCATGGGGTCACTGTACACAAAAGGTGATAGCATGACAAGGACCACAATAGCAAAGGAGGTTGGATGCATGGGGTATACCTCTGCAAGCTATGGAGGGTGTCCTACTTGTCCTATCTGGATGATCTAGATGGGGGGAGCTGTGGCAGATCACAGAGCCTGCAGAGGTATGTGCACATCAAGCTGGTATACCTGCATGCAGCAGCAATGTCCATGTTTACATGGTTCATGCGTAACTGGCAGAAGTTGTGTTTCTGTACTGCAGGGTGGCTATGGATTTAAACTGTTGATGTGAATAACGTTTTTTTACTTTATTACTTGCGGTGCCTGGTTTTGCATTCTCTGCACCTCCTCCAGCAGCCTAATGTCCTTTTGTAGGTATGAGCACCAGTACTGCATGCAGTATTCCAGGTGGGGTCTAAACAATGATCTGTATAATGGTAGAATAACCTCCCTTCTTCTTGAGGTAATGCCCCTTGCAATGCACCCCAGCATTTTGTTGGCCATTGCTGCTGCCTTTCTGCATTGGCGGGAACTGTTCATTGCTCCTGTGATGAGCATCCCAGGTCCTTCTCCTCTTCTGCTACCTCCAGCCGCACCCCCCCAGATGGTTGCTTCTCCTCAGATTTTTTGTTCTGAAGTGCAGTACCTTGCATTTTCACATATTGAACCCCAGCTGCCATCTGTCAGACCATTCCTCTGGCCTGGCCAGATCCTCCTGTAGCCCCCACCACCCAACCTGGTCATTCATCACCACTCCCATCTTGGTGTCATCCGCAAATAGGCTGATTTTGCTGCTGATGCCCTACGAGATGTCTGCAATAAATATGCCAAACAGTACTAGGCCAAATACCAACCTCTGTTGAACATCACTTGTCACAGGCTTAGGGGATGAGTATTCCCCATGTACCACCACCCTCTGCTGCCTATCTTTTAGCCAGTTCTTCACTGACCCCACCAGTTTTACTCCTGCCCCTGTGCCCCATAGCTGGCTTACAAGTCTCCCATGTGGTACTGAATCAAAGTCCTTATTGAAGTCTAGGTACAGGACATCCACCGCATGGCCCCCATCAATTTGTCATCCAGTTATAGTACTCCACCTGATTGGTCTGGTATGACCTGCCCTTGATGAAGCCATGCTGCCTTCCATCCTGCACCCCATTCACCTCCAGTGGTACCACTAGTATCTCCTTTAGGATAGTCTCCATTAACTTCCCCACTATGGATGTTAGACTAACTGGCCTATAGTTTCCTGGTTCATCCTTGGGTCCACTCTTGTGGATGGGAACCATGTGAGCCAGTCTCCAGTCATGGGGCATGCATCCTGTGTCTAGAGATGAATTAAATAATTCTGCTAAGGGTCCTGCCAGGACCTCTGCCAACTCCAGCTTCCACATTTAATCCACACTTACAAAACTGATTTATAACACTATGTCTCTTTTGACCAAAATTAATATGGTTTGCACTATGTAATTCCAAATGGAATCTTGTCATAAGTCTAAGATCCTCAGGATTGTCTAAAATTCTCAAGTATGGTTCTATTTGATGGTAAATTTTCATTAATTTAAACCATCTAAAAAATCTCAGATTATTTATCCATTCATATTATTGCTTTAAAGGTAAGTCTCTAATTCTAGTTTTAACTTCTTAGGTGATAGCCTGTATTGGTCTATTGAAAATCTCATATAGAAGATGACCCAAGCCAGACAATATCAATAACTCATTATCCTGGATATGTGGAGACTTAAAACCTTTCATATTGTAATCTATTATTTCCTCTAAGCAAATCCTAGGGAGCCTATCCTCTGGTAAGAAAAAACATTTCAATATGAATATTGCTTTCCTTTCCCTCAATAGAGTTGTAAGTGAATGTTGTCTCAATTGTCTCATACGGATTTCTGCTGGAGTAGACTAGGGAACTTTTAATATGTATCTATATATTTTGTTAATTAATATTTCTAAAGGTTTTAAGTTATTGTTGTTATGAGTCCATATTTCCACTCCATAGAGTGTGCTTGTAATTGTCTTAGCATTTGATATTTTTAATAAACCTGTTACTGATACACCTCTATTTTTTATTAAATAATTTAAACCCATTAAAGGCTGTGTTAAGTATTGATTTTTAAACATCAACGTGTTGATTCCAAAGGAGATTTTCTGAAAATCTAATAGCCAATTAGACGAAAATGCGGTGGGGCCGAAAACCATGCTGGTGGACCAGGGAGGTCCAGGAGGTGGTGCAGGGAAAGAAGGCAGCCTATAGGCAATTCAAGTGCTCAAGGAGTGAAAGGGATCGAGGGGAGTATGAGCTGATGGCTAGAAGGGCCACTAGGGTGGTGAGGGCGGTGAAGGCAAGGAAGGAGCAGAACCTGGCCAGGGAAATCAGGAGAGGGAACAAGGGGTTCTTTAGATACATTGGGGAAAAACAAAGGGTGAAGGGACAGATTAGCAGGATTAAAACGGGAGAGATGGGCACAAAACCTGGGGAGCAGGCTGAGGTACTAAATGAGTACTTCACCTCAGTCTTCACCAAGGAAAATGGGGGTGCTGCATCATACATGGGAGGAGACAGAGATACTGAGAAGGGGGGACCCTTACCGATCGGCGGGTCTGGGGAGAGTGGGAGGCATCACTGGCAGGAGGGGGAGGGCTAAGCAGAGAGAAGAGGTACTGGAAGTGGAAATCATAGCAGAGAGAGTGAGGGAAGCCCTCAGCTCCCTTAAGACGGAGAAAGCACCAGGGCCAGATAAATTACATCCCAGAGTGCTGAAGGAACTTGCGGATGTCCTGGCGAAACCCCTGTGACTTTTCACCATCTCTGAGGACAGGGTGGTGCCCCAGGACTGGAAGGTGGCGCATATAGTGCCTATCCACAAGGGGGATCAAGGGAGGTGGCAGAGAACTACAGGCCTGTCAGCCTGACATCGGTGGTGGGCAAGGGATGGAGGGCATTGTCAAGGAGAGGCTGGGGGACCTGGAAAGTCAGGGTGCCTGGACGATAGACAGCATGGATTCATCTCGGAAATCATGTCAGACAAACCTTGTGGAGTTCTATGACTGGGTGACGAGTGCCTTGGACCTTGGTAGACCAGTGGATGTCCTCTTTCTAGACTTCAGCAAGGCATTTGACTCTGTTCCTCACATGGGCCTGTTGGATAAGCTGGGAGAAATGGGGGTGGGGAACCAGATGATCAGATGGATAGGCAATTGGCTCCAGGACTGGACCCAGAGGGTCGTAGTTGGCGGGATAGTCTCATCCCCAAAGACGGTCATTAATGGGGTCCCACAGGGATCAGTCCTTGGGTCCCTCCTCTTCAACGCCTATATCTCTGACATAAGGACAGGAATCAGGAGTGAGATGAGTATCTTTGCGGATGACTCAAAACTGGGGGTGGTGGTGGATGGGGAAGAGGGGAGGGTGGCCCTACAGGGGGACCTGGAGGATCTGGAAAGATGGTCTATAAAGTGGAAGCTGAGGTTCAATGCAGGGAAATGCAAAGTACTCCACCTGGAGGGCCAGAAACCCTGGCCAAGTGTACACCCTGGGGGGGGGAATGCTACAAGTCTCGATGGCTGAGAGGGACCTGGGGGTGGTGGTGGATGTCAAAATGAACAACTCGGAGACTTGTAGGAGGGCAGCAGCCAAGGCCAACAGGATGCTGGGATGCATCGCTAGGGGGATCACCTCCAGAAGGAGAGAAGTGATGCTCCCTATGTATAACTGCTTGGTGAGGCCACACCTTGAGTACTGCATGCAGTTTTGGAGGCCACACATAAAGAGGGACATTAAACTCCTGGAGAGGGTCCAGAGGAGGGCAACCAAAATGATTTGGGGCTTGGGGGACAGGACCTATGAGGAGAGGCTCGAAGAGCTAAATATGTACACATTGAAAGAGAGAAGGGACCGGGGGGACATGATAGAGGTTTTCAAGTACATGAAGAGGGTAAATAGGGGAGAAACAGTCAGGGTGCTTCGAAAGAAGGAGGAGGGGGCCATTAGAGGGCATGGGTGGAAGCTGGAGGGGGGAAGATTCAGGGGCGAAAGGAGGAGGTGCTACTTCACTGAGAGGGTGGTGGAGCCATGGAATGCACTGCATAGGGGGCCTGGTGGAGGCAGAGATGGTGGAGGGGTTCAAGAGGGGCTGGGACAGGTACAGGGGAAGGGTTCTGGAAGCAAAATCCAATGCAGCAAGAATATCCGGAACTGGGAAGGGAGAAGCCAGAGAAGGCGAGGGGGGCAGCAAGGTCAGCACCCAGGGTAGAGGCTGACCAATCGAGCAGACTCGAAAGACCATTAGGCCTATTCTGCTTGCATTTTAGTATGTTAGTATGTAATAAGTAATGATAATGTTTGGTGGTCTGTATTTTTTCTCCTTCAATATATAAAGCTAGATTATTTTTCGTTTATTACCAAATATTATTAAGTTTGTTTTTTCTTTGTTTATAGTGAGGTCACCAGTTTTACAAGACAAAGCAAATTGATTTATTTTATGCTAGAGACCGTGTAATGAAGTTGATATAAAGACTAAATCATCGGCATAAGCAAGGCAAGATATTTTGGTGTTACCAATTTTAGGTGAATGAAAATCCTGATGTTCTGAATTGCTGATAAGGGAATTTATATACATATTAAAAAGACTAGGGGGCTATATACAGCCATGCCTTACTCCTCGATTTGTATTAGTTTGTGATGTTAAATTTCCATGCTGATTAAATTGGACCTTTAACCAAGTGTCTTGATGCAATCAAATAAGTATGTCCAATAATACTGGGTCCATTTATAATGATTATAATTTTCCCCACAAATGGATGTGTTGTACAGAATCAAAGGCTGTTTTTAAGTTTATAAAACAGGCGCATAACTTGCTCTACTTTACCTTGGCATATTTCCACAGTAAATGTGTCAAAACAAAACAATGTAGGGTAATTGATCTTAAATATCTGAAGCCGTTTTGGCATTCATTTAAAATGTTATTTTCAATAGCCCAAATCTTCCAATCTTTTTAAAATTATCCTTCTGAAAAGTTGTTGTGAACTATCCAGCAGACGTATTGGTCTATACATGTATGGGTCATTCATATTGCCCTTTTTAAATATAGGGCAGATTAGGCTTACCTTCCAACAATCAGGGAAAGCTTCCCCCCTGCACATAAAGGTTGAACATTAGGTGCAGTATAGGTAACCACCAATCTTGGAAGTATTTGTACATCTCTAAAGTTATGCTATCAGGTCCTGGTTCTTTATTCACAGACATTTTGTTCAGGGAGGTTATAATTTTTTGTTTACTAATATGTAATGGATTAAGACAATATGTATTACTAGCAGATACAACAGAGACACATTCCATTGTAGGGGAAAAGTATAAATTACTAAAATGAGATTCCCAAGTCTGTGGTGTAATTGCAGTTTGTATCTTTTTTGAGTATTGACCATATCCCTTACGGTCTAATTCTCAGAATTGTTTAACATTTTTCTTCAATATTGCTTTCCTTAATTTAGACCACATTGCCCTCTGATATTGTTTTTCCTCTTTGTCCAGGACTTTCATGAATTCTTTCCTGGATTTATTCAAATGTTTTTGGGTCCTCTGTTGAGGGTTATTTATATATACTCTGATAAGTCTGATTAATTTGGACTTAGCCTGTTTACATGTTCTATTATACCATGAAATACCTTTGGATCTTTTCAAATATTTTTTCTAAGTAATGGTCTAATATAATTATGCATTTCTTCCTGTTTGTCAGATTGTTTCTGAAAACCCACCATATCTATGATTTCTTGCTTAAGTGTAATCACATTCTCTGAATCACATATCTCAGTTATTTCCAAAACTCGGTAATTATCCCATACTATCCTGTGGCAATTAATTATTTCCTCATTATTGGGTCTGGTGTATAATTACTTTTAAAAGTAGTACTGAATTGTAACACTATTTCCACTTGAATTGGTAAGTGCAAGGATTCCGATCTTTCAATTACTAGGATTACTAGGATGTAAAGGACAAAAAGGAGCAGTTAATGCCCATAAGTATTGTCCCCCGCATCATGCGGGCAATTTAAACCATAATACCATCCTTATAGTATAATCTATCTAGAGCGTGTTTGAATTTGCCAAAATCTTCACTCTCTGCTACTGTTCGTGTGAGTCTATTCCAAGTCCTAGCACTCCTAACTGTATAAAAATTATCTTTTTTTAGTGTTTACCTTAGGTATGATTAGTTTCTTACCATATGATCTAAGATTTCCTCTTGAATTACTGAATTCAAAACCACAAATGTCAAATAGATCAGGTGAATACATTATTTCATGGAGCAGAAGCAAGTCTCATCTCTGCCTTCTAAGTTCCAGTGACTATAGCCCAGTTTCATTTAACCTTGAGTCGTAAGGTAGTCCCTTTAAATGATAAAGCAGTTTAGTCACTGTGCGTTGTACCCCTTCTATCAATTTGATATCCTTACAGTACTATGGTGACCAGAAAGGTGACCCAAAATCAAGCATGGGCCTTATATAGCTCTTATACAATGGTATAATACACTGTTCAGATCTACTGACAAAGGAACATTTGATCCTTTTAATGATAGCCCTAGCCTTAAAGGAAACAAGTCTACAATGTTCAGTGGAGGTGAAAGAGGTAGTTATTAAAACCCCTACCTTCTGATAATACTGCCCTTAAGATCTGGTTTCCTAATATGTATTTATATTTCGGATTCTTATGTCCAAAGTGCAGGACTACACATTTTTCAATATTAAACTGCATTCCATTCTCGTTGGCCCATTTAATGATTTTATTTAAATCGTTGGCAATAGATACATGTTTTTGAAAGGAATCTACCGCCCCACCTACTTTTAAGTCATCTGCAGATTTAACTAATTTATTTTTTTAATTTTTTGGATGTCACAAATATAAACACCGAAGAGGACAGGACCCAAAACTGACCCCTGTGGCACCCCACTTGTAACCTCTCTACTGTCAGATAGTGAGCCATTTAATTTAATCATTTGCACACATTCTGTTAACCAATTTCTGATCCATCTGACCAGAATACTACTGAATCCTACATTTATCAATTTGTTTACTAAGTTCATATGTGGTACTTTATCGAATGCGTTGGAGAAGTCCATCAGAATCACATCTGGTGCACACTTTCTATCTAGACTAGCACTTATATTCTCCTAAAATGCAATCAAATTTGTTGTACAAGACTTTCCCTTTTGGAATCCATGCTGCATTTTAGCCTTGATATTAGTGTGACAACCTCTTGTTCTATTTTATTTTTAATCAATCTCTCCATGATTTTACAGGGGATAGAGGTTAGATTGATGGGTCTATAGTTATTTACAAGATTCCTATCTCCCTTCTTGAATATAGGGATCACAATAGAAAGTCTCCAATCCATCAGTACTACCCCACTTTGTAATGATCTATGAATTATTTTAGTCAATGGGGCAGCTAGTATATGAGCTCCAGTTTTGAGTATTTCAGGATGCAACTCAACAGGACCAGGTGTAGTTGTTTTTTTAAGATTTTGAAGTTCTAGTCTCACCTCTTCCTCTGAGAACAGATACTCATATTCTATTACATTTATCAATTTTACTTTAAAATTATTAACTAACTTAATGGCTGACACGGTTGCCCAAATAGTTTATAATTGATAAACCAAGTGGTCCCTTAAATGTACAATTCCCCTGTCTGTCTTCTTTTGTTCTACCATTTAATTTGCAAAAAATATTTGTTATCATGTATTTCAGTAATTTAAAGCCTTGTGTGTTAGTAACCCTATATTCTGATTACATGAGGAACTAATGTTATGGTTAATTACATTAATTCTTGCTAGCAAATCATTATCTTTCAAAGTTATCAGGGTCTCCTTACAAATCCTCGCATTAAAATCTCCCATCAAAAATATTGGGTATTCAGCATATTTTTCTGAAATTGTTTGTACGTAAATGTTAACTTTATCCCAGAAACTGAAAGAATCAGATTTTTTCTTGTATGGAAGAATATATATATTTAAGAGAATTACAGTATCCTCTTTATTTTGTGATAATAGTGATAAATTATAAGGAGTTAAAGGGTTCAATTGAGTTATCTTCAGATTTAATATGGTTTTAAAATATGTTATTAACCCTCCTTTAGGTCTCCACATTTCTTATCTTTTTGGGCAGGTAAAATAAAAGCATTCAAAGTCTGGTGAAATGGAGGTGTTTTATCTATCCACCAAGATTCCTGTAATAATATAATAGCCATATTCCGAAAACATTTTGTTACTTCAGTATCCACTACCTTCAGTGCAATACCTTCAGTATTCAAAGAAGCTATAGAGATCAATGGGATTGAAGACTGAACCAAAAGGGTGTTAACCTGTGAAATATTTTATGTCATTCAATTGGTACTTGTTCTAGTATCTCATAAAAAATGTGATCCTTCTCTATGCCAGTATTTAAATTGTATTGTGTTTTCCTTGGTAAGTTATCTTTCCATAATTCACTGCCTATCAAAAGAAGTCCTAATGGATCCAAGGTTTCTGCTGGTAGTAATATCATTTTGCTAAAATACTGGATCTAAAGGCTATATCTATTTGGGGGTAAGAGGTCATAAGTTTATGAACTTTTATATATTGTATTTGGTGAGCTGAAACATTTATCTTTAGAGTATTTGAGAGGAAGGAAGCCAAATCCCCCTTTACTTGCCCCATAATTTGGGTTTTAGATATTTCCCAACCAAACAGTGTGACAGTCTTATTCTCTCAACTGTCTTTAGTTCTTCTTTTATAATCATTTATAGTCTCTCAAACTTTGCCTAGCCATCACTTTGAGTTATTCATATTCTGAGGCATTATGTTTACTGTTTCTAATTGGACTATGGCTACCTTTTATGGGGGTAACACTTTAATCGCCTTCTCTTTCAAGTCACTTTCCTGGTTCCATATTCTTTCAGCTATTTGTGAAGATTCTGTGTATAACAGAACACCATCTCAGTAATTTATATTTGGTGTTCAGGTCACATGTACATTAAGATATGTATCCTCAAGATGGAGAAGATGGATCATCCACTTTTTTATATCAGATGATGTTTCTGGATATACTTTATGAACTCCATACATTTCTATTAAGTATTCTATATCTGGAGCTACTTTTTTTGTGTTTTATCTCTCAGGTACTACGTCTTTTTGTTCTAAGTTAGTTTCAGGAATAATGATTTCACATTCAGGGTCACTATTAGTTTGTTTGAGAGCAACATTAATGGGTTGTTTCAGCCCAGGTTACTGTTTTAGTAACGTTTATCCCCACATCATTTCTCACCATTTGCTTGTCCCTTTCTTTAGTTATTTCCTTATTATTACCCTGGGAGAACAATTTTGCAGATTTTTAAATGTTTTTATTGTTAATCTCCCTACCCTGTATATTATATGTTAAATTCTTATGTGTGTTTACTTCAGGGTCTGCTTGGGATATATTAGATCTAGTCAAATGCATCAAATCACTTCATTTTTTGTCGAGTGTACATTCCTTGCCTTCAGTAATATCTTTCTTATTTCTCTATCACTGTCTCTTGGAACTTCTGTTTTTATTTTTGTGTAATTGATTTTTTTTCTAAATCCCCAAATGTTTCTTGTTATTTAATAAAAAGTGGAGACAAATGGACCTGGACTGCTTTGTTTTCTGTGTCGCTGCTCAATTTACCCGTCCATTTCTTCTATTTATTGGGAGACCATCTTGGATTTTCTCATCTGATCTCAAACTGCCCTATTATAAAATACATCACCTCTTAAGTTTTCCAATTCCTGCTTAAGCACTCATAAATTTTCTAATATTACAACATTTGTGTGGCATGGGTTTGTATTATTTCCAAAATCTTCTTTGATAAGGATGATGATACTAGAAAGTCCCCTTGATTTATAAAATATTCCCCGTTGTATACTATTTGTTCCTGTGATAAACACATTTCTGGGGTAGATTTAGGGCCATGACAAGGGGTTGTCACGTTCGATGGTGAAAATTTAGGAGACTGTGATAATCTTGTCATATCTTGTTCTGTCTCCTTATACGCTAACCCATGGAAATCTAATGCTAACATTTTAAGTCCTATTATTTTGGAATCTAACTCCTGGATGTCTAAACCGAGTCCATAATGTTTCTTAACATGTTGCGTGACTTCCTTAGCCTGCTCCCTTACCTCTGTGTCTGATAAATCTATGGACATTTCCTTTGGGGGACATTCTTTAGTGTAAACAGTGTCAGTGGCTCATCAGGTAGCACACTCACATCTGAGGCGAGGGGATCAGAAGGCTGTGGGTTCTATCCCCACACCAGGCACTTGGGTTAATATCCCAATACTGATACTGTAGTGCAGCATGAGGGGGGTACTGCACTCCTGAGATGCAGTATTTTGGAAGAGACATTAAACCGAGGTCCCATCTGCCTGTTCTCATGGTAGTTCAGGTGGATGTAAAAGATCCCATGGCACTTCTCAAAAAGATTTGGGGAATTTTTATTCAAGAAACCAAAAACAAATCATTATAATAACATATACCTTAATCTTCATCCATTAACGCATACAAAAGTATTTTGAAATTCACCTTAATTACATTCTTATCTGACCATTGTATTTTCCCCTAACTTTTCCACATAACCTTCAAATATAACACATTAATTTTGATATATTATGTCAATTTCATCCTGAATTTTAAATAGTTAATCCTGTAACATACATACTTTGTTTTGCAAAACTTTCTGACACCTAACTTGCCATATACACAATTTAATAACAGACAGAATCACATAAACTCTGTGTTTATTAATATTTGCCCACTCTTGTTAACTGCCCATATACTAGAATATTGTAATCCATATTCCTAAACATCTTCATCCCCAAAAAGAAGTAAAATTATCCCAAAAACTTTAAATAAATGTACATTCAAAAAAAGATGTTACATGCTTTCTTCCTGTAGACCACACATAGTTTCTAAACACAATCTCTCCTCTTTACTTTTATGTTTGTGATTTCCTCTTACATTAAGCTTGCCATGACTACATAGCTATACCGTCTCTCTCATTTTCTTTGGAGTTCTTTTTCTAAAGTAATCTCTAAAATGTTGCTTATATCAGTACCTTCTTTCACCTTAAAAACTGGTTCTTCATAAAAATGTGTTACCACTATGTCTTTGTACACCTACTTTCTATTTTTCCTAAGAACTAAATCTGTTGCTATACCCCACATTGTCATGTATTTTCTACATACTTCCATATACTGAGGTACCATTGATTTACCCTTTATATTTCCTTTAATCCTTATATTCCTCACTACTGTTTCCACCCATTTTTGAGCAAATAGCCCCCATATACCCCAGTCCCCTTTCATAAATGAAACCAAATTAGCATAAATAAAATTATTTATGAAAAAGACTACTGGTTGCACCATATTTAAACCTCCCTCCTTAACTGATCTATACGGATTCAACCTAGAACCCTATAATAACTGAAAGAACACACCCAAGATTTTAGACCACATTTTTAATGGTACTGGAAAAATATAAGAAATATATAAAAATATAGGGATCATAAATGTTTTTAAAAAGTATATTATTTTTTCTTTCATCATAGACCAGTTTTTCCACTTCTCTATTTTCCCTCTAGCTATCTGAAATTTTGTTTCCCAATTTCTTTCTGTTGCCTCTTCAGCCCCAAAACTAATCCTAAGAATTTCTATTTGTTCTTAACATATTCTCATGCTACCTTTTTGTTCACACCTCATTTCTCCTATAGGATAAATCTTACTTTTCTCCAGATTTATTTTAATCCCAGTATATTCATAATATCCTGCCAAGAATCACAACATTTTCTCTCCTGATTCTTGGTTTTGTACTAGAATAACACTATCATCTGCATATGCACAAGTTTTACATAATTGATGTCCCTCCCATGATATGCACTTAATTTCCTTATCATTTTCTATACACCTTAATATCGGGTCAACACATAATACATATAGGAGTGGACTCAATGGACAGCCGTGCCTCACCCCACTTTTAATGTACATCAGGATTCCCAAATGTCCATTCACCATGGGACACACTTGAGCTTCAGTATATAATGTTTGTATTAATCCAACCGACTGATCTGGAATTCCGTATCCTTTTAGAACATCCCACATATATTTATGATTAACCAAATTAAAGGCTGCCTCCTAATCTATTAAGTACAGGTGCCCCTGTAATTCTTTTCTTTGTCCAGCATTCAAAATCTCCCTAATATATATCACATTTTGTCTTACATCACTTCCAGGAATTGAACACATCTGTGTCTGTATGATCAATTTCTCAGCAAAATTCAACAATCTTTTATTTATCATTTTTGCCAAAACTTTGTAGTCTGATGTCAATAAAGTGATTGGTCTCCAATTTTTTTTTTGTATTTGACTTATCCTCTTTTTATTCAGAAAAACCTGTTACTCCTTGTCTCATGCTTTCTGTTAACATACCCCCCCCCAATATCTCATTAAACAGTAAAGTTAACATTTTATCTATATTTTTCCTATAAAAGGCATTTGATATCCCATCAATTCCAGGAGCTGTATTCAGAGTTAAGGAGTGAATTGCCTCTCTGACTTCTGCTTCTGTGATTTTCTCTTTTAAAATTTCAGTTTCCACCTTGTCTAACTGTGGCAATTTTGATTTTCTTATTATATCCTTCTTTTCCTTCCCTTCTGGTTTCTGATATTTTTTCTCATATATTCTTTCACTGTGTATTTAATCTTGCTTATATCTGACTGTCTATGCCCTTTCTTATCTATTAGTTCATTCATAACTCTGTTCTCTGCTCTATCTTTATTACTATCAAATGGGTTAGTATGATACTTTTCCCATGTGTCCCACTCTTCTGCTTCATATATAATGTTTTTAATCTCTTACAGTATATTTAAGCTCCTTCATTTTCTCTTTGATCTGTTCAATACCTTTACTCTCATTGGTTTTGCAGAAGACTTGATATGTCATTAATTTATATAATTTCGCCCTTAAACCTAAATATTCCATATAATTTTATCTTTCCTTTTTCTGTGATTCCTCTATTCAAAGCTGTTTTATATCGTATTTTCTGTCCCCCGCCACTCATTACGTGGATCATATAATTCTTTAACTGAATTCCTAGCCTCACATAAATCTAGAATTTTCGTATTGCAGTCCTCATTCTTCAACCTTTCTAAATTCAATCTCCAAAACCCTTTCCCAAAGTTAGGCTGTCCTCCTACATTAATGACCATTTTTACCCCCAGATGGTCCGAGGTTTCTATAGGAATAACTTTTATCTCATCATTTTTAATATATTTAGAAACTAACCACAAGTCTATCCTTGTAGATACACCTCTAATGAAATATATATGCTCCACTCTCTTCCCCTTCAGCACATATGCATCTTCCAACCCCTCTTTTTTCATGATTTCTCCAAGACAATTGGTGTCTGAAAAGACTTTCCCCTTTTTTCTCCCCCAATCTTCTTTACCCAATCCACAATTAAAATCCCCCCATAATACCATTTTTGAGGTATGAATGTAAGGTTCTGCTACAGTAGTTTAATTAACCTACTTCTATCCGCCTTAGTTTGAGAATTATAAATAATGATTATCCTGATTTCTGTTTGTTTTATCTTGACATCCAAAATGAATATCCTGCCTGGAACTAAATATGTAATCTTTCTAACTTTAACTTCTTCAGTTGAAAACCCAGTTCCCACCCCTGAAATCTCTCTTTCCCTATAGACCATATTGATGCACCCCACCTCCAAGTCTTTTGTGCCTGGTTTACCTCCTTCAAGGTATGTAATCTGGTATCCTGCATAATATCTACCTCCGCTGTTAAACCATTCAAGATTACAAATGTTAACTACCTTTTTTTAAAATGCTTAATACAATTAACATTGACTGAAAGGCATGTTAACTGATGCATGATACCTAAATAGCATAAAAAAGAAAAACTAAAAAAAAGCAACATATTATTATCTTACGTCCTTGGGTTTTTTCCTTTTCTTTGACACTTGTGTTTCTATAGTATTCCCACTTTCTGAATCTCTGTCCGAGACCACAAGGTCTGAAGTTAAAGATTCTCCAACTGTTGCCCAATCTTTATCCTGTATTGCAACAAATCTATTAGATAAAACAATCCCTTCTCTATATTTTCCACTGTTTTTGGCCCTCTTTGTGCACAATGTCTCCTCTTTCTTGATCTTGTTATAATAGTAAAGTCTGTTTCTGCTTTTTCCCTTTTTTCTTTATTTCTTCCTCTTCTGTTTCCAGCCTTTTTTTTTTGAGCTACTGCTGTCTTTGCTTTGTGGCTGCTCACCTCAGGGTCTGCTTTTCTTGATTTTCATTCAGGAGCATAGTGGGAAGGGGAAGGGAGGGGCCACTTTCAATAAGTTCTTCATTAACACCACCCCTATTGATTTCTAGAGGTTCTTCATTTCTTGCTTCATAAATTATTTTGTCCTCCTTCCCTTTTTCCTTTTGAGCTTTTACTAATGCCACATCCTGCTCAGTCATCTCACTTTGATCTGAGCTATTATGTGCTGCCCAGAGATAATTTAAGTAAAAATGACCCTCTTCTTTACATAGGCGCACCTGGGTTTATTTTTACATTCAGAGCCTTGATGTCCCAGAGACCTGCAGAATCCACATTTTAATTGATCACAGGCATTACTTAGATTGCTCTTGTCCCCAAACTTATAACAAGCCTTAGGTTGGCCTGTGTAGAAAACAACTCCAAGATCTCTCCCCAGGAAAAAGCAGTTGGCTAAATGCTGAACTTCACCTTCTGTTTGTTTAACGTAACTTTATACTTCCATTCCCCTGTCCATAAATACTCATCATCCAAAATAGGCTCTGGGGGGCAATGAACCACACATCTTTGTTGTAATCAGAAAGAAATATCAGATACAGTCACCCCCACATTTCAGAATAATATTGTTACAATCCGGAATGCCAGTTTTGTCAGGGGAATTGCATAGAAATTAGACCATTGTGGTGTTCTTCTAATTTGATGAAACAGTTTCCAAAACCTGTCTAGGCCTCCAGGATGTTTGAAGCTAATATTATACTCAAGGCTTCCTGGAACATGAAGTAATGCATATATTTCATATGAGCAAAATTTCATGCAATTTTTCAAAAGTTTTCTGCCAATGTATAATCTGTCTGGGTCCTCCAAAGGGGAACCTCTATATCTTAACCTGACTGCATTTCTTCTTTTTGCTTGCTGTGGGCCTTGATTTCCAGGAAATAATCTCTCTCTCTCTCGCTCTGATATTCCCATCACAGGCATTCTCTTTCTGTTTTTTTCTCTTTATCATTTTGATTTTCATTTTGAACTGTATCTTGTTCTAATTCCATAGAGGAGTCCCCACCACTATTTTCTTCATTTATTTATTCTGACTCAGGGGTTTCAGCACCCTTTTTTCCATTTCATCCTTAGTATTTTCTCCTGAAGGGTGTACATGCTCTTCAGGAGAACCAGGCCTGTTTGGGTCCCAACCCTTCCCATCTGCTGTTCTTCTCTAACCTGCTTTGATCAGAGCATCAGCTACCTATGCAGGTGTATCTTTATACTATTAAGGGTTCATATCCATTACTTCTTCTTCCTGTAAATAATTTGTTGCAATGTCCTCTTTTTTATTTTTACATGCATCTTCCTTTTCATTTAGAAATTTTCCTTTCCTCCCTGCTCATCTTAGGCCTAGTCTTTTTTGACTTTCTTTTACCATTCCTTTCAGTGCACTATTAGGGTTAACATCTCTTCTACTAGCAGACCGCATCATAGAAGGGTCTGGTTCTGAGCAGGCAGCCTCTGCCACGTCATCACTACACAGCTGATTTTGACAGGCTTGTTTCTCTTCTCTCATTCCCTTGCCTTTGCCAGTGGAATGCATTTTCTTGCCCGCTATCCCAGCCAATATATTTTTAACAGCTTTAAACCCCACAGCAGTCAACTTACTGTTGTTCTGCTCCGAGATCACATTGTCCAAGGGAACTTCACATACAACCTCCTCATGTGCTGCAATGCCCTTTTCTCCTTCCAACAATTCCATTTTTCTTTCCATCATGACTACTTCTCCTGCACTTGTCTCCTTAGGATTAAGGCTGGAGTGGAGACCTGCCACCAGCCTCCCGCACGTCCTTACTCATGCAGAAACACGAAACATCCAACAAAGACACTGCCACATCAGCACTTCCTCATCCTCTGCTGTCTGGCTCCAAACTGAGCTCCTCTACTCTGCTCACAGGAAGTCAAACTCCCTGCTGGAAGAGTAAGGGAATTTACCTGGTACCATAGCCAAATTTCCCCCCATTCACAAAAATACCACCAGCAGCTTAATCTGGTTCAAGGTCATTTGGCATGCATCTGTATCCCCCTTCCCTGGGTCTTGCCTGAAAATAGGCAGAATTTGTCTAGTGCACTTGCCTGGTCAACAAAAACTAAATGAAAAAAAAAAATAAATTTAGTTTTCATTATATGATCATCTTCAATATAATTTGAGACCGAGTTCACATACGGGCTAGTATCAAATTAGTTATATGAAGCAAACAAAATTGCATTTAGGTGTGAATCCATTAGTCTCAGGGAACACAAACAAGGAGAAGCCAATGCATCTACAGTTAATGAGTTTTTTTTTCCATGTGCAGCTTAGGAGTTGAGTAAACTTGTTCTGCATTCATAGTCTTAGTACAATATTTTGTTATTTTTATTTGCTTTGAATCCTTACTATTATTTCTATTCCCACCACGTAACTCCATTCCTTCCGTATGCTCCAAGATGGCAAAAAAAATTATTTCCTTGATTTTGGTGTCTTAGTTCTTTTTTTGGTTTTTATTTATGTCTGAAGGCAAGTAAATAATTTCACTTCTTGTGCTTACCATTCTAACGTATGGGATCGTGGATATGCCTTATGTTAAAATATGAACCTTGTTGGAAGGAAAAAGGGAGTATGTGCTTAGCTTCTTTAAATTATCACCAGCTTATTTCTACAGTCTGTGTGACAGTTTTGACAGAGGAATATAAAGGAGTACAGTTATGTTTGTTAAACTATAAAGCCAGTATGGTATTTACCAATATATCTTATTAAAACAGTTTAACCTTAACAGTATGTGCAGTTAGAATTTACCCAGAGTAAATTAATTAATGAGGAGGTGACCAACACAATAAGTGTTACTTCACTTTATATAAGATCCAATCAAGTCTTCCAAGTAATAAATACATGAGAGTTTTATGACCCGATACTAAAATCTTTACATAACAGTATAAATAATAATCTAAAAGTAGTTATCTAAAAAAATTAAATTTAAATATGAACTATGTCATCAAATATATCATAAGTTAGTCAAGGAACTAGTTAATTAGCCAAATCACTGATATCAAAACAGTGTTCAATTCAAAAACAGATCTGTTTAGGTTAATAAATAGTTTTGATAATTTTAGAGTACTTTTAACAAGTCAAAGTTTATAGATTATGAATACTCATGTTCGTCTATACCTCTATGCTTAAATGTGAAAGAACCCTTTTCAAAACTATGCTTTTACAGGGCTACTGTGAATACAGGACTAATACAGTAATCTAAGGCATTTGTACTTAAGGACAATAATGAGATATGAATCCAAATTTCAACAAGCCTGAGGGTAATGAATATACCAATACTAACATTCACAAACACTAACACTCTAAATAAAATAGAATAAAATATAAGCCTTACCCTTAGCAGAAATCTTAAAATCGCAAACTACCAAAAAATGTCCCAGAATAAAAGCATATTTTAGTTTAATTTGGCAGGTGTAAATAAATAATGTTCCTCTACTAGGACAAAAAGTTGCAAAAGAGGCAAAATGTCTAAGTTTACCTGATGAGTCCTTGAATTTGAGTTTGTCAAATGTTGGCAGCTTGGATTGGTTTAAATCAGGTCAAACTACCAATGTAATTGCCATCAGACTGGATCCAGTATGTGATGAATGGAAGCACCAAGTTTTGTTGACAGCGACAATGCCGACCTCCCCCACAGTGATGGCACAATACCGAATCAGGTATTGTGCCACCTGTTCTACAGGTGTTTTCTGGGGGGGCTGTGCCCCCTACACCCCCCATGAGGGGGCTCTGCCCCCCACACCCCTCATACTTTAGGATTCCAACTCTAGGTCAGAGTTGGTCGGGGAGGAGGCTGAACACTGGGGGAAGGTGAAACACTGAAAAAGGACCATTACCATGAATATCGCTGTTATGGTCTTTTTTTCCTGTTTCACTGCTGGGGTGTCGATGAAAAGGGGTACACTGGTGATGAACTGTCTCTTCCATATTACTTGAAGTAAAGAGAGCAGAATTCTTATCATGGCCCAAAATGTAGTCCTTAAGGCCTAAAGTGCCATAACTCTTTAGGAGAGAAAATGCAATACAAAGTAAACTATTTCTCTAACTCAGCATTCATGGCACAAGATCAAAAACTTTATTATGCCAAATGGGCATTATTTAAACTAAATGGATGTTATAAAATTACTTGCACAACAGCAACATTTAGGAATATACAAAAATATACAGTTATGAACTTTTAAAAATCTGTCCCTACCTTTTGCAAATAAATGTACCCAAACAAGACCAGATAGCAACAATAAATAAATATGCAGAGAAATAAAAATGTAAGTTTTTTTTTTTTTTAACTAGAGCTACTTACTCCACATCGTGGTGTAATGCATTTTCAAAAATTGGGGACTGGGAATATAAGTGCTAGTATACAAAAGTTCCGAGCAATATCTGGAAGGTCTGATCTAATTGATCCTTCAATGACAAAATAATGGGGCATATGGGGCACAAAAAGCCTGGCACAATATATCAGTTGAGGGGTGAGGATATAGCATGCACCAAGCAGGAAAGGGATCTTGGGGTTATCATCTCTGATGACCTCAAGGTAGGGAAACAGTGTGACAAGGCAGCAGATAAAGCAAATAGGATGCTGGGATGCATAGGCAGGGGTGTCACCAGCAGGAAAAGGGAGGTCATAATTCCACTATACAAGACACTAGTGAGGCCCCACCTGGAGTACAGTGTACAGTTCTGAGACCTTGCCTATGTAAGGACATAGACAGGGTAGAGAAGGTTCAGAGGAGGGCAACAAAGATGGTACATGGATTGCATCACAAGTCCTATGAGGACAGGTTGAAGGAATTGAATATGTACTCCTGGAAGAGAGAAAGGAGAGGGGACATGATAGAAACATACAAGTATCTTACATGGAGGAACAGGGTGCAGGAATACACTATTTTTAAGCGAAAAAGATGTTCCAGAACTAGAGGGCATAGGATGAAGTTGGAAGGAGGACGATTCAGAGGAAACGTGAGGAAGAATTTCTTCACAGAACGGGAGGTGGACAAGTGGAACACCCTGCCAGATGAAGTGGTGGGGGCTGAAACAATCACAGGATTTAAAAATGCATGGGATAGACTTGAAGGAATTCTGTAGGTCAGGGGTAAGGGGCAATAGACTTCTAGGAAAATATAAACTGAACTTACAAGCTCAAATGGGCAGACTGGGTGGGCCATAGGTCCTTATCTGCTGACACTGTCTATGTATCTATGTATCTAAGCTGTTGCCAAAGAGCCCAAAGCCAGAGGCTCTCAAAATCAAATATTAAAACGCTATGGCCATAAGACAAATGGCCCAGTTTGAAAGTGAAATTCACCAGCAATGTCAAAAGCACCTGAGAAACTATGTCTTGACTACTCAAATTACAGAGGAAATCTAATCCTCTGAATGCCAGCCCATACGCTTTTATGTTAGAGAGCCACATGACTTCTGGCACAAAAATCAAAGTCAGAGTCAATCAAATTACAATTCAATACCTAGTTTACACCTATTGCCTAAGAGACTAATAGTTATTTGAGCTCTACATGTGTGGAATCGAATCTGTGAGTTTGAAACACCACTCGTTAGTGGTTTGGATGTTTTTCTGGACTGCCAATCTTTGTTTGGTGCTCACTCTCCTGCTCACGGGTTGATTGCCCTTTTGTCCTCCTGAGCGCTGGGTTGCATGGCGTGAGAGGCCGTCCTGAAGTACATCTGGACTACCTGCTTATTAGCTGGAGGTGTGAGCAGGGGGAGCAGGGTTTGCTGCTGAGGGGGCCGGGACAGTACTGTTTAAATTAAAGCGCCGCTCGCAAGCAGCAGCTCTACATGTGTGGAATCGAATCTGTGAGTTTGTAACACCGCTCGTTAGTGGTTTGGATGTTTTTCTGGACTGCCAATCTTTGTCTGGTGCTCGCTCTCCTGCTCACAGGTTGATTGCCCGTTTTCCCTCCTGAGTGCTGGGTCGCACAGAGTGAGAGGCTGTGCTGAAGTACACCTTGACTACCTGCTTATTAGCTGGAGGTGTGAGTAGAAGGAGCGGGGTTTGCTGCTGAGGGGGCAGGGACAGTACTGTTTAAATTAAGGCACCGCTCGCAAGCGCGAGCGTGTGAGTGGCGCAAGCACCACTCGGTGTTGGAAATCTCTGTCTGGAATCAGAGGAGGGAAACGGGTTAGTCCATGGTATGGTTTTAATTGTGTATATAATAAAATAGTTTGTGATAGGAATGTTTAATTTTGTTCATTGTTATGATTTTTTTTGGTTTGTATTAATGATTTAGTTGTTTATTAGTTTATTCAGTTATGTAGGCTATTTATTTTGGTGTTATTTAAGTGTGTTAATAATAGTTTGGGCTATCATTGTAAATGTGTAGGGGGTATACGGGAGGACTTGTTGGGGCTAGGATCACCTATAGGAGCTCACAGCTACATGCTTTGCATCCCTTTATCTCTCTCCCAGTGTCTGATACCACTGTTAGACGCTGTAGGAAAGTGGGCATTTTAAAGGGTCGTGCTGCTTGTTGGCAGTGGGGCGACCTGGGTTTGGTTGATGGAAGGATAGAGGTTGTTAGGTCCTGGAGATGCCCTGGGTTATGTCGGGCATCTGGGAGAGGCCAGACGTGGTTGGTACCCATTCCCAGGGAGACCACCAGACCGAGTGGTCAGGTAACCCGAGGGGCTGCATCACCCTCTATTTCTCTGACGGCAGTGCTGTGCAACGCCAGGTCGATCAGAAACAAGATGGCAATTATTGCTGCCTTGATTTCTTTGGTCGATCTGGCTTGCATTACGGAGACCTGGGTGGGAGATGATGCTGGCCCTATTTTTGAGGCTGCAGTCCCTCCAGGGTATACCGTGGTGCACCGCCCCAGAGAAAATAGCACAGGTAGCGGTGTAGCTATTTGTTTTAGATCTAGCCTGACCTTCACTGTGCACCTGGTGGGAACTCCAAGTTCTTTTGAGTGTGTGGCCATTCATGGAGGATTTGGCATGGGCTGCAGGATCCTCCTCATCTATCGCCCTTCTGGCCCGATGGGGGGTTTCCTGCAGGAATTTGCTGAGTTTGCTGCCGGCGAAACATTGGATTCCCCCAGATGTGTTTTTCTGGGAGATTTCAATGTTTGGGATGATGATAAAGATCAAAGATGCAGTAATGATTTCCTGCAGAGCATGTCCTTGTTGGGGCTGACGCAGGTCATTGCTGCACCAACTCATCGGGACGGCCACATACTGGACTTGGTGTTCTCACTGGGGCTTGAGATTACTGCTCTCGGAATTGATCAGGTATTTTGGTCTGATCATTGCACGGTGAAGTTCACGCTTGGGGTTCCCGCCATAAGTTCTTCCCCTGCAGAGATGATTCGCTGCCACCCTTTATGGGATCTTGCCCCTGAGGGTTTTTTGGTGGCAGCTGAATTGTCTAGTGTGGGTGTTGCATGGGTCAGAGGTGTTGATGTCGGGGTTGACACCTATAATAGGGTGTTCTCTGACACCATCAACTCCCTCGCACTTATCTGTGTACGACCCAGAACTTCGTACCTGAGGTCCCCATGGTTTGATGGAGACCTTAGGGAGATGAAGAAGATGGGTCAGAGATTAGAGTGCTGCTGGAGGAAGTCCCGACTGGAGATGGACAAACTGGTCCTGCGTGCACATTATTGTGCATATCAGGAGGCAATCAACCATAAGAAGGCAGCGTTTTTGTCTAGGGAGATTGCTGCCGGGAGAACCCGACCAGCCTCACTCTTCTGGACTGTTGATAGACTTCTCCATCCTGTCTGTCTGCAGCCCGGGAGGGTTTCTTCTAATGAAGACTGTGAGGAGTTTGCTCAGTTTTTCTCGGACAGGGTGTCCTTGATCCGGCAGGAGATTTCTTCAGCCAGCAATACCATTGTTGACAGTGGTCACCAGATGTGTTCTGAGTGCAATCTGCCTAGTTGGGGGGAGTTTAGGCCAGTAGAGGTTCATGAGGTTATTGAGATGGCAGTCAATTTGAAGCATACCTTTTGTGAGCTGGACCCAGTGCCAACACGTTTCTTAATGAGATGCATTGACTCTGTTGGCCCAGTGTTTGCCTCGATTGTACGGTGTTCCTTGCTTCAGGGTGTCTTTCCAGATGCCTTGAAGGAGGCTCTGGTGAGACCCCTTTTAAAGAAATCTTCTTTGGACCTGGAGATCAAGGCAAATTATCATCCTATCTCCAATCTCCCATTTCTGGGGAAGATTGTTGAGAAGGTGGTATCATTTCAATTGGAAGAACACCTTGTGACTCACGAGTTGTATGATCCCTTCCAGTCAGCTTTTTGTGCTAGACACAGCATGGAAACTGCACTTGTTCAGGTGCAGAATGATCTCCTCAGGGCTAGAGACTGAGGGGACAGGACAATTCTTGTTCTCCTTGATCTCTCTTCAGCATTTGACACTGTGGACCATTGTGTGTTGCTTGTCCGCCTTAGGGAGCTGTGCAGACTCACCGGTTCTGTCATCAACTGGTTTGAGTCCTTTCTTACCAACAGGAGGCAACGGGTTGTGATGGGAAATTTCTCATCTACACCCTGTCTCCTTTTGTGCAGAGTCCCTCAGGGTTTGGTACTGGCCCCAATGTTGTTCGCAGTGTATATGCTGCCCCTGGGTGGGGATCATTAGGAAGTATGGTCTGAGTTTTCATTGCTATGCTGATGATACTCAGCTATACTTGTCCTTTGCCCCAGGAACATCCAACGCAGTGGATGTGTTAAATATCTGTCTTGCCGAGATCAACGACTGGACGGCCTCCAGCTGGCTGCGACTGAACCCTGACAAGACTGAGGTATTGGTAGTGGAGTCGAACCGAGTTCATGATAGGATTGCCTCTGACTCTGCAACTGGACTTGTGCTGGGAGCTGAGTCATTGATGACCTCCTCTTGGGTGCAAAATCTTGGAGTTATTCTGGACAGGAACTTGACCATGGAGGCTCAAATATCTTCCGTGGTCCATACCTGTTTTTTCCATCTCAGAAACATTGCCAGGATTAAGCCCCTTGTTCCGCCTCAGGCCCTCCCTACCTTGATACATGCCTTAGTCACATCTAGGCTTGACTACTGTAATGCCCTCTATCTCGGGGTCTCTGGGGGTTGTCTTCTTAGACTGCAGCTGGTGCAAAACGCTGCTGCCCAGCTTTTGACTGGGCAAAACAAATTTTGTCATATTACACCTATATTGCGTGAATTGCACTGGCTGCCTGTCAGGTGGAGAATCCTCTTTAAGGTGGGTCTTCTCACCTATAAGGCCCTACACGGGCAGGGCCCTGGTTACCTGTCAGTGCTCCTGGTATCTACTTCCTCTACCCGCCATCTCTGTTCTTCTAGCGGTGGCTTCCTGACTGTTCCTAGAGTGAGGTTAAAATCAGCAGGCGACCGAGCTTTTAGTGTTGCAGCTCCCGCTCTTTGGAACTCATTACCAGCTGTAGTCAGAGAGGCCCCCACCATAGCCATTTTTAAAGTCCACCTGAAGACACTCCTATTTCTGCAAGCATTTGGTGTTTAATGTTGATTATTTATAGGATGTTTTATTTTAATTTTAAATGCTTATGCTGTATGTAATGTTATAAAAATTTGTACGGTGCCCAGAGCCTCTGGGATAGGGCATCTTTTAAATAAATTTGCCTTTGCCTTTGCCTTATTTAAAAAGCAGCTAAAAATACTCTGTATAGTTTGATATTCCCAGCATCCCAGACCAAGTCTAATCCAATTTGTATTACAATTTTTTTGTCTTCAACCTGGTTAAAAAGGTTATTAAAGTATAAACAGGATGCAAAGTAAAATGCAACACAAACATCAGTTAATTTAATACCCTATTATGATCAAGTCACTATAGGGACAGACTTGTCTTATACTCACAGAGCAAAAAAAGCAAACAGATCCAAAATAAGTTCTGGGCTCCTTGTGAGCCCTCTGCTCTCCACCAGCAATTCCAAGAATAGTTATCCCAGTAGTTCTCCTGATTGAAGGGTGAGGGAAATAATCTTCTTTGTCAGGCAAACCTCTAGTTTCAGTGTACCAGAGCCTTTGGTAATCAATGTACTAATGTGCCAGACAACCACTCGTACACCACTTCGCAGCTTGCAGATTGTGGCTTGCAACTTTGGGAGCTGTTCTACAGGAGCTAAGCATCCCTACTAACCTTCACAGGGAGATTCATCACCTCATCATCACAGGGTCGGTTTCTCCACCACCAGAACTCCTGGCCCTGCAAACAAGGGACAACTCAAGAAAAACCATCACTGTATATCCAATAAGGTGTTACAAGAAATTCAGAAAGAATAGTGAATCCACTGACCAAATGAGGCAACAGTGGTATTCCTGTTATAATCTCAGAAAAAGCCTACTCGATCTCTTCTATTGGGCTATCCTCCTCAGCTCACACAGTGTGCAGTCACATCTTGGAATCAACCCAGAAAAAAACAATCCCTGTCTCTCTCCTACTTTCTGCAGGACTAGTGCAGATTCCCGATGATGGTGCTGGAAAGGAGGACCCCCGCGATGTGCTCCCTGTCTGATTATATACAGATAAGTCTCTGTTAGGTTTTGTGTCTTCAGGGAGTAACTGTGGGAGGATTTAAATGGGGTTAAATGGGTTGGGAGAAGAGAAGTGCCACAGGACTTTATTTTTAATTTTCTCTCAGCACATCTTCCCTATGCCTAGATAAATGGGGTATTAAGATGGGCAGGGTATGATTATCCCCCCCCCCAAGAAGACACTTCTCCTTTAAGGCTTGAATCAGATATCTTACTATTTGCTATGCAACATGCCTCAGAAAGTTGAGGGGACCATAAGGGGTAATATTATGAGGTATGCTGCTGCCAGGTGTAGAGAA
Organism: Neoceratodus forsteri; assembly: GCA_016271365.2. Classification (NCBI taxonomy): domain Eukaryota; kingdom Metazoa; phylum Chordata; order Ceratodontiformes; family Ceratodontidae; genus Neoceratodus; species Neoceratodus forsteri. The sequence goes on along the minus strand of CM057455.1, from coordinate 606,806,432 downwards.
AGAGAACAACACCTCCTAGATCTAGAACAGCAGTTGGCATCTGTTGAAAATCAGTTTAAAGCAATGCCCTTCCCCTCTTTTAGTTCAATCATAGGCAGGACCATTCTTGGATTGCATTTAGAGATCAACCAGCTCCTAAATAGGAAGGCTGAAGTGGTCATCCTACATTTCTAACACACTTTCTGGGAGAGAGGAGATAAAGGTGGTAAGGTGCTGGCCTACCAACTCAGGTGACAATAGCTCAACTGGCATATCCCTGGCCTGAAAAGCAATCATGGGATATTGGCTACCACCCTTCAGGCCATAAATTAGGGCATGCCATCCTTCTATAGGACTCTTTACTCCACCACCCACTCGAAACTGGCAACGGGTACTCAGTCCTTTCTTGATGGCCTGCTCCTTCCTACACTTTCCTCACAACAGGCCTCCCAGTTGGAAACCCCAATCACTCAAGAGGAAGTGTGTAATGCCAACAAGAGCCTTCAGCTAGGCAAATCTCCAGGGGGTGATGTCTATAATGTTGATTTCTCTCAAGCCCTGCCCCTCTGAGCACCCCACTCTTACTGAAGTTTTTCAAGAGGCTGAGGCCTGGGGGATTCTACCTCCATCCCTCCATGAGGTGACTACTGTTGTGATCCCAAAAAAAAGGGAAAAAACCTACTAACCCTGGCAACTACCACCCGATCTGCCTTATAAACCTAGATAGTAAAGTCTACACCAAGGTTTTGGCCTCTAGACTGAGCTCCTACCCTCATACCTCATTCACCCCTCCCAGGTGGGATTCATTACTGGACAACACAGTACTGACCACCTTAGAACCCTGCTGAACCTTATGCACAAAGCAAGATATTTGACAACCCCAGCGGCAGCCATTGCTGTGGACTTCAAAAAGGCCTTTGACTCCATTGAGTGGGATTACCTATATCGGGTCCTTTCACATCTGGGAGTGAGTGAAAGATTCATAGCCAAAATGCAGGCCATATATAACACACCATCAGCACAAGTAACCACCAACTCCACTCTTTCTCTCCCCTTTCCATTAGAGTATGGTACTAGACAGGGCTGCCCCCTCTCCCCCCTACTTTTTGTCTTTGCAGTTGAACCACTAGCAGTAGATATTAGACAACACCCCCATATACACGGGATAAGAACTGGTGACACTGAGTACCCAAATTTGATGTATGCGGATGACCTCCTTCTCCCCCGTCTGATGTCCAATATTCCCTGCCTCACATACTTGCCCTCCTTGACTCCTTCACCGCCTACTCTGGCCTGAAGCTCAATCAGTCAAAGACTGAGATCTTTCCCCTTAATGAAAACTGTCTACAGGGTACAGCAACTACATATGGGCTATTATGGGCCTCCATGAGGATCACATATCTGGGCATTATTCTCACCTCTAAACTGGAACATCTCTGTCAGATTAATATACAACTCCTGCTAAATACTACTAAAACCAAATCTGACAGGTATAAACAGCTCAAACTCACCTTAGCAGGCAAAACAGCTGCCATAAAGTTGGTGACTACCCCTTGCTTCCTATACCTCCTGGCCCATATACCAATCTCTTTCCCCAAATCATGGTCCCAACTAATAGACAAGCTATTAGGGGACTTCCTCTGGGAGGGTGCCAAACCCTGCTTCAGTTGATCTAAACTAAGAGCCCACAGGATGCAAGGGGGTTGGGATTGCCCATGGTTAGAAGGATACAAATTGGCATTTCAAGTAGCACGAACAATTCACTGGTTCCATGCTCCCTCTTCCTCTCCAAGGCCCCAATGGGTTCACATCAAACTAGCAATGACAAAAACCATGGTTCCCCACTCTCTTCTGTTTACAGATGGAAGGTCCATTCTTCCACAAGCCTCTCTTCCAGAGCAAGTCTCCATCTCCCCTACAGTGGAGATGTCCAAACAAGCCTGGTACTATGTCCACACCAAATTGGCCATTGACCCTCTTCCACTATCCAATGTCCCACTGTGGCAGAACCCCTCCATCACCATAGATAAGGACAAGGTTACTTGGAGACACTGGCATGCTAAAGGCCTCCAACTGGTGGGAGGCATACTGTATGTGATCAGGACCTTACTTGTGTCTCTACCTTCCAGTACCTACATAAGCAGTGGGACCTCCCCCACAGTGATTTCTGGAGATATCTGCAGATCTGAGCAGCTATTACACCCGTATTAGGAAGCCCCAAACAATGGGTTTAATACCTCACCCCTCTGTAGCTGGATACAAGAACCAAAAGGCCTTGCAGGTAGAATTTATGCCAAGTTGAGAGATACTCTGCCTTGCCAGTCAGGAGAATCAAAGGTAAGGTGGGAAAAAATGTTATAGTGCATTATTACTAACACTTAATGGGGACAAGCCTGGAGGGATGCCCACAAATGGTACAAAGATGCCCAATCCAGGCTGAAACAGAGCAAAGCCTTACACTCGTGGTATAAGATGCCTGTTGCGCTAAACAAGACCAAGCTCCTAGAATCCGACTGCTTTAGGAGATGTGAGGCAAAAAGGGGAGACCTGGCTCATGTACTATAGTCCTGCCCTAAGCTGCCCAAACTTTAGGCAGGGGTTTGCTCATTGGCATCCAGAGTATGTCACAAGCAGATCCCGCAGACACCACTCTTCTTTCTCCTGGGGATTCAAACTAGCCTCCCACTGCTGACCCCACAAGAATATAGGTGGTTAGCCTTACTAGCCATGCAAACAAAAAGGGCTCTATTATGCAAATGGTGCACCTCAGTCTCCCCTACACTTGCTGAAGTGGAGGCCTCCCTTTCAGCCTTGGATAAACTAGATCAGCTAGCCCATCTTAAATTCTATCAAATGGCTAAATTCCAGCAATACTGGGCCCTATACCTGAGATATGTACAACCCCTACAAGGTGTGAGATGATCCCCCCCCCGTGCACCCCTTCAGCTCAACACCTCCATGGAGAAACATGAAAAAATGCCATTATGGCAACAGTTGCTGTAATGGTCTTTTTCTGAGTTTCACTTTCCCCCATTTTTCTGCCCCCTCCCTGGACTAACTCTGACCTGGAGTTGATAATTCTAAAGTCCAGGGGGTGGAGGAGGAAGAGCATCCCACATGGGTGGGTGTGGGGGGGTGCAGCCCCCCCAAAGAAAACACTCATAGATCGCGCTGCACAATACCTGCATCGGTTTTGTGCTGTCGCTCTGCAGCAGGCCAGCATTTTCACTGTTAACCTCCCTCGGTGCTTCCTCCCCAGATCACAGGCTGGACTCAGTAGTGACTAACTAATACAATAATTGATTAAGAGGGCAGGCTAACACGTGACTCCACCCAAGCTACTAAACTTAGGCTAAGCTATTAGCACTTAACTCCAACTAATGTCCACCAACTTGACTTGCTATGACTCTTCTATTTAGGTCTTTGGTATTATAAGACCCTCTGATATCCCTAGATCTGGGAGTTCCCTTTTGTTGATATGACTATGTTATTCTGTGATTATAATATTATGATATACATTATTACAAGTACTACAATGGCTTCAGTACACAGATTCTTTGTGTATACTTTTGTTCTGTTTTAGAGCATACCTTCTGATATGCTAGAATTAACCCACACATATCCGAATCACTGATGCCTTGTTGTGATACGAACCTCCCCTCAGAAGGATAGGTGTGTCTTTAGTCACATATTACTCCCATCTTCCATAGAACATAGCTTGGTGAATACCACATTTCTTAATTCATTAGGTTGTTAACCTCTGTTTAGAGTTTAGAGTTTTCTCATATTTGTATAACCCTTGATTCATACCAGATACAGTATATTGATTTGCACTCTGTAACCATTTGCAACTTGCGATTACATACTGTTCCCCATACCCCTCCCTCAATCTCCCCTTTACCTTCTTTATTTATTTATTTAGTTAAACATCAGTTTTGAAACCTTTGAGCCAGAGGCTCATTTACAAAGGTACCTTGTCACAAAGAAGACATAAAGAACAATGGTACAAGGGACATAGTAATGACAAAGACACAGTTACAAATTCAATTACAATTTTGTCACAGTGGAACTCTTATCCCATGAGCAGAATAGCATAGGGTACAAACTTGGTGTTAGGGGGTGCAGGTAGAGGTAGCAGGGGAGAGTGGACGGGAAGGAGGAATAGAAGGGAGGAAGGGGTGGGAGGTGGGAGCTGCTCAGTGAGCATTGTCAGTATTTTTTTTTTTTTTGTTATTGTAGGTTAGCGGCAGTTGCATTTCGTGAGGTAGCAGGAAGTTTCTGAGCCGGACTTAAAGCAAGCTAAGGTTGGTGAGTTTGAGACACCGGCAGGGAGGGAGTTATACCAGTGGGGTGCACGGTAGGGGAATGCCCTCTGCCCTTGAGAGGTCCTGGCATACGGAATGACTAGGGTTGCTCTTGATGAGCTGCGAGTGTTAAGGGTCAGTGCAGTTTGGCGAATTGCATTGGATAGGCCTATGGGGGATAGGCCATGCAGGGTTTTAAAGGTGAGCTGGCATGTCTGATACATGAGTCGCTCATCCAGGTTGAGTAGAGTGGCCAGGGAGTACAGCTCACATGTGTGAGTGAGTCTGGGAGCACCAGTAATAAGTCTGCAGGCCTTGTTGAATGTAAGGCGAACCTTGTTGAGGGCAGTCTGATCTGCTGACCCATAGAGTGGAAGGCCGTAGTCAATGAGAGATATGACAGAGGAGGTGACAGCCAAGCGGAGGGCATCAGGAGGGAGGCATTTCTTGTGCCGGTAGAGAATGCCTAGCCACGAGTTGGCAGCAGAATTTAGGGTAGATATATGTCCATGGAAAGAAAGTGCAGGGTCAAAGGTTATTCCAATATATTTATAGGACTGAACAGGGTCAATGGCGTTACTGGGTGTAGAGTGGATGGTTAGTGGGAACTTGCTGTACTTGTTTTGGGGGTGGGAGAAGAGCATCGTCTTTGTTTTCTTTAGGTTGACAACAAGCCGGTGCTGAGAGAACCAGGTCGCTGCAGAGTCAAACGCTAGTTGGAGGCAGTTCTGTAGCAGCATGGGGTTATTGTGAGAGGCAATGAGAACAGCATCATCTGCATAGAGAAGAATCTTACCTGCACAACTGCTGGGTAGGGAGTTGAGGAAGAGGGATAATAGTAAGGGTCCAAGAATTGAGCCCTGCGGCACTCTAGAGTGAATGGGACAGGTTTCAGAGAGAGTACCGTTGACTTTCACACGTTGGGAGTGGGCGGAGAGATAGCTGGTACACCAGGAAACAGGTCCAGAGGAAAAGCCTATTAGGTCGAGGGTGGAGAAGAGGAGAGGATGCGAAACGGTATCAAAGGCTTTCGACAAATCAATGAATATAGCACCAGCCAGGGCACCAGAGTCCAAGGAGGCATGGAGGAAGTTGGAAAATTCCAGGACAGCTGTAATGGTACTATGACCTGCTCTGAACCAGTGTTGTTCAGGGCAGAGGACATTGTACTTACAAAGGTAGTCAGAAACTTGGGATGCCACAATTTTCTCCAAAGCCTTAGAGAGGGGGGAGAGGATAGAGATGGGACGGTAGTTACCCGGAAGAGTCCTGTCACCACCTTTGTGGACAGGGGTAACTGTGGCAATCTTCCATGCAGCAGGGAATTCTTACCCTTCCCCTGTCTTCCTCCCCACTTTTATAGTACTACAGTTTAATAGAGCTATACACTATGTTGTAATGTACTGTATTATTTTTGAAAAATTAAAAAATTTACAACAAAAAGGTGGAGAAAGAACAGTCAAAATATGTTAAACATGAACTTTAAAGATCGATCTGAAAGCCATTAAGAGACTGTAAGTATATTGAATATGTCTGGTCAATTCAGAAAAAAAGAGAAATAATATGTTTAACTGTAAAACAGTTACATTCCATAACCAATAAAGACAGTACTGCTTATGGTATTTAAAAGCGAACACTAGAGCATAGCTGCTGAAATAGGTAGAGACCTTCTTTTTATTACTAATCGCAGAAACAAATACCTGACCTGACCCATTCAGCCTATGTTAAGATAAGAAAATTGGTCCCTTTTTAAATGCATTTTTAAAGATATGCAATGTCTGCCCCCAGTTGTTTCAGATGTTTGAGAATGGCATAATGTTTTTGTTTATCCTGCACCCCATTAACATAAAGAAAAGTATATCTACTGTACATTAAGTAGATATTTATGGTTTAGTAAGTAAGCAAAATGTATTTGTTTAGTGGCTCTAGGCGTTGTACAGGTAGGCAGGAATTAAACAACATTCCTTAAATGATATAGACCCCAGTAAGCTATTATATATTGCAATAAGTAAAACATATCTTGTGGCACTCTGAAAAACAAAAACCCACACCTCATTTATCCCAACAATTAAACCAACACACCAAACAGGTAGACAAACACAATACAAAAAAAAAGAAATATATTCCAAACTCAAAAACTCAACCTGCTCCTAGTAAATAGAATATCTAAAGAAACTATTACCCCTGGTCCTCAAGACCACACTACCATCTACACAGGTCCATGATCAGTCCTCACCCAGTCCCATCCAAGACTGCACAACCACACTTAAGATAGTGACAGCATAAGATACTCATATATTGGGGGTCTTCCCATCTTATCAGAAACTCATCAGGTATTGTTTAAGTCCAGTCCTGTGGACCATAACTATATGGGGAAAAAAGCATATCAATAATAAAACCCGGTCCATCATCCTCCAAAAAAGGGGTCAATGGGATAAATAAAATGAAGGAAAATACCCATTAAAAGGAGAAAATATACCCATCCAATGCCAGGACCTTAGCACAGGATCAGGCTACTATCACAACCTGTGATGACAAATAGCCTGATAAAGTAATAGAACCAAGTGTTTGCCCATCAGATTGTCCACACTGCAGGTTAGTTGGTACAAATGTCTTGCTATTGAAAACTTGTAGCAATGCCCTAAAATATTGGACCAAAAAAGCCTTCTGTTTCTCCTTTTCCGCTAAGTAACGGTGAAAACCGAGACCGCTTTCTTCTTCCTCTTCTTCCTCTTCTTGTGTTATTCCTTTTCTCTTCCCCCTCCCCCCCCCCGCCATCCACCTTTGGCAGTCCATAACCTTATCATCACCTGCCATCCACCTTTGGCAGTTCAACCTGTCCAACCGGACTCGTCTGTCATCCACCTTGACAGAACCATCATACAGTCCCCCTTTTTGACTGTCTTTCCCCTTGCTCTGTCTTTTTGGCAGTCTATGCCCATATCATCACCTGCCATCCACCTCTGGCAGTCCAAACTGTCCAACCAGACTCGTCTGTCATCCACCTTGACAGACCCACCATACAGTCCCCCTTTTGACTGTCTTTCCTCTTGCTCTGTCTAGTAGGGTGGGTGGGAGGAATCAAAACTCCAGAAAAAAGTGGCTGAGACCCCCTTGTGCTGTCCCTTATGTACCTCCCTTTTGCTCCTCCCTTTCCTGCTACCTGTCCTTTGAACTGGTCCTTAGCCCCTCCCCTTCCTTCCCCCCTCCCCTTCTGAGCACTACCATTCCATGACAGAGGGAAGGGGTGCACCAGGACAACCTGGTCCGCCCCTTAAAGGACAAATTCCATTGTCCCGGATTCCCCCCTTTTTCCCTCACAAAAGACAGAGACCATTATTTGTTGTTGTGCTCAGATTGGCAATTAATTTGTTCATATTCATACTCCAATATTCCATTTCCATTCCTTTATTATCATATTTCAGAAATTTCATTTATTTCATCCACATATCAATCTCTGATTATCCTTCCCCCAGGTGAAAACCTGGGTGTCTTGTGTTTCACATTTTCCGCTAGGTAACAGTGAAAACCAAGACCGCTTTCTTCTTCCTCTTTTTCCTCTTCTTGTGTTATTCCTTTTTCTTCCTCCCCTTTTTCCCCCACTCAGCCAGTCTCAGCTTGCTGATGGCTGGCTTCCCCATACTTAGGTATCTCTCCTCACCTCAGGGACAATCCTCTCTTCCACCAACCTTCTTTTTTTTTTTATATACCAGCTTTTACCTGTTTTCTTCATTCCTCTATGAATCCCATTGTTTCTGTGTTGAAAATATCTATGGCTAGGTCCAACAGGTGCACACCATCTGGCCTGTAGAAGTCCTCCACCCATTCTTCTACCCCCCATAGTATCACCTGTCCCCCCATCTGCCTTATCAACATCCCCACCCTCCTATTCATCTTTTTCCTGGCCCTTCCACTGCCCTGTGGCTGTGTTCCTGTCTCCATACCCTTCGTGGTATCATATCTGACCAGGTGAGGCATACTTGAGGCCACCACTGTCTTATTGCCACTAGGTCCCTTTTTATCTGTAAGTATGTGTGTATCCATGGTCTGCTCGCCAGGTCTTTGCCGCCCTAGATGTATAATGATTAGGTCTGGACTGGGCCGATATCCCTTGAGTTCCATCAAAGCGGACAGGAGCTGTGTCCATCTCATCCCCCATATGTCGTGCCATATCAACCTACACTGTCTTACATCCTGGTACAGCTGTTTTCCCCCAGCTTTCTTCCCTGCTCTCTTACCAGCCCAGTAAATATAGGAATGGCTGCAGATCCAGACTTCTGTGCTCCTCCCTCTACCTATGGGGTGCAAAGAAAATTAATTAATTTACACATACTCTTAGTGCCCTCACTGTATTATCCCCCCCACCTTCTTCTTTCCTTTTACCTGTGCTCCCCCGTAGGAGCACCATGATTCCATCTTCTTTTTTTTTTGGAAAAAACACACTTTTCTTTTCCTCTCTCTCTTTTTTTTTTTTACTTCAGTGCTCTGATGTATCTTTTATAACTGGCTGACCGCCAGCGCCCTTTTTCCAAAATGTCCTTCACGGGTTCCCCCATTGCTGCCCACTGTGAGGCAGCCCTAATCCGTAGGGAATGGGATGAGTAATTACCTGGGTCCTACCCCAGAAAACTCATGCCCTTTTTCAGCACTGCTGTGACTTGATAGCCGGTGACCCTTTTTCCATCACCATGTACAAATAGCTTTCCTGTCCTGGTCACCTGCTCTGCAGCGAAAACCCACAGAGCCTGCACTGGGCATATCGCAATCTCCGATCGCCCTTTCAGTGTTACCATGCAACCTTGCCCTTTTTGGTCCATTTTTGACCTCCTTAGCTTGATCCGTATCTTTCTTATCCCCCAACTCACATCCTCCCATTCCACACCTTCTTCCTTGTCATCTTTCCCATGGCCTACCACCTCACTCACTCTCATAGCCCCCGCAAATATTATCACATAAATTGTGTGAAATAGCTGGGCCTCAGCCTTTGATCTGCATATTGCCGTGAGAACCTCTTTTAGCCTTATTAGCCACTGCTTCCCTATTGGCCTCCTATTATCCCCTGGCCCATGTTTCAACCTGCCCCATCCCTGCATCATTCTCCTGATGAGCAGTGATTTTGTCAGGTCATTCCACCCTTTTAGGCTGCAGATCACCCTAATCCCTGCAAGATAAACCCCCATTGTGGTGTGAGCGGTCCCTTTCTGCCATTGTTCCATGGTGAACTTTCCCAACTGTTCCTCTGTGAGCGACCCACTTACATCCATCTAGTGTTCTGCCCTGAATGTTTGAAAGACTCTTCAGGCCCCATCGTAGACTCTCAGAGTCCGAAGCATCCATGATCTGCGGAACAGCAGTTCTGCTCCTTCTTGCCAACATCCCAGATGTTCGTTGGTATGGGCGTTTTTTGTTTCTCTGCTGCTGGTGCCAGCCTCCGGAAACAGTCCAGCTGCAGACGGCAAAGGCTGTCAGCCAGGGTATTGTGTACTCCTTCTATGTGTTTTGCTCTGAAAGACATGTTCAACTGCAAAGCCCTTAACACTAAACGTTGTAATACCTGCATGACTGTATCCGACCTGGCTCCCCTGTTATTTAGTGCATCAACCACCACTCTATTGTCACACCAAAATGTCACCTTCTGATCCCATAATTCCTCCCCCCAGACCAAGGTACATGCCCATATGGGCATGATCTCCAGTAGTGTTATATCTCTCACTTTCCAGTCCCTCACCCAGCTGGCCAGCCATGGTTCTGCAAACCACCTACCCCTCAGGTAACCCCCCATGCCTAGCCCCCCAGCAGCATCTGTGTAGAGATCGAGGTCTGTGTTGTACAGCCACTCCTCCTGCCAGAACGAACACCCATTATACTCCTTCAGGAATTCTTCCCATATTCTAAAATCCTCCCTGACACCTCGTGCCAAATCAACCCAGTGATGTGGTCTGGTGACCCCTGCTGTAGCCCTGGCTAACCTCCTTGTGAATGCCCTTCCTGGTCCTATGGCCGTGGATGCGAAGTTCAGGTGCCCCACTACCTGCTGGACCAACTTTAGTTGTACCCATCTCCTGCTGGCATGTACCCGGATTAGTTCCTTCAACCTCATTACGTTTTTGTCCGGTAGCCTAAATACTTTGCTCGTGGCATCTATCTCGATCCCAAGGAATTCCATAACCCTGCTGGGCCCCTCTGTTTTTTTCTGGTGCCAATGGGACTCTCAGCTCCCGACAGAATTCCTGAAACTTACCCAGCATTCTCTGTGTCTCCCTCTTGCCCTTCCCAATGAGAAGAAAATCATCCAGGTAATGGATGACTGCCCTATAACCCATTTTTTCTTGGAATATCCACTGCAAACATGTGCTGAACACCTCAAATGTAGCACATGCTGTGGAACACCCCATTGGCATTGCTTTGTCGAAATAATACTGTCCCTCACTTTTAAAACCCAACAGATCCCAGTCCTCCCTCCTGACCGGAAGCAGTCTGAAGGTGGACTCAATGTCTGTTTTTGCCATCCACGCATCTTCTGTGGCCCGGATTATCCGGACTGCATCCTCTAGTGTCACGTATGTCACCCTACTATGTTCCTCACTGATAAAGTCATTCACTGCCTCCCCTTCCAGACAGGACAGGTGGTGGATCACCCTGTATTCCCCTTCTTATTTCTTGGGTACCAAGCCCAAAGGCGATATCCGCATGTTTTCCAGTGGGGGGGTGTTGAATGGGCCCTCCTCTCTGCCTGCTGCTTTTTCTTGCTCAATCTTCTGTCTTAGCATTTCCTCTTTTCCTTTTACTGACCCCAGGTTGCTTGTCTCCCTTGCTTGCCTGGGTCCCCTACACTGCAATGAAAACCCTGTGTTGAAACCACTTAAAATCATATCCCACATGCTCATGTCCAGATATCTGTTCAGGCAAACTGTCCATGCTGCTAGGTTGATGGGGGTTCTGGCCATACCAAAATGTTCCTTGTTGTGCCACCTGCTCCCCCTCCCTGACCCCTCCCTCTCTTCCTGTCTGACCTTCCTTGCTTCAGTGGTTCTGACCCCCTCTATTCCCATTCCCCCTACCCTTCCCTTCCCTTCCTTGTTCTATGTTTGCCCTTTAAACCCCTGGCTATCTGAAAAAAACTGTTGGCCAGATCCTTGCCACCCATGCCCTTGTTCTCCCTGTGTCCATGTTGTTCTGCATTTGCTTGCCGGATGCCCCCCTCCACATTTTGAACAGGCATGTTGAAAACAACACTGAGTCCACAAGTAAAAAGCCCTGTTATAAGCCCAGAAGCATCTCTGTGGCGTAAACCCCTTTATGTGTTGCACTGATCTGTTATGTAATCCATCCATAAATCTATTTGTTTGGTGTCCCATCTTACATCCCTGAATGTTGCCATTCTCTGCCGAAAACATTCATCATAGTAGATCCATCCTACCCCGCCTTTTGCTTTTGCTCTCCGTATTATCAATGAATAGGTAATAAGCGGGATGCCTAACTCTGGACTCTTTTCCAGAATGATGGCTGAAAAAGTGGCAAAACCTAGGAACCACCCATCCCAAGTCTTCCCTTTCATGAACTTGTCATCCTCTTTTTTCCGTAAGAGCACTATGGCAGCTGCCATCTCACTCTTACCCATGCCCTCAGTTTCTTCATATTTGGCCACCACCTCCCGGCTCACCAAAGCAAATATATCCACATATTCCCCTTTCCATATTTTTTCCTTCGTGGTCAATGGCACATGTTCACCTATTCTCATCCCAGGCGCACCTATCTCTCTTGTACCTTTTCCTTCTCTTTCCGCTCCCTTTTCAGTATTTCCTGGCACCTCTTTTCCGTCCTAATCTCCGCCAGAGCAGATTCCATCTGCCCCAGCCCTCCTGTCCCCAGTGCCTCCACAATTTGCCCTATATATTCTTTATACTATCACCCACTGTGTTGAATGTGTTACCTGTAACCTTGTCCTGGCTGAGCTGCCTGGAGTCCTCCAAAGGTCCCCTTGCTTCTCCCTGCAATTGAGGTGGAGGTGGAGGGTGAGCTACTGGGGTCTGCGGGAAGAACCTCCTGTTCTGGGCTTCTTGTCTGGGTTCCGCCGGGGAGATGCCCCCTTGATCTGGGGTGGGTACTGGTGTCACTGGGTCCACTGGCATCATGGGTACTGGATTGACTGCCTTGGTGGGCCCCGTTATCACCAGTGCCACCCTAGTGGGATTGTGTAGCCCTTCGGCTGGCCGTTTCCCCTTGCCACCTTTTCCTGGACCCGCTTTTCTCTTCTCCCCAGGCCTCCCTGGTTCCTCCCCCTCCACCAGTTCTCACATTTTGTTTGCTTTTTCTGCCAATTCAATTATAGCCTTGTAGGCGTCTTCCTTCGATGGCCTGCTCTTCTTGGGTGCCATGTCCATCTTATCTTTTGCTCTGTGAAGACAACTACAGGAAACCAAAAACAGGGTTATTCGTATATCTGTACCTCCCTGTACGCCCTCCTCCTGTCTGTTGCACCACCTGCCATGCTAACACAGACCATGCCACCCACGAAGGACTCCCATCCTACCTGGCAGGTCACCATATCCTTTGGCTGCTCTCCTTCATGCTCTATCGAGCCATCTGTGAATGGCATGGCACCCCCCTTTGTCTCCCACTCAAGTGCCTCCCTTATTTTAATTTGGCCTTGTGCCTATAAAAGCAACCTGCCACCCTCAGTCAGGCCATATTGTGCTGTCCCCCCCAGGAGCTCCCGCCCTCTAGCTACTGCCATTTTCTGGTCTTCCCACCCACCTGGGCTGACCAGGGCACACACCGTCCAATTCCCTATTCTCCCTTTTGTAGGACACATACACACTGTGTGGTACAATAAGTTGGCCCCCTGCCCTCCTGTTCCAGCCTCTTTTTCCTTGTGGTACCTCCATATAAGAGAAAAAAGGGGGCCCCCCAACTGCAAGCAGCACCTAGCCAGAGCGAGCCCGCATTCGCTGTGACCCCTTCACCACGTGGGATGTCACCCATGAGGTCCCAGGTCGGGATCCCCCCATTCTGCCCTGGGGTTCTCCCAGTCCCTTCATTTCTCCCCCCAGCATGCCTCCCCCAACAGGGAAGGCTTCCCCTGACCCCTGTACTCATGGAAATAGCCCTAACTCATGGGCCCGGTTCTATCCCATATCCCCTAGCGGCATGTGACATCACGCTGCATGGTCCCTTGTCTACTCACCATCTCGTGTTCCAGGGCCCCTTCCCCCAGCCTGTTCTCTTTTTTTTTTGTAAAGTCTCACCCCTCCCCAGTCCATCAAAAGAAACTGGCGAGTGTGCTCCTCTACAGCCCCCCACGTGGCATGTGCCACGAGCCACGTGGTCCAAGCATTGAGGCCCATTAACAAGCCTTCTTTCCATCCTGGGTGACCGAGCAGCCTGGTGGGCCTTATTTACAACTTCCTTGACCCGCCACCCCCAGTGCACAAAACAAGGCCCCAGGATGCTCGCCACACGGTCCCAATAGTTAGCTGGGTCCTCCCCCACTGCCACGCTCACCCTGCCCAGTTTTCCAGGGTCCTACAGGCCTCTAGATAAATTGTACCCCAAGCAACCCCACCATGCAGCCTTACCAGGAGAAAAAAAACATAACCCGTGTTTGTCAAGCAACGTCCCCGTGGCGTGTGATGCACGTCCCGCTGCCCCCTAATCTCAGGGCCTCTTCTAGGCCTCACACTCCTTCTCAGGCCCAGAATGGCCCCACAACAGCTACCAGCTCCAGGAAAAGCCAGCAGGGGGCTGCCCCCCGGTTCTCCACACCTTCCTGCGGCGTGTGATGCCCGCCCAAGCCGACCATCACCTCAGTGCCTCTTTTTGGCCTCCCATCCCTCTCCCGGCCTAGCAAGGCCCTCAAAATAGCGCCAGGGCAAGGCCCTCAAAACAGTGCCAGGGCTCCCGAAACTTCCATAGGGGTTTTCTCAACGCCACTGCATGGCGTGTGACATCACGCCCGGTGGTGTCCACTCTCTCTCTCTCGCTCCCCCATCCAAACGGCCTACTTCTGGGCCCACAACAGCTACCAACTCCAGAAAAAGCCAACAGGGGGCTGCCCCCCGATTCTACAAACCTTCCTGCTGCGTGTGATGCCTGCCCAAGCTGACCATCACCTCGGAGCCTCTTCAAGGCCTCCCATCCCTCTTCCGGCCTAGCAAGGCCCTCAAAACAGTGCCAGTGCTCCTGAAGTTTCCATAGGGGTTTTCCCAACCCCACCATGCAGTGTGTGACGTCACGCCACATGGTCTCCACTCACGCTCGCTCCCCAATCCAAACAGCCTACTTCTGGGCCCACCACTCATACCCTGCCACCACTCCAAGGGACAGCTTTACACCAAATGCAATCCCACAGCCTGTTTTGTTACCGCTTCCTTTGCAAAAGCATGCAGTGTCATGACCCGTGCTCCCTGCTCACACACCCTGCTCAGGTGCTTTTCAGGTACCAATTAAACATCACCATACCAAGAACATAAATCTTTATAAAAAAGGACCCTCATGAGGCTGGATTTTCACCCCACGTGGTCTTAGATTGCTTTCCTATCTACATTCTGAATACTCAGTATCATCCACAATTCTCAGCTGTATACTGTAACATGCATTTTCTTAAACTGTATATATTCTTCTTCTCCTCCTCTCTTTCTCTTCCCCTTTTTTTTTTTTAAACACTTATCTTCTTGCAATATCATTAGCTTGTTTCCTTACCTCTCTCATCTGGTGCACAAACCTCAAACTTAGCCAATCTGATGTGCTGCAGTTGATGTACATCAAAAACTCCAGCAAAAAATGACTGAGACCCCCTTGTGCTGTCCCTTATGTACCTCCCTTTTGCCCCTCCCTTTCCTGCTACCTGTCCTTTGTTCTGGTCCTTAGCCCCTCCCCTTCCTTCCCCCCTTCCCTTCTGAGCACTACCATTCCATGACAGAGGGAAGGGGTGCACCAGGACAACCTGCTCTGCCCCTTAAAGGGAAAACTCCATTAACCTCAATTAAGAAGGGGATTACCAGCCAATGCTGATGTATAATAAACTATGATGTACAATTCATGCATAGAGCTTAATGCATGACTATGGAGATAAATAGCTGCTTGCACCAGTAAAGGTTCATATTCAAGGCAACTTAAAAAAATCCGGTATCAGGGTTGACAGGTCTTGCTTGCTTGATCTGCCATAAGTATGTCTTTTTTTTGTCTCCCCTAAAGGTCACTTGGAGTTTGGCAGACTAAAGAAGGAAAATCTGAAGGTGTGCTGCATATAACTTAGATGTTACAGGCCAGTAGGCTGCTTGCTTCTCCCAAACCTGGGGAGGTAAATCTTGAAATATATGAATTCTGTGTTTATCCCCGGTGACCTACTTCATATCCCAGAGTTTACAAAGTATATGCTGCTTATGGAGAACATTTTAACAGCTTAAGTATAAGGGGATGTTGCTTTTCCCCATCAGCAGGCATGGGTCTAAATGCCCTATGGGCGAGCTACATGAGATACTGTGGTCTATTTGGTGAAGGACTAGCAAATTGTTGACAAAAAGGCTGGACAAATATAATTGTGTCTTGCCCCTCATATCTTTCTGGTAGCCAGACAACTATTAGATTATTGCACCGACTGCACTCTTCAAGATTTTCGAGGTGCTCTTCCAGTTGGCCAAGTTTCCAATGTATGGCTGGAATCTCAGGATCTATGGCTGTTCATCAATCTACAGTGGAGCTCACCTGGACTTTGACAACCCCTGTTCTCTGAGTGACCTCCTCCATAATTGGGCAAACTAATTTCATTTCCTCTGAGAGTCCCAGTACAATGGGCCCTATGTACTGAGCATATGTGCCATGAATTTGAGGCATGCAGGGGTTCTATGTGATAATAGTGTGTGCCAAATGGCAACTCACATTATCGTGATGTCAGGGAGGCAAAAACAATTTCGCCAACCTGACATCCTCGGTACATGGAAGAATGGAGTGGGGATTTTATATTTCCTTGTTTTCTGTGGGGGCTGTGCCCACACACACCCCAATCTCACACATGGGAGGCTTTTGCCCCTCACCCCTACTTAAGGATTCTTAACTCCAGGGGATGCATGTTGGAGGGGTAAAAAAGCAAAATATAAATAACATTTGGGCCAGGTGCAACAAAAAGGCAGTAGTGCCTGGACCCAGAC